>CM076581.1:1712897564-1713475388 GCA_034641835.2 Pinus albicaulis
CAATTTGTGTGTTGAATTGTTAAAGTTAAACTATTGAACTTAAATCCTAAGGGGGTGGACCCCAAGGGATAAGTGTGGTGTGAATGTAATTGAGTATTTTATTTGAGGAAATAAATAAAATGATTGTGCAATTTGACCAATATGAGAATTAGAGATCACTTGCCAAATCCATGAGGATGGATAAGGCAACAAATCCCCAAAAATCTTTCAAAAATCCTTGAAAGAGATTAATTTAGATTTGAGGAGGAATCTAAAATTTCCCCAATGAAGAGGAGTAGTTGGGAAGAGGTGAGAAAAAGTTGGAAAAGCTGAGGAAAAGCTTAAAGCAGCTTTAAAGAGTCCCAAAAATGGGAAGCCTAGGCTACACAGGAAAGAAAGCATCCTGCTATTCTGGACGCAGAATTAGAAACATGCTTTGGGGGAAATATGAGCTTAAATAAGTTGCTCCTAGATAGATCAGAGGTTGATCTGCTTTAGGAGGTGATCTCTGCTCGGGGGTGAGTCCTGGGAGACAAAGAGGAATCTAAGGTTGGGAGGTTGGTCATTTGCAGATTTTGGTATGTTCTGAAATTCTTGTTACTTTGTCTTATTACAGTATGAATTGGCTACATATAAAATCGAATTTTATTACAATGAGAAATTTTGGTACTACATTTAACAGAATCTATCCTCAGGCATTCACCCTCCAGATTTCGTTTAGTTGTAGACCAGAAAATCCATAGAGTAGAAACTCCAGAATCTCTAAACCCAGGTCGGTTTAAATCTGAAGTTACTTAACCTCTACAGATGATTAATTTTGGTTTTGTCCCCTGTAAAAACAAATGTGATATATATATATAGAGCTAACAGTATTATCCGCATATTGTATTATATTCGACGCGAAGTCCTTGGTATTCTTTGACTTGCATTAGGATATAGCGATAAAATATCACAGAAATTGCAGTACTTACATCCGTTTGCAAAGATCCTTGCCGTTGTTAACCGATCTGACCACAGAAATTAATCGAGTTAGTGCATAAGGAAAACTATTGATGGGAGGGTTCGCTTATTTAGCGGTTCGGTCAGAAAAATGAAACAAAATTTGATACAGAGAGGCGTATTGACGCTTACTGCAGAAAACCAGAGAAAGGCATGTGATGTGTAAAGAAATGAGACCATTTATATACTCGATCTGGACATAAAGAAACCTAGCGATCCGGCTAGGGTTTATTTTAAAACCATTTAGCAATTTTGGATAAAACGAACCACAGGGAAAGTGTAACTTTACCAATAACGTCTTAGGAGGGTAAGTCCAAGCGTAATAAACGTTAGAGGACCGCCGTCGAGTCAACCTCTCTGCAAAACACAAATCTGAAAAGAATGAGACCCTGTGTTCGCTCCTGAACCACAAAGAAAACAAATCAGGCTAAGAACGTGAGGGAAATAACAGTAAACAGGTTCAGAGATACCAAAGAATAGCGGGTTAAAGCACTGAACCCTGTAGGAAGACCAAGTAACAAACCAGAAGCTATGAATCTTAGCTGCAACATAACTCCACCACTGGCGAAGAGAGTGGGGAAACGCACGACTCCACACCCATAGACAATAAGAAAAGATCAGATGAATAATATCGTGCAGGGGCATCGACTTAAAAGCAATTCTTAGAACCCTAATTTCAATAACCCAGGAAGATCAGAGAATCCCCAAGTTGCGTGTGGGAATTCGGTCACATCGACGGGCTCGTACAAGGAAACATTAAAAGCACGCAGTGGGGGGGTATGGAGGAGTTACGTCCTACTCACATCGGAATAGAGTATCAAACCTAGCAATGTAATTCTCCGAGACAGGATTCGGATCTCACAGTACAGGGGTGAGCCGACCTGTCAAATAGCTGAACCATCCATCGAACTCATGCTCAGTACGAAACAAGATGCGCCGACAATCGGTACTCTATTCTCTGGAGCCATACGCCAGCGCTATCTGCAGAGAAGAGTCATGCGTTAAACCATAGTGTAATGTGTATATCACGCTCCGGTAACAGTACACATGAGTCTGTCAAATCGCCTGCACTGGTGTAGAACAGTAACCATGGTAAACCGCCCACAGTGATACTGGATGGTATTTGTTTTCCGCGTTGAAAATCTGCATTTCTGAATATCATTTTCATTTGATGCTGTCTACACAAGAAGAACCGAATAAGCATGAGTACGCCGTGGAAAAAATAAATAAATCCGGCCAATGTGTGCATACATACAGCTTCAGGCTATGTAACATATATTACTGAGATTTCAGCTATGTGTCAACGTACGTTTGTATGTATCATGATTATATAGGCGCAGATCCTAAATAAAACATTAAGGTTTTAATACATTATATGGTGGCGCTTACAATAAATCATATAAAAAGGGTTTTGATATATATGTATATGATATATATATGTAAATATAGATGCGTTATATAGAGACATGCGCATTGAATTAATTGTAACAAATATTAAGTATACAAGCTTAGTAATACAAAAGGTTTGGACTCATATATGTTATATATATATATACATAGGTGCTATATATATATATATATAGATGTATATTCATCTTCTCTTTGAACTAATATGGTCCAAGGCTATATAGGCCAGATTCGATTACAAAAAAAAAAGGTTTTGGAAATATATATAATATATATACATATAGGAGCTGGATATACATAGAGATATATATATGGCCGATAAATAAATATTGCCAAAAGCTCTATATGCAAGTAGTATATAGGTTAGATATAGAAGTAAGTGAAATATGTAACTTGTAAGTAATGGTTGTACACTACTATAAAAGAAGAAGGTTGAATCATGTAAAAAAAAAAAAAAAAAAAAAAAAATTCAACTGGAGGCGTTACAACCCGTGAGGAATTGCATTAAAATATTCCTAAAAACCAATTAAATTCCAACGAATGATAACTTCAACATAGAAAATTTGAAATAGAATTGAGAAACATATTATAAAATGAAAAAATCCATTAACTGGACAAACCCTATGTCTATTGAGCAAGGGTACGCATGTAAAAAATTATGTTGTGTTCTCAGAGGAAAGAAGAGACAGGTAAGATAACAAAGCTATAATTTAAAGAAAACCCATAAAATTAATTAACCACAGATGGTCAATACAGAGTAATAATATGCCAAGAGAAGGGTAATAAGAATACGCTTATCTGGAAAGGCATCTTGATTCTAGGAAGAATAAATGGTTTGGTATGAATTCTCGAGTAAAAAGGAACTCATTAGTATCAGATGAGTCGTAGGTGAAGACTTCATATTCGAATGAAATCTCCAACCTGCATCCAAAACAAAACAAGAAAATATTATTTCAGAGTCAAAATATGAATTACAGTAAGTAACCATAAACCCATGACAGAGATAGATTATTATCATGGTTATACATCGAAACGGTGGAATAGAAATTATACCAGAAGAACCCTAATACGAAATCTCAGTTAATTCGAATGTATGAAGTAGTTGGGGGAATTTATCACCTTGTATAAATTCAGATGGTTACTTTATGGATTTGGTGCATCTGGAAAGAGATTGGGCATGATATCCTTGAAAAATGTTAAATCCTTGAAGAAAAACAAGTTGTTGCAACTAAAATGAATAGATACGTAATGGTGACAGAGTATAATTCTTTGAAAATTTTAATTAAGAAATACCATATATAATAGAGACTTTATAGAAAACATTTCATCAAAATGGAAAATTACCTAAGGAGCCATTCGGGAAATTCATCTCGAAGACATAAAAAGAACCAGAAACCTTCTCTGTCATGGGTCTGATAAGAAAAATATACGAAAGGCCTAGAAACCTTTGAGATGAGGGTTGCGGAAGAACCATAGCTGAAACACCAAAATGATAGTGCTTAGGAAATATGAAGAGTTAACTCAAATCAAGGATATGATGCAACCACAATCATCCACATGTAAATAATCAAGCGAAGGAAATCAACTGGGTAGACGAGAGGTCAAGTCACCATGCCAGATCCATGTGATTTATCTAATGATCATAGTATTATTCATAAATGGGAAAAATCTCGAAAGGATACCAGTATTAAAAACATCCGACTTTAAACTATACAGATTGTGATTTCAATCCAAAATTTCATAAATGCATAGAGTGATATGGAACTGTGCCATGTTAATACTCAGTGTAGGTGAATTACGTGGAAAATATATGATGGAAATGAAATTTTATGTTAACTACAGAATGCATATACACGTAAACCAAATTAGTAATGATACAATATGACAATAATCCCACGTAGGATAAACAAATTAATGTATAGGGTTAAAATTCGAATACGAAATTTACATACAAAGTGTATTTGAGAAGCTCCTCAATTACATATATTACAACGTGGCGTCTATAGTTAAGGTTAACAGAGATGTAATAAGGTCGAATTCATTCTAAGGTCTAAATGGATCACTTATGGCCACTAAATATTTATGTATGTAAATTCAAATAGTAACCACATGCCTAAGGTCCAAACTATAATCTTAGCCAAAGATATAATTATCAACTAAGGGAAGTTGATAATATAAAAGAAAAGTAGCTTAAGTATAATAATGATAATCTAGATAGAGAACAAAAGAAATATATATTTCACAATTGTAACCAGAATGGAATCAAAATGTTTAGGGCATAACATAAGAGTTATATTATGCTATAATTTGCATAGGAAGCGTAGGTTATATGATATTAAAATAAAGTGGTAAAGATATGTAGTTAATGACAACCTTCCAAAAAAATTGATTGATGACAATTGTTGGACTTAAATTCTTCAATAGTAAGGCAAACATAAAACTACTAGATGATTTTGTCGAAGAGCAATGAAATACATTAATGCAGTTGACCACAGTTACTATTTAGACTATAAAAAGAAAAAGAAAAATTGTGGAGGTGGAGTTGTTACAAATGGTATCAGAGCCCATGTTGAAACATTGGGCCTATATGTGTCCTCACACTAGAAATTACAAATCCAAGAATTATTTTGTTGTAAATTGTTGTTTTGTGTTGAAATTTTTTCCACTAATGTTATTTATGTGCACAGTGAATTACTGCGAAAAAGTGCAGCTGAAACTATGAATGAAGGGCATAATTTGTATGTAGATCTAGGCAGTGCAGAAAATCGACCAGATCCAAATGCTCCATTAATGGCCATGTTCCATAAAATGAAAAGAGAAATGACGTAGCTGACAATCAGCAATGAAACATTTTCACTACCCAGCGAAGAGCAAGAAAGGTTGATCAAGGAAATAACCTCCAGGACCAGTCATGAAGGTGAAGGTTATGGAAAAAAGATAAAGGAAGCTAAAACCCACTCAGAAGGATTTGAGGAAGGTGAAGACTTTGGACATCAGTCCATAAGGAAAAAGGAATTTCAAGTGGAATTCCAAAAAATTAAACCTCCCAATTATGATGGTGAGGAGGAGGAAGATGAAAAAGCTTGGCTTCTAAACATGGTGAAATACTTCCAAGTTTATGAATATGGAAGTAACCTGAAAGATAGATTGTCTATTTACCAACTACAAGGTAAGACCACCTTGTGCTGGGAAGAAACCAAAATGGTACATGTACTAGATGAGAAAACTGTTACTTGGGAAGATTTCCAAACTAAATTCAAATCTAGATATCTGAATGAAAGATACTATGATGACAAAGCCAAAGATTTTCATGAGCTAATATTGGGACAACTTACCATAGATGATTTTGTTACCAAATTCACAAATATGCTTCGATATGTACCTTACATTAGAGAAAAGAAGGCTAAGGTACAATGATTTTTAAACTGTCTGCCTACTATCTACAAAGACAGGATAAAATTTGATAATCCCAAGAAAGTGGATGAAGTTGTGCGCAAAGAAATACTATGCTATCAACAGTTCAAAGGTAGAAACGATCAGCCGAAAAATTGGCATAAAAAAGAGAAAGGAAAAGGTCACCCTAGTGGAAAAATAGTAAAACCAACCTACTTGAAAAACTTTGGGAAAAATCATCAAAGGAAGAAGTTTAACAAAACTAGAGAAAATCAACCAGCCCAATCACCAACTGGATCTAGAAGGATGGATGTAAACAACAATAGATATGGAACTATAAAAATGAGGGAACCATTAAAGTGTTGGGGTTGTCGAGAACCTCATTTGTTACGAGACTGACCTCATTGAACCATTCAAAACATTCAAGTGTTGAAAGAGGAAACTGCTGTAAATGATGTGGCAAGAAACATTCCAAGAATCGGTGTTACCCTAGAATATCTCCAAGATCAACATCAATCAACCATGGTCAAAATAGAAGGTATGATTTTTGAACAACCTGTTTATGTTTTGATAGATTCAGGAGAAAATTGAAGTTATATAAGTCCTCATATGGTGGAAAAGTAAAAATTAAGATTAGACAAATTCCAGCAAACTTGGTTAGTTCAGGTAGCTACAGGAAGAAAAAGAAAAGTAACCCATAAATTACAAAATATTGTTGTAAATTTAAATGGGTACAAAACTAAACTAAAGTTAAATATTTTTCCTCTAGGTTCTTATGATGTATTAGCGGGAATGGATTGGTTAGAAAAATAGAAAGAAATAGTTAATTGCTTAGATAAAACAATACATTGTATAAATGGTAAGGGAAAACCAATGATAGTGAAAGGAAAACCGAGACCAATATTAGTCAGATAGATTTAAACACTAAAGTTAAAGAGGACAACAAGAAAAGGCTGTCAAGTGTATGATGTACAAGTGGAATAATTGGGACAACAGAATGAAAAAGAAACTGTATAAAATTTACCAGTAATCAGAGAATTCAAAGACGTGTTCCTAGATGAAATTCCTCAATTACCCCGTAAAAGAGAAATTGATTTTTCAATTGAATTAATAATAGGAGGTACACCTTTCTCTAGAGAACCATACAAAATGAGTACCCCCTGAATTGTTAGAATTAAAACTATAGCTACAAGAGATGTTGGACGAAGGCTATATCTGGCCAAGTGTGTCCCCGTGGGGAGCACCGGTACTATTTGTTAAAAAGAAAGATGGGACATTCAGAATGTGTATAGACTACAAACAACTGAATAAACTGACTATCAAGAATAGATATCCTCTACCTAGGATAGATGATTTATTTGATCAAGTGAGAGGAGCCACTATCTTCTCAAAAGTTGATTTAAGGACAGGCTATCATCAACTAAGAATTAAGGATGAAGACATAAATAAAACTGCATTCAGAACTAGATACGGACACAATGATTTTGTAGTTCTACCTTTTGGGTTGACTAATGCACCTACTACCTTAATGTGTCTAATGAACAGTGTCTTAAGTAAGTATCTAGAAAAATTTGTTCTGGTGTTTATTGATGACATTCTAGTATATTCTAAGAATGAAGCAGAACATAAATTGCATTTCAGAATTGTCTTACAAACACTTAGAGAACATAACTTATATGCCAAACTTAGCAAATGGGAATTTTATAAAGATAAAATTCAGTATTTGGGTCATGTAATTTCAGAAAAGGGATTGGAAGTAGACCCAGAAAAGATACAAGCTATCATGGATTGGCATGTGCCTACTGATGTTTCATCCATAAGATCATTCATGGGAATTGCAGGATACTATAGGATATTTGTAGAAATATTTTCAACCTTAGCATAGCCTATTACCTCTTTACAGAAAAAATGAGTGAAGTTTGAGTGGACAGCAAATTGTCAACATAGTTTTGAATAGTTAAAATTTAAAGTAACAACTTCTCCTATTTTGAATATTGCTAACCCAGACCAAGAATTTATAGTATGTACAGTTGTTGTGAAGAAGGATTAGGAGGGGTATTATTGGAAGAAAACTCAGTCATAGCATATGATTCAAGAAAATTAAAGAAACATGAACATAATTGAATATAATACATGCTTTGAATATGTGGAGACACTATCTGTTAGGGAAGAAGTTTGTATTGATGACAGTTCACATACGTTTGAAATACTTTTTCAGACAACCTGATTTATATGCTAGACAAGCTAGGTGGTTGTACTTCCTTAGTGATCTTGACATGGAGATCAAACATATAAAAGGAAAGGAAAATAAATAGTAGATTCTTTAATTGGGAATCCTCATCATAATTGGAATAGTATTGGGAGTAGTGAAAATTTTTGACATTGAAGGATTGATACAAGAAGTTATGAGTCAAGATTAAAACTATGAAAAACTCCATGAAAAATTGTAGAATATTGAGATAGCAGGGTATACTCAAAACTATAAAAGATTGATTTCTTGTAAAAAAAAGATTGTACATTCCCAATGTGAGCTCATTAAAAAGTAAAATTTTAGATGAGTATCATAAACGACCCTATGCAAGACATCTGAGGTATCAGAAATTCATTTCAGCCTTGAGAAATAATATTTTTTGGCCAAGTATGAAAAAAGATGTGGCTAACTATTTAGCTAGATGTTTGGAATGTCAACAGGTAAAAGTAGAGCATCAACATCCAACAAGATTGATGAATTATTTACATATCCCATAATGGAAATGGGAAACAATTTCCATAGATTTTATAACTGGATTGCCAAGAACTAAATACCAACATTATTCTATAAGGGTAGTTGTAGACACATTGAATAAAATTGCACACTTCTTACTAGTACAATCTACTTTTGGTACAGCTCAAGTAGCTAATGTGTTTGTGATAGAGATTGTAAAGTTACATGGTATTCCTAAAATGATTATATCAGACAGAGCTGTAAAATTTACTTCAGCTTCTTGGAAGACTTTTTTTGGTACAATGGGTACCAAGTTGAATTTTAGTACAACTTACTATCCACAAACAGATGGAAAAATTGAAAGAACAAACCAGATTTTGGAAGACATGTTGAGAATGTATGTTATGTACGGACCTACAAGGTGGTAATAATTTTTGCATCTGGAAGAATTTGCAAACAATAATAGTTATCAAACCTCAATAAATATGAGTCCTTTTGAAGCATTGTATGGCAGAAAGTGCCACACGCCTCTTAGTTGGAGCCAACCAGAGGATAAGTTGATACTTGGACCCGATGCATTGCAGGAAATGGAAAGAGCTGTGAAGAAAATTTAGCAAAATATTAAGATAGCACAAGATAGGAAAAAGAGCTATGTAGAAAAAAAGAGAATTCATAGAGAATTCAAAGTGGAAGATCATGTTACTTAAGGATTAAGCCCAAAAATAGTACTTTATACACGGGTAGCTATGCTAAATTAGCACCATGCTATTGTGGACTTTTTGAAGTGCTAAAAAGAGTGGGACCAGTAGCTTACAAGTTGGCTTGACCTAGTCACATTAATGTTCGCAATGTTTTTCATGTTTCATTATTAAAAAAGTATGTAAATTATCCTACTCTTGAAATTGATTGGAATATGATACAGGTGGAACTAGAAGGGGAATTTCTTCTAGAGCTCTTCACATCCTGGAACGGGAATAAATTGAGCTCTGTAATAGGAAAATAGCTAGGGTGAAAGTGTAGTGGAAGCACTTTTCACCCGAAGAAGCTACTTGGGAGCGAGAATAAGATATGAACGAAAAATATGCATCACTATTTGCAAAGTGAAATCATATTCTGCAACACCGAGGAGGGTGTTTTGTTTTAGAGGGGAAATATGTAATCTCCCTATTTTTATTGCTTTTATTAGACAGTTGAACATTCCTAAAAGTCAAGTGGACCCGGGGGAAAACAATTATTATGGACATATTTATTATTTTAAATTGAATAAAAATCGAATTTGAAGTATTGTGCAAAGACTAGAATATAGTTAAAGATCATGAATCCAAGTCTATGAGGATGGATAAGGTTCCAAAGACTTTCCCAGTTTCTCCAAAAATCCTTGGAGAAAATGAATTAAAAATTATTATTATATTAGAGATAAAAATCTAAAAAGATACCCCAGTAAAGAGGAAAGTTACTGGGAAAAGGTGGAATAAAACTAGGAGGAAAAAGCTAGTTTTAAAGTATTTTTGTGGAAAAAATAATAGGAAAGCCTAGATAAAAAGGAAAACAATGTCCTGATTAACTCGACGCAATGAAGGAAACAAGATGATAGGAAAGCAGCCTTAAATAAGCCATCCTTGGGTAGACAAGAGGTTGTGTACTCTTAGAAGCAATTGGTCCCTATTTGGGGGGAGTTGTGGAGAGAAAGCTCAAGCTTGGGTGGAAAATAGTCTTACCATAATTGGTAAGAAGAAGTTATTTAATTATGTCTTATTATCATGTTATTTTGATGAAATTTATAATTTTGATGAATTAGATAGCAAGATCTGTGAAAAGTTATATTATGTGTATGTAAGTAATATTACACTTTTCTTTTAGTTATAAATGATCAGGTCTATGTATTGAACAAAACCTACTATAATAGAAATAGTGTAGTCATGTATTGTTACATAGAAAATTTTAGGAATTATACCAACTCTCAGAATGTCTAAACCTATGTAATAGGTTTAAATCTTAGGTTAGGTAGGAAATCTTATTATTTTATATACACAGAAAAATACATAAGAAGGAGAGTAGATATAATGAAATTATCAAATTAACTATGATAACCTACCATTATAAGTTTATACAGAATGAGGAAATAATGTTCTTTTACTAAATATAAAATGATAAAATTCAAACCATCTCTTCTACTGTAACATTTCTAGAAGGTTTTTAACTTCTACATGAACCATAGTATTATCTCAGAGATGAAACAAAGGTGAAATAGAATACAATTTATGCAGAATAGTAAACATCTTATAACTATTGTAAATAAAGTATAATGTATTATACTGAACCAAAAATAAGTCTGGAGACTTATATGTAAATAAATGTCAAAGGAAATACTATCAAATTTTATACAAAGTCTGGGATTTAATCCCATGAATTTAAACTACATTACCACTTCGAAAAATTGTTCAGGTTGAAATAGAGGAAGCCCTTAAGGAATTCTGGATCAACTTGTGCAATTTAAATCAAATGTTATTATCATTGTATGACATACAAAATGATAACATCGTTGTATAATGGAATGGGAAGGTAGAAAGGGTACCTATACATAAACAAATTAAGATAAATTAAAGAATTTTCTTGAATTTAATAACGCACTGAATATTGAAAGAAGTGATATTGGTACTTTAAAACATAATTATTACCTTACTCGTTGGAATAGAGCGGGAAAGGTAAATTTTCATGTAAACGAATTTAGAAAAAAAATAAACTTGGGAAGAAGAGGAATAAAATAAGAAGAAGCAATTTCTATACAGAGAGGGGGGAATTATTACCTGAAATTGTTGCAACAGAGGGTTGGACATACTCTGAGGAATGCGAAAAAAAATTTAGTCCTATACAAAATTGAAACGAATGTAATCAGATCCTATTCTGTGCAATTAATTATATGAAATTAAATCTCAGGAAATTTTACATGATATATATCATCAATACAATGGTATTGAATCTGTTAGAAACAAATAAATAAAAATGGAGGTTCATACACTTGAGAAAAATATGAATAATTCAAAAGTACACAATATTCTCGATTACTCATAATAAAACGATGAGTTGTAACAACTGAGAAATAAATGTGATGAAACTAGAACAAATATCAGTAGAAGTTCTAAGTTATCTTTGAAATCTTAAATTAGAATATATAGTTAACATCCTAGATTTGTAAAGATCTATCAATTGTAACCAGGGTCAACGACCCATGAGGGATTACATTTGTCTATTCCTAAAAACCACTTAAATGTCAATGGAGGACAAATTCAACAAAAAATATTCAAAATGGAATTGAGAAACATATTATAAAACGAAAAAATCCATTAAATGGACTAACCCTATGTCTATTGAACAAGGGTACACATGTCGAAAATTACGCTAGGTTCTCAAAGGAGACAAGAGCCGGGTAAGATAATGAAGCTATAATTTAAAGAAAACCCATAAAATTAATTAACCATAGATGGTCAATACATAGTAAAAATATGCCGAGAGAAGGGTAATAAGAATACACTTATCTAGAGAGGAATCTTGATGTCGAGAAGAATAAACGGTTTGGTATGAATTCCCAAGGAAAAAGGAGCTCCTTAATGTTGTTTAAGTTGTAGGTGAAGACTTCGGCTTCACAAATGAAATCTCCAACCTCCATCCAAAAAAAAAAACAAGAAAATATTATTTCAGAGTCAAAATATGAATTACATTTAGTAACCATAAACCCAGGACAAAGATAAATTGTTATCATGGTTATACATTGAAATGGTGGGGTATAAATAATACCAGAAGAACCCTAATACAAAATATCAGTTAATTCGAATGTATGAAGTAGATAGGGAAATTTATCACCTCGTATAAATTCAGAATGGTTACACTATGGATTTCATGCATTTGGAAAGAGATTGGCCATGATATCCTTCAAAAAAGTAAAATCCCTGAAGAAAAACGAGTAGTTGCAACTAAAATGAATAGATACGTAATGGTGAAAGAGTATAATGCTTCGAAAAAAATCATTAAGCAATACCATGCATAACAAAGACCTTATAACAAACATTTCATCAAAAGGGAAATATTACTTGAGAAACCATTTGGGTAGTTCATCTTGAAGACGTAAAAATAACCAAAAAACTTATGCATCATGGGTTTGATAAGAAAAATATATGAAAGGCTTTGAAACCTTCACGACGAGGGTTACAGAAGAATCAGAGCCAAAAATCCAAAATGACAGTGCTAAAAAAATACACAACAGACCAAAATTAAGGCAGATGAAGAGTTAACTCGAACCAAGGATACAATGCAACCACAACCGTCCACGTGTAAAAAATCGAGTGAGAGAAATCAACCAGGTAGAAGAGAGGTCAAGTCTCTAGGCTAGAGACATGTGATGCATTTAATGATCGTAGTACTATTCATAAATGGGAAAAATCCTGAAAGGATACCAGTATTAAAAAAGATTGACTTTAAACCATACAGATTGTGATTTGATTCCAAAATTTCATAAATGCCTAGGCTGATATGGAACTGTTCCATGTTAATACTTAGAATACATGAATTACGTGGAAAATATACAAGGGACATGAAATTTCATGTTAACTTCAGAATGACTGTACACGTGAACCACATTAATAATGATACAATATGACAATAATCCCACATAGGATAAAAGAAATTAATGTATAGTGTTAAAATTCGAATATGCAATTTACATACAAGGTGTATTTGAGAAGGTCCTCAATTACATATATTACAACATGGGGTCTATACTTAAGGTTAATATAGATGTAATAAGGTCAAATTCATTCTAAGGTCTGAATGGATCACTTATGGCTAGTAACTGTTTATGTATGTAAATTCGAATAGTAACCACATGGCTAAGGTCCAAACTGTAATCTTAGCCAAAGATATAGTTATCAACTAAGGGAAGTTGATAATATAAAAGCAAAGTGGATTAAGTATAACAATGATAATCTATACAGATAACAAAATAAATATATATTACACAATTGTAACCAGAATGGAATTAAAAATTTTAGAGCATAGCATAAGAGTTATATTATGCTAGAATTTTCATAGGAAGCATAGATTATATTATATTAAAATAAAGTGTTAAAGAGTTGTATTTAATGAGAAGCTTTCAAGAAAATTGATTGATGACAATTGTTGGACTTAAATTCTTCAATAGTAAGGAAAACATAAAACTACTAGATGAGTTCATCAAAGAGTGACGAAATACATTAATGCAGTTGACTATAATTACTCTTTAGACTATAAAAAGAAAAAAAATTGTGGAAGCGGAGTTTTTACAAATTAAGATTCTTATAGCCAATCAATGATTGGATAATGATACTAAAATAATCCCTTTTGAAAACCCTCAAAATTCTTTGGAAAAGGAACTTACAATCAACGTAATTGAGACATGGGAGAATCTTGCAAAGAAGACAAAGCTTGATCTCCTCCAAAAACCTTTTCAAGATCGTGAGGACCTGACATAACCATCATTGAAAGCTTAAGTGACTCAATTTCTTGATAAGTACTTATACATTTAGATGATTAATCATAAGGATAAATGGATTGATAATACCAATCGATGTAAAGAAACTATCATCAGATGTACCAATGGGAAAATCATTAATTGAGTGATAGTTATTGGAACTAATGTTACGACCGAATTGGTGGATTAGCATATAATATTCTTGATTCTCCATTGGTTTCCTTTGTTTCTGATTATATACCAGAGTAATAATATGAAATTTTGGTGAAGTTAAAACAACTTCTAGCATCAGAAATCTGGGAAAACAATTAGGATATCAGGCTAGAAAATGGTTAAAAACACATGTTAAATCAAATCCAGTATTCACATCAACATGAAGGTTTTGATCCACAGAATGACTGAATCATTTAGTAACCTTGAAGAGGATAGATTGTGTTATCACACTCAAAATTTAAAAACAAGTTTGATAAGGTCAGCATAGCTTTCATGTTATTTCATGTTGGGTCAAATCTTTGATGAAGAATTTACCAAATCATGTTTATCTTATGTCAAAAAAACACCATGAGTCATGTCATGTCAGTCAACTACAACCCATGTATTTTTGTTTTCACACCCATGCCTTCAAATTAATAAAGTGAGGCACTAGCCAGTTTTGCATAGTTTCATAGTGAATTCAGTGCAAAATAGGCAGATTTTTCTACGAAACTGCCTAATAATTTTGTAGCGAATATGAGGATTTCTCTGTTCTTTTACTTTTGAGTAGTCAACTTCAAGGGCAGTTTCTGGGAAAACAGAGAAGTATTTTAAGAAACTCAGAGAGGTTATTGTCAAGCACATATCAAATAACATTAACCTTTTCACGTTTCTCAAAGGTGCTACAAATTTGGAGATTCAAGGATGTCTTTCGGCTCTATTTTCATAATCCTGAATTTTCCTGTTTTATATATGTTTTTAGAATGCAGATTATGGACAACTAGAGATGTTTTTAAAAAAAACAAGAGAGGTTTTTCTTCAAAACGTGCCTAAATAAAAAAAATCCGTCATTTTTGAAACATCTATCAAGGATAGGGAGATAAGAGCTCATCTTTGAACACTATGTTTTTAGAAAAAACAGAGTCATTTTAGTGATGAATAAACTTGTTAAAAGTGAAAATGATGTTTTTTGAAGAGGGTAAGAGGAAATTTTGCATAATCATATTTCGTTATATCACTTTTCGGACCTACAGATGAAATTTGGAAGAAAAAGGAATATTTTGGAATTTTCTCCATTACCGGGTAGTTTCGTAGCATGCTCGAGGCTTGAAGGCCACAAAACACTACACAATTTCTAAAGATGTTTTTTTGCCTATAAAAATAGTTTTTTTGAAGACACAAGGAGGGAGGTTGATGGTATTCACTCATTTTGACCTGAAAAACTTTTTTTTACCAGCAGAGGTGGTAGAAGAAAAAGACGACAAAAACAACCTCGCTACTAAACTACGCTACATAAATTTTTGTACATGGCTGTTTTAGTAGTTAACTTCAAGTTTGATTTCAGAAGAAATGAAAAAGTATTTTGGAAATAGGAAAGAGGTTTTTCTTCAGAATAGGCCCATCTAGAAAAAAATCTCTCAGTTTATGCAAATCCATCAAGGTTTGGAAATTATACACTCATCTTTGAAGTGTATTTTTTAGAATTTTCACTAACCAGATCTGTGAAACAATTATAAAAATTTGACTTGGAGGAGGTCCAGCTCAGCCTCCACATGGCATAATGACACATCAACACTCTATTACACTCAAAAAATTATTTGGTTGTAGTTGATAAGGATTATTAATTGATTTTTTGAACTATTAATGGAAGAAGATTCCTTTTTGTATTCAAACTCTGAAAAATAGAAATATCCCTAGGAAGTCTCCAAGTGATGGAATCATATTTTAAATAGGTCTCTGAGGTGGGAATTCGAGGTGACTAAGGTGGAAAATAATTTGCATGAGTTCTCATTCTATAAATGATAGGATTTATAGAGTTATAAAGGGTTGGAGAATGCTTTGATATAGCTACTATTGTATTTTATGATATTAGTAATAGATAGACAGTGAGTTTTCTTTCTTTACCTGAGATTCTTGATGTGTTTCAATGGGCTTATGTGTCTCTTTTATATCTTGCTTCTAGTATTATTGACGCTAAATTACTCAAAATTCATATCATATATGATCTTAATTCCTTTTAGCATTTATTCATTGCTTATTCTCATGTGTTAGTGTTGTTCTATCATTGAAACTGAAAAAGCCTCAGCCTCAATTAGTAGGAATTATTTTCACTAATTTCCTTTTACTGACTCCATGAGCCCAATGGTAGTTTAATTTTCCTCATTTTTCACCTGCAATCCCATACATAAAAACACTCACAAAGTTAGCCATATGTTTTAACACCTAATTGAGGAAATCCTTTGATAAGTTGAGAGAGTCCTCTCAGGTTGAAGATGCTAATCCTCAGTCAAAATTGGTTTGAAATATTTACTGCAAGTTGACCATTGAAGCATCCCAACCGGACACAATTTGGCTATAAAATTTGTCATCGTTTCCGGGGACTGAAGGTGTAAATTTTCCCTAGGAAGAATGACAAAGTTTCAGTTCTAAGGTTTGAGAGCAGCAGACACTTACACACATATTGGCTATATTTATGCTATGGAAACTCCACAAATCAAATAATCAATTGGAACATGACTCCGCTGCTTGAAGTTCAGTAGCTTGAACAAGTTCTAAAATGAGTTCCATTACAACAATAAATGCAAGGTATGCCCCTATGAATCGGTCTCACATCCCGTGTTTTCCAAATCCTGTGCCAAAGGTCGATTGGTTAATTGATATTCCCATATTTAAAAATTAAAATAAATACAATGATTCTCTTCATATGGTTATATTCCATATGCATGTACCTAGACTTAAGGTTCACTTCCCTGAGGATTGTCTCTTGAAGATGTTTATAGTCACTTTAGAAGGAAAAGCATGGTCTTGGTATGAAAGCCTGCCAAATGGTTCCTTATATTCTCTTGCTGATTTCCATGTTGCATTTTATGAGATGTATAAAGAATCTTATTCTTCTTTATTTCTGGTTAAAGACTATTGTAAACATTGTGTGATTTTTATTTTATATTTGGAGAATTGTTATGAAGATGATGAGTTCATGGATGAGGAAATTTCATAGGCCCTTCATGAAAATCCCTTTCATCACCAAGAAGAAAGGATAACCGATATCTTGAATGAAAATGAAACCCAGTAGGAGTTTATTTCTGAAAATCATGTTACATCCTCTGATTTTGATGAAAATTTGCAAGAGACTTGTCAGTCTTTTGATCATCAGGAATATTAGAATCATTTGAAACAAGAAGAGGTAATTCGCGAAGATAATTGCTATATGTTGAACCCTTAGTTAAACAGAGATGGGGGGGGGTGAATCAGTTTAACACATACATGGACTTTTAAAAATTTTCTCTTAAAACTTATTTACACCTTCACTTCATGATCAACTTAATATGTGAGAAATCTTTATTAGTGAGCAGCAAGTATCAAAAAAATTTGTTAATGTAACAACAGTCTTAATATGTGAGCAACAAGTATTAAGTAGATTAGATAAATCACATCAACACATGCACAAAGACACCAGATATAAGTGGAAACCCATAAAGGGAGAAAACCACATCTTATTATTGTTGTGATACAAAGGCAAGCTCCAACTCCCCCTCACCACTGTTTTTCTATAGGCACCAACCCACAGGAGGCTCCTACCTCAATTCTGCAAGCTAAAACTTGCAAGGAAGCTCCAACTCCCATTAATTTTCTGTAGGCACCAACCTACAGGAGGCTCCAACCTCAGTCAGCTACAACTGACATTTTATCAAGCTACAACTTGATGTGGAAGCACCAGATCCCATCTATTTTCTGCAGGCACCAACCTACAAGAGGCTCCTACCTCATTCAGCTACAACTGACATCTATCAAGCTACAACTTGATAGGGAAGCTCAAATTTCCTTACTCTTTCAAAAGCGAAACACTTGTTGATTTACCTTGGATATCAGCTCTGTTCTGTTCCATCTGCTCTGCTGTTCATCTATTCTCATATCTTCCCTTTATCATCTCTGCATCTTTTCAGATTCTCTATCAGCTTCTCCTTCTTCTCTACTCAGCTCCTCTTTCTTCTTTTCCTCACTGCTTCATTTCTGCATTCTATTCTCTCACTCTCTCTTTCACTTCTCACCCTCTTTTTTTTTCATATCAAAATGATATTACTTATAGAATTTCTTGATGACTCTTTGTTTTCCTCTAGGAATTCGAAATGGATGGTCATACCCCTTGGTCTTCTGCCTCCTCATTTCTTTATCCAACTCAGTTTAAAATCATAATAATTTGTACAAAATTTCATGCTACAGTGGGATTTTGTCTTTTCATTAGGATACTTGCCTTTGCATCACAAAAAATTAAAATAATTACAACATTTACATTTTTCAGTTATATAACTCAATTTCACTCAACTCCTTTTCAGTTATATAACTCAATTTCACTCAGCTCCTTTTCTGGATTTTGGATTTACTGGCTCTGTATTTTTTGCATTTGTTGAGTGACTGTTCTGTGTACCTTGATTTACTGTAATTTTGTGCACCTGTGAATGTATACCTGTCAAACCTGTAATATATGTGAATCTCTGTCAGACCCATACTTTTATCCCTGTGTTTAATCACCTGTTCACTATGCTTTTGTGCACCAACTGCATATATAACTGCTTCTCAGGTTTATTCTCAATTACATATACATCTGGACAATATATATTCAGAAAAGAGAGTATAGTGACACTTGATGCAGCAGGGTTACCACAAAGCCTCGGTTCAACATCACAGTCTTGGTTTAGCTCAAGTTTTCCATCAGCTGTGTGTACAATTGCATTCAAGTTTCATGCCCAATTATATTCCAACCCGGCAATTTCACTCTGCACTTATTCTACGCTGGAAAACTCAAACAAATAAGTCTGGTCATTTTAATGTCTCAATTCACTGAATTTGGACCCCAAGGAGAAGTTGGTTCTACTGTAGCGTGGCTCTGTCATTGTTTCCCTTAGTTCACTTCCGCATGGCTCTTTTATTTTCCTTGTAAATTTTAGTTATCAGTTTTGGAGAAATTGATAAATAAATATAATTAGCAGCTTTTGAATGTCATATTGTATTTCCTGGCTTATATAATCGTCTCAGAACTTTATATATAACTGTTCAACCCTTTATAACTTTATATATAATTGTTCAACCCTTTATAACATTATATATAATGGTTCAACCCTTTATAACTTTGTCGCCATCCCGACTGTCCATTATATATATCTATGTGTTAACGAAACCTAATAGTTTGGGCTATTAGAACCATATTATTTAATTCTCGGCATATTAACCCATAATCACATATTTCATTATTATACGAAATATATCCATATATTACGGCGTTCAACTGGACCTTGTACTAAGGTTAATAAACCAAATTTGTTACATTTATCTCTGCCCCGGGCCCACAATACAACCAAACGACCAACCAAACGAACGCACCGTACCTGGCTTAACTTCCGAGCTCTTCTATTAAACCTTGGGCAAGTTCAACACACGATCGTCCTTCGATATCGAGCCTTTAGATCGATGGCTTGTATTAATTTCGCTCGGCTTCTTGGTTCGATGGTTAATGCGCAAAGGCGCACTTTAACCGGTGGCTTCCAATATTGCTCAGGGACACGCATCACCAATCCCATGGAATCGCTCGCGACTCTTCCAATACCACCTTCCGTATAATGGTGGTGCGGATAATACCACTTCCAGCCTTTACTATTCACCAAACCACGTTTACTGTTCATAGGTCATGGTTCCGCTTCCTCCAGGTTCCGTCTTCATCCTTTTACTCTGGTTTCCGCCTGTTATATATGAAAAGGTTCTTTTCATTTATTTAATCTGACCCAGGGTTCCAGCCTCGGTTTGAATAGTCTATTCTTCTTCAAAGCACACTCAATCTAGGCACGTATGATTAAACCACAACATCGACCAGAAGTCGATTTCTTCAACTAAATATAGAGAGCAATTTATCCCAAATTGTGGAGTACATATCTACAAATTATCACACCCTTTCCTTTCTGAATACACAGGCAGACTCATAGCTTGATTTACACAGTCCAGCTTCTACAAGAACTTAAGGGAATTTCACACAGAAATTTCACCAATAAATGCACAATTCTTCATAAACAAATATATGTATATATACAGGTGGTAGGTCTCAAACAAATTCTTACAATTTCATAACAGCCATATATTCAACTCAGTGGCCATTATTCTCCTACTCTGTTACTGAAGAGGTTCTCTGCCTCTCTCTAGCTCTCGGGCTCCCTCTCCAGCCCTCTTCTGCCATTTAAGCAATGTTACAACTCATCCCCAAGCATATTAAGTCTTTACCACAGGGTTTTAATCTTCAATCAAAGTCTATGCCATACAAACTCAATTAATGAATAATTGCTCAATAATTCATCTGCAAACTGTATTACACTGCTTTTCAACTCCATTGCTCTGTCTCTAATTCCTTTGTTGCTTCTGTTGCCTCTGCTACCTCTCTGTCTCTTTTTCCTTATGGATAGTTTAGGTGATGCTCCTGTCTTTACATTTGCCGTCTCCTTTTCCATCAATGACAACATTTCCAACAGTCTCCCCCTTTGGCATTGATGGCAACATACTTCCTCTCCTTGCCTTTTAAAAACCCCTCTTTTTTTTTTTCTTCCCCTTTGACATCAATGGAAAAGGGTTGCTCATTTCCTGGTCTTCTTTCTGCATTTCCTCTCTCTGAGTTATGCTTAGGCCATCTTCTGCTGACTTTGTACCATTCTACTCCAGACTGATGTACAAGACTTGTTGAGAGAACACTTTGAGGATTATTGGACTTGAATATACACTGTAAATTGATACAATCCAAAGCATAGTCTCCTTTTACTAGTATAAGGCTGAAAGTGAGGATAATGATCCTTCCTAGAACACATTGTACCAACTTTATTTAATCAGAGATGTATGATGGGATCAAGAATTAAAATACTGAGAAGGCTTCAAATATGCTTCTGTCTCTATCTGATGTAGTGAGTTAATATATTTTTGTTGAAGAAGATTGTAGATTGAATATGTCTCTTCCTGTAATATTCATCTGCAGTACCACACCTGTTCAATTATGATAATGATGCCAATATATCTTTTATTGCTATGGTACACCTTTCCTGCCTGTTATTGATGACATGAACTAGGATGCTGACAAGGATATTACTTTTAAAGACTGAAACGTCCTTGTTGCTGTTGTGAACAATGAATCAAACCAGAGTTTACAAATTATTATAAGAATAGGCAATATCTTTCAATATTAGAGGCCAACTGACTTTCCTTCTTGTACAATGTCCTTTAAAAAAAAACCCTTCAATGCATTGGTCAGTTTCACTTATCAATTATGCAGTTTTATTTATGACATAATGGTATGTATGCCAATAATCAATCTCTCTTTAAAGGTGGATTACTAGTAAATCATTTGTGCTGAAGTAGGATTTAGATGATTTAAAAAAAAACTTTTGAGCTTCAGGTGGTAATCACAGTTAGTCCTTTACTCTTCAGATACTTTGACTGTTCTATCAAAATGAACTTCCACAAAAGCATAGTCAATATGTTTAATTGAAAACTCAGCTAACAAACTTCATCCAATTTATGAACAATCTTCAGATAGAGGCCTTGAAGATATATGTACTGACTTCAAGAAGGCATGTAGTTATATATATAGAAACAGAGACTTATTTAATGTCTAATATAATTTTTCAAGTGTAAACAAAGCACTGATCTTTTAGCTCTATTATTGACCTTTTCATGCTAAATGCAGATAACCCTGGGAATATTACCTTGATGTAAACTTGCCATAGTCCTTTGATCCTGTGGACCTATATCATACTGCTGCTCCACTGATAATCCTTGGTAATCTGTTGATAACCATGCTGCTCGTACCTAACCATCAATTGATATTATTTTGATAAAATATGCAGATATTTCACTTTAGCTTGAACATTTACCCATAATTTAAGACTTCCTTCATAAATTCTTCTATTGAGCTTTCCATTGTTCACCTCAACAGTCATTAATATCTTCAATCTAATCTTTTCATCATTAACTATTTTCTTATTCTGTCATTCTGTTCAAAGGTATGTCACTGCATTTTCCTTTGCTATGACAATTCCAGAGTCCTTGCTGCTTTATATTTATTTATATATACCACTTCAACTGTTCTGACATGATGATCTTCAAAAGGACATCTTCAATTTCTATACTATGAGTCTTCATGGGCTGATTACTCAGAGATTTGTCACTTATTTGACTTCATTCCTCCAAGGAGACTTTTCATAGATCAATTATGTACTAACATCAAGATAGAAGACTCTTTTCTTACTTAATCTTCTTAATGTGATTCATTGTTAATTCTAGTAGAATGATACACAATGTGATCAATACTTAATGTGCTGATGTCTTCCAAGCTTACATGTTCATAGTTGATGTTCTCTCTACCACCAAGGCTTCTTATTGTCTTCTCTTCTTTCATCAATTTGTCTGCTACTTAATACTTCAGATGATCTTCTTCCTCTATAGTCTTCTTTTAGAGAAATTTTCTTTCCCTTCCTAATCTTATAATTGTTTTCATTCCAAGGAGCTCTTCTCAGGCTACTTTCATGGGGTCTATATATGAACTGCTCTCCCCCTGGGATGTTGCTTCATATTTGTCACTAGATGGATTTGAGCTTTGTTTCCTAGAGCAGCTCCCCTTGAGACTATGAAGGATTCATTATGTTATTGAGGTAATAGGCTCCCCCTTTCTCTTTTCCTTCCATACTTTATTGGGGTTCTTCATAATGTCTACACTTCTTTTAAATTCATAGTTTTGTTTGATTTTCTTTGATCCCATCATCTGTCTAGAGTTCTTTAATGTATATGGTAGATTGCAGTCTTTTGCTTTGTGACCAAGTTTGAGGCATACATAACATCTTATTTGACCAATATGCATTTGAGCGGATGTATAATATTTTGTTTCTCTTCTTGGATATATTTTACAATCAACAATTTTATGTCTGAAATTATTGCATGCATAACAATAGCCATGGAAATGATTTGTGTACCTGGTGAAAGATTGTTCTTTCCATTTGCTTGCTTGAGGGATTCTTCTCTTTTGCTGCATCCTTTGCTGATTGGTTTGGATTGGATTTGTCTTGCAATATGTTGCATTATGTCCTTGTTTGTGGCAGGAAAAACATGTGCTATTTTTCATAGGAGGGAGGAACCTCCTTTGACATCTTTCGAATTTGGTCAATACATCCTTAGGAGCATATGAGCCTTCAACAATTGATTGTTTCATCTTCTCATTCTCTGTTCTTTCATTTTACTGCTTGATTCTAATTGTTTCTTTGCAACTCATGTTCTTGCTAGATTCTATTTTTGTAGGAATCTGCTAAGTTGCTTTATTATCTTTTACAACCTTCACAAAGATAATTTTCTTGTTATCTTCTTCCCTGGGCTTACTATTTTCCCCTTCATATCCTATCCCAGCCTTTATGTGAGGTGACCTTTGTGCATTTAGAATCTGATCCAACTGTTCAGAGCCTTTCATTAGAGGTGTATTCATTAATAGTTCTCTTTGGGTTTTTTCTAAGTTCTTTCTTAGGCTCACTACTTCTTCTTCCAATCTTTCACATTCCTGACTTTTCTCTCTCATTTGTTGCAGCAGAGTGTCTTCTACTTTATTTGCCTCTTCAATCTGTGTCTTCAGGAAAATAATTTCTTTTCTGTCTTCATATTTTTTCTCATCACATATTTGTACCAATATCTTAAGGTCTTTGTTTTCATTCTTCAATTTTTCTATCTCAGTCAGAGCTGTGTCAAGTTTGGCTTTTTCTTCTGCTGCGATTTCTTCATGGCTCTTAATACCATTCACATTAGCAGGTACCTCATTTGATTGAACATCTTCCTTTTGACATGTTTTTTTCTTCTTCTTAATTCTCTTCTCCTTCTTGACAATGCAATCCTCGGTGTCTACTCCATGGATGAAATGCAATCTGTCCCAGATTTCTTTTGCAGAGTCTAGATCCATTATCAACTCAAGGTCCTTGTTATGAAGACTGTCATATATCACACTTTTTTCCTTGGAATTCCTCTGTTGTTCTTTCACCGTGGGGGAGTCTGTGAAATAACCATCACATACAAGCTTCCATACTTCAGGTTCATAAGCCAATAATCCTGTTTTAACCTTATCTCTCCATTTAGGAAATTTTGTTGTATTTAACACAGACACATTTTGATAGTCCCTGACTTAACGAGATCTCCTTCAAGCTATTAAGCTTACACCAAAGGAACCTGCTCTGATACCAATTGTTGAACCCATAGTTAAACTGAGAGGGGGGGGGGGGGTGAATCAGTTTAACACATACATGGACTCTTAAAACTTTTCTCTTAAAACGTATTTACACCTTCACTTCATGATCAACTTAATATGTGAGCAATCTTTATTAGTGAGCAGCAAGTATCAAACAGATTTGTTAATGTAACAACAATCTTAATATGTGAGAAAAAAGTATTAAGCAGATTAGATAAATCACATCAACACATGCACAAGGACACTAGATATAAGTGGAAACCCATAAAGGGAGAAAACCACATCTTATTATTGTTTTGATGCAAAGGCAATCTCCAACTCCCTCTCACCACTTTTTTTCTGTAGCGAGCAACTTACAAGAGGCTCCTACCTCAATTCTGCAAGCTACAACTTGCAAGGAAGCTCCAACTCCCATTAATTTTCTGTAGGCACCAACCTACAGGAGGCTCCAACCTTATTCAGCTACAACTGACATTTTATCAAGCTACAACTTGATGTGGAAGCACCAAATCCCATCTATTTTCTGCAAGCACCAACCTACAGGAGGCTCCTACCTCAGTCAGCTACAACTGACATCTATCAAGCTACAACTTGATAGGGAAGCTCCAACTTCCTTACTCTTTCAAAAGAGAAACACTTGTTGATTTACCTTGGATATCAGCTCTGTTCTGTTCCATCTGCTCTGCTGTTCATCTATTCTCATATCTGCCCTTTATCATCTTTGCATCTTTTCAGATACTCTATCAGCTTCTCCTTCTTCTCTGCTCAACTCCTCTTTCTTCTCTGCCTCACTGCTTCATTTCTGCATTCTCTTCTCTCACTCTCTTTTTCACTTCTCACCCTCTTTCTTTTTCATATCAAAATGATATTACTTATAGAATTTCTTGATGACTGTTTGTTTTCCTCTAGGAATTCGAAATGGATGGTCATACCCCTTGGTCTTCTGCCTCCTCATTTCTTTATCCAACTCATTTTAAAATCATAATAATTTGTACAAAATTTCATGCTACAGTGGGATTTTGTCTTTTCCTTAAGATACTTGCCTTTGCATTACAAACAATAAAAATAATTACAACATTTACATTTTTCAGTTATATAACTCAATTTCACTCAGATCCTTTTCATTTATATAACTCAATTTCACTCATCTCCTTTTCTGAATTTTGGATTTACTGGCTTTGTCTTTTTTGCATTTGTTGAGTGACTGTTCTGTGTACCTTCATTTACTGTAATTGTGTACACCTGTGAATGTATACCTGTCAAACCTGTAATGTCTGTGAATCTCTGTCAGACCCATACTTTTATCCATGTGTTTAATCACCTGTTCACTGTGCTTTTGTGCACCAACTGCATATATAACTGCTTCTCAGGTTTATTCTCAATTACATATACATCTAGACAATATATATTCAGAAAAGAGAGTATAGTGACACTTGATGCAGCAGGGTTACCACAAAGCCCCGGTTCAACATCATAGTCCTGGTTTAGCTCAAGTTTTTCATCAGCTGTGTTTACAATTGCATTCAAGTTGCATGCCCAATTATATTCCAACCCGGCAATTTCACTTTTCACTTATTCTACGCTGGCAAAATCAAACAAATAAGTCTGGTCATTTTAATGTCTCAATTCACTGAATTTGGACCCAAAGGAGAATTTGGTTCTACTGTTGCGTGGCTCTGTCATTGTTTCCCTTAGTTCACTTATGCATGGCTCTTTTATTTTCCTTGTAAATTTTAGTTATCAATTTTGGAGAAATTGATAAATAAATATAATTAGCAGCTTTTGAATGTCATATTGTATTTCCTGGCTTATATAGTCATCTCAGAAATTTATATATAACTGTTCAACCCTTTATAACTTTATATATAACTGTTCAACCCTTTATAACTGTATCGCCATCCCAACTGTCCATTATATATATCTATGTGTTAACGGAACCTAATAGTTTGGGCTATTAGAACCATATTATTTAACTCTTGGCATATTAACCCACAATCACATATTTCATTATTATACGAAATATATCCATATATTACGACATTCAACTGGACCTTGTACTAAGGTTAATAAACCAAATTTGTTACATTTATCTCCTCCCCGGGCCCACAATACAACCAAACAACCAACTAAATGAACGCACCGTACCTGGCTTAACTTCCGGGCTCTTCTACTAAACCTTGGGCAAGCTCAACACGCGATCATCGTTCGATATCGAGCCTTCAGATCGATGGCTTGTATTAATTTCGCTTGGCGTCTTGGTTCGATGGTTAATGCACGAAGGCGCACTTTAACCGGTGGCTTCAAATACCGCTCAGGGACATGCGTCACCAATTCCATGGAATCGCTCGCGACTCTTCCAATACCGCCTTCCGTATGGTGGTGCGAAGAATACCACTTCTAGCCTTTACTGTTCACCAAACCACAGTTACTGTTCACCGGTCATGGTTCCGCTTCCTCCAGGTTCCGTCTCTGTCCTTTTACTCCAATTTACACCTATTATATATGAAAAGGTTCTTTTCATTTATTTAATCTAACCCAGGGTTCCAACCTCGGTTTGAACAGTCTATTCTTCTTCAGAGCACACTCAATCTAGGCACGTATGATTAAACCACAACATCAACCAGAAGTCGATTTCTTCAACTAAATACAGAGCGCAATTTATCCCAAATTGTGGAGTACATATCTACACATTATCACACCCTTTCCTTTCTGAATACATAGGCAGACTTGTAGCTTGATTTACACAGTCCAGCTTCTACAAGAACTTAAGGGAATTTCACATAGGAATTTCACCAATAAATGCACAATTCTTCATAAACAAATATATGTATATATACAGGTGGTAGGTCTCAAACAAATTCAAGTACAATTTCATAACAGCCAGATATTCAACTCGGTGGCCATTATTCTCCTATTCAATTACTGAAGAGGTTCTCTGCCTCTCTCCAGCTCTCAGGCTCCCTCTCCAGCCCTCTTATGCCATTTAAGCAATGTTCCAACTCATCCCCAAGAATATTAAGTCTTTACCACAGGGTTTTAGTCTTCAATCAAAGTCTATGCCATACAAACTCAATTAATGAATAATTTCTCAATAATTCATCTGCAAACTGTATTACACTGCTTTTCAACTCCACTGGTCTGTCTCTAATTCCTTTGTTGCTTCTGCTGCCTCTGCTACCTCTCTGTCTCTTTTTCCTTATGGATAGTTTAGGTGCTGCTCCTATCTTTACCTTTTCCATCTCCTTTGCCATCAATGACAACATTTCCAACACTATAATCCTCAAGTAAAAGAAGAAGTTTATTCTTCATGTCATTCCTTGCATCAACCTACATCAAATGAATAAAAATTAAAAAAGAAAATTTTGGACAATAAGATGAGTATGCTTGTTGAATCATATGAAGAGTTACCTTTATAAATTTATGTGATACATGCTAAGGTAGTTCCTTGTGAAAGTGTCCAAGAGTACTCCAAGTATTTCTTCCTCTCAAATGAAAATAATGATTAAAAAAAAAAAAATTATTTTATTTGAGAAAGTTCAGAAGGGTTAGAATGAATAATATGAACAAGAAACACCATCAAAGGATCATATTTACTCACACTTTCTTGTTGATCAACAAGAATTATTCGTGCATACTCTCAAAGATCCTTTCGCAGCTCTGCTGGAATCTTCTATAGGAATGAATTTTAATATGATTTTCAGTTATGTATACAAATTCAGATCGTGGAATAAGTTGTCATCTCTCAGGAATGGTTTTATGATCACAGAAGTGGAATGTTCATTCCAATCTAGTACTCAACTTCTTGATTAGCTTCATTGGAAGTTTGAGATCACTTGATTCAGTTTTTATGCTGAGAAAGTACAGTAGGATCATTTGTATATAAATAAGCTTGAAGATCAAGCATTTTTTTAATTTTAGTTTTAAATTTAGCATGTGTACTTTCAGTTCTACAGTAGCTATTGGTTTTTTTAGTGTCAAGGTTATAGGTTGGAACAGGTTGCAAGTTTTAATTTTGAAGATGGGAGCAGCCCAATAGAGGTGGCACTGGAACTATTAGTTCTTTGTTGTACCATAGGGGCACACCATCTCAAGTGGAGCCACTGTTATCAGACTCAAACATTTTAATTTTTTTTTTTGATAAGGTCACCATAGGTTTCATGTTATCTCATGTTGGGTTAAATTTTTGATGAATAATTTACCAAATCATGTTTATCCTATGTCAAAAAAACCACCTTGAGTCATGTCATGTCAGTCAACTATACTCCATGTCTTTTCGCTTTTATACCCATGGTTTCAAATTACAAAAGTGAGCCACTAGCCATTTTTACATAGTTTTGTAGTGAATTCAATGCAAAAAAGGCAGATTTCGCTACGAAACTACCTAATAATTTCGTAGCGACTATGAGCATTTCTCTGTTTTTTGACTTTTGAGTAGTCAAATTCAAGGGCAGTTTCTAGGAAAACAGAGAAGTAATTTAAAAAAATGAGAGAGGTTATTGTCAAGAACATATCAGATAACATTAACCTCTTTCAATTTTCTAAAAGGTGCTACAAATTTAGAGTTTCAAGGATGTTTTCAGCTCTATTTTCAAAATGCATAATTTTCCTGTTTTATATATGTTTTTAGAATGTAGATTCTGGACAGCTGGAGATGGTTTTCAAAAAACCAAGAGAGGTTTTTCTTCAAGACATACTGAACTACAAAAAAATCTGTCATTTTTTCAACATCTATCAAGGATAGGGAGATAAGAGCTCATCTCTGAACCCTATGTTTTTAGAAAAAACAATCATTTTAGTGATGAATAAACTTGTTAAAGGTGAAAATGATGAGAGGCAATTTTGCATGATCATATTTCATTATATCACTTCTCAAACCTACAGATGAAAGTTGGTGAAAAAGGGAGATTTTGGAATTTTCTCCATTATCAAGTAGTATTGTAGCATGCTCCAGGCTTGAAGGCCAAAAAACACTACGAAATTTCTGAAGATGTTTTTTTTCCTATAAAAACAATTTTTTTGAAGATCCAAGGAGGGAGGTTGTTGGTATTCACTCATTTTGACCTGAAAAAACATTTTTTCACCAGCAGAGGTGGCAAAAGGGGAAGACAAAGGACAAAAAAAACCTCGCTACCAAACTACGCTACAAAATTTTTAGTACTTGACTATTTTAGCCGTCAACTTCAAGTTTGATTTCAGACAAAATGAAAAATTATTTTGGAAATCGGAAAGATGTTTTTCTTCAGAACAGGTCCATATACAAAAGTCTCTCTCCATTTCTATAAAGCTTTTAGGGTTTGGAAATTATACACTCATCTTTGAAGCCTATTTTTCAGAGTTTTCAGTAACCAGATTTGTGAAAAAATTGTAAAAGTTTGACTTGGAGGAGGTCTAGCTCAGCATCCACGTGGCATGATGACACATCAACACTCTAGAACACTCAGAAAATTAGTTATTTGTAGTTGATAAGGGTTATTAAAATGATTTTTTGAACTATTAATGAAATAATAGTCCTTTTTGTATTCAAACTCTACAAAACAAAAATTTCCCTAGGAAGTTTCCAAGTGATGGAATCATGTTTGAAATAGGTCACTGAGGTGGGAATTTGAGGTGATTAAGGTGGAAAATCATTTGTATGAGTTCTAATTCTATAAGTTCGAGGATTTTTAGAGTTAGAAAGGGTTATAGAATGCTTTGATACATCTCCTATTGTAATTTATGATATCAGTAATAGACAGACAACGAGTTTTTTTTATTTACTTGAGATTCTTGATGTGTTTCAATGGGTTTATGTGTCTCTTTTATATCTTTCTTCCAGTATTATTGATGCTAAATTACTTATAATTCGTATCATATATGCTCTAACTTCCTTTCAGCATTGAGTCACTGATTATTCTCATGTGTTAGTGTTGTTCTATCATTGAAACAGAAAAAGCCTCAGATTCCATAAATAGGAATTCTAATCATTGATTTCCTTTTTCTGACTCCATTAGCCCAATGGTAGTTTAATCTTCCTCATTTTTCACCTGAAATCATATACACTAAACCACTCATAGAGTTAGCCATCTACTTTAAGACCTAATTGAGAAAATCATTTGATAATTTGAGCGAGCCCTCTCAAGCTGAAGAGGCGAATTCTCACTCAAAAGTGGTTTGAAAAAGTTACTCCAAGTTGACCACTGAAGCAGCCCAACATGAAAAAATTTGGTGATAAAAGATTCTACTAGAGAAAAAATGATTAAATCCAAAACATAGACAAGAAGGACAAGGAGTCGATTGCTCACGAAGGGGTTTGACAGGGAGAAATATTTCAGTCGGTGATGATCTTTGTCTTGATAATCAAAATCAGAAAATTTAAATATGTGTACATAAGTGCAAGATATACGTTCCAACCCTAGATTTAATACAAGAGACTTGCATGAAGAATAATTAACTCAATAGGATTAAAGTATCTGATCAGAGACTCTATCTTGAGGATTAAGATAATTCACTTGAAAACATAGGAAATCCTTCAAGAGTGAGCTTACATCCAGGGAGACAATGCTGATAAAAGAATTATGTGAGAAAATATGGATCTGACCTAGTTCAAAGATCTCATAAAAATTGCGAGAACCTGACATAACCATAAATGGGAGCTGAAGTTCCTTGACTTCGTGACGAGTCCTTGAAATTTCAAGTGTTGAATGAGTAAATTTTGAGTGTATGGTTAGATTTTAATTTTTTTGAAGAAAATTATTTCCAACTATTTTAGCAAGGTCATTATGAACCAAGTGGCAGTTGTTTGAATCAACAATTTCATTGGATGTGTCAATATGACCTAATATATTACCAAAATTAAGAGAAATATGTTTAGTGATTACTGCATCATCTTCTTCATCATGGGTAGCCTTACTACCTTATGCGGACTTGAGATCTAACACTATAAGGAAAATACCCTCTACCGAATGTTTTTGAAGAACTCCTTACAAAAATACCCTGACATCCGTTTCTAGTGGAAGTTACTAGAGGAGGTTGGCAGGCAGAGGTTTGTGTAGATGTTTTTCGTCTGGTGTGCTTATAATAGTAAACCACACCTATGTGCTCAACAAAAGAAAGAATTGGTGCACACAAAAAATTGGCAGCCCGGACACTGTGTGCTCTGTACACACCCACCCGGTGTGTCATATTACTGTAGCACACTGGTGCTTTACAACTCTTCTGCACCGGTGCATCATAAAAAATCATGCCAAAACCAAAACCGCCTACTGTGGTATTAAGAAACTGCACTGGGGCACCGATAAAAACCCCGCGCATCAAAAAAGTGTTAAATAAAAAAACAAATTATGACCAGAAAACCATATTATTGACTTTTCTCAGTGATCCAGAGCTCTCAAGCACCGATGCAATTTATCCTTGTCTGATCCACCCTGACATCGATTCTCCTATTGTACCCATTGCATGCACTACTACTGTGCATTTCCCACCAATCTCCAGCTTGAAATTTGCAAAATGGTGGGAAAATTTTCTTTTGCAAATTCTACAGCCAATATGCCTCCTCGACAGCCAAATTTACAGGTAATTTTTCTTGTTTTTCCATAATTAAGCCTTTTAGTGGATTAGAATTTCCAATAACCTTAAAATTAACCATTTAAAAGAAAAACAAAATTGTCGCGTCGTCTCGGTTCGCGACGTTGCCTGTAAATTTACAAGACGGTATCGATAGATGCACCGTGTTATTTTAAAATTTTTAAAAAGGAGCGATGCAGTTTTTTACCCGATCATATTGTTGACAATGTGGAATAGTGGCAACATGGTGTGTTGACGAAAATATACGCCCGAGGGCAGGTAATTTTGTCAGCGCACCGCACTCCACATTTCGACAAGGTCAATGGTATGGCCTGATAAACCAGTGCTAACGGTATATGCACCAATTCCAGGGAAGTACTGAAGGTGCACCGTGTTATTTTAAATTTTTTAAAAGTGTGGTGCGGTCGGTTACCCAGTCGCACCGTTGACCTAGTGGAATAGTGGTAATGCGGTGCGTTGATAAAATATCCTCCCCAGGATGGGTATTTTTATTAGCGCACTCATTTGTGTTTTTCGACAGGACCAAAGGTGCGACTTGGTAAAAGACCGCATCATTGGCTATGTAATGATGGCAGGAGGTCGGTCCGTTGAATTAGACATATGCCCCGAGGTGTAGAGTTTAGTCAGCGCAATGCATTCTTGACACCGTACATAGTCAATGGTGTGCTAAAAATTTTCTAGAGCACCACCGCTGGTGTGTTGCATATTATCAGGTGCACCGTCGCTGGTGCTCTCCATAAAAAGACGCATCGGTACTGGTGCATAACTTTTTTTTTGTGCACTGACTATTTTTTCTTTCCAAAAAAAATTATATATGTAAATTTCTAAATACATGTCTCATTTAATAAAAAAAAATTATTTAATATGTCAATCATTCAGAGACATGAAAGGAGAGAAGAGGGGGAACAACAAAAACAACAACAACAGGTAGAGAAGTATAACATGGTTCTCTTATGGGAGGCACGAGAGAGAGAGAGAGAGAGAGAGAGAGAGAGAGAGAGAGAGAGAGATGCATACCCTCACCCTATTACAACAACTACCCAGGGCCTCCTAAGGTAGGTAGGCCTCCTCAAGTTCTATGAGGAGGATACTTCCCTAAAGGGCCATGGTTTGTTTTTGACACATCTTATCCAAAGGCGGAATGCCCACCAATAGGCTTTCTAGGTTGGTCGTAACCACTGGTACATGCCCACTGAGGAGGATATATATTTCATTATAGGGATATCGAGGAGAGGGGTGAGTTTTCCCTCGTTCCCAAAGGTTCCAGCTGGCTATGTAGCAGGGAGTTAGTTAGTGTATTCCTAGAGATACATTGGAGCATCAGTACTGTCTCCTTCAAATTTTCAGTTCGTTGGAGGTTAGTTACATATTGATGCATTTTATAGTGAGGAGGTGTAGTGCTTCTCACTTCTCAATTCGACCATTTCACACAACACCAGTGACAGGCAACAAATTAGTTCCTTCCTTCTATATTATGTTTATTCTTTAGTACAGGAGCCACGACTTGTCAGGTGGTCTACCATTTTTTTGCGGCAGTTCTGTACAGCCTTAGATAGATGTCGTTCTCATGCACAAGGGAGGCTCAACTTCCCTTTTGCTTCAGATCTTTTTTTTTTTTTGGTTTTTGAGAGGTTTCCAGAGACGAGGCTTACTTTTGTTTGACAGCCTCATAGGCCGATGTTTGAGGCACGAATGCACATGTGGGGGTAGATGATGCCCAAGAGGGGCAAGATTGTGTTTCCAGTGAGGATATTGAATGATGCACTGGAGTTGCTAGCTATTCTTGATGAGCATCCTTTCATTATGGTCCCTTATCCTTATGCAGGTTTGGATTGGCGAGGGTGTGCCAACATCCTCTTCAGAAATGATGAGTTGTCGAATGATAGAGGTAATATTACTGTTTTATTTAAATTTATTCTAACATTTTCTTTATTTGTTTTCATTAAATTGTGTAATGAAATTGTGTAATTATTGTTATGTACTTGTATATTTTTTGTATACATTGGGTCTTTTGATGGCGAGGACATGCTGTCACCACCACATGATCCAGATGTGGAGTACCCTAATGACGATCATGGCCAGCTTGATAGTAGATACAGGATGGAGTTGTGTGATCAACTCACTGCATTAATTGCTGAGGCGGGCATCAGACTCGCTCATATGAGAGACATAATGGTCGATGGTAGGCTTTTACAGATGTGGAGAGGCATGCCATGTGACATGTACAGAATGATGCGGCATGTCGTAGGAGCTATGACCTTGTTTACACAGCTAAGGAGTACTGTTGCATGTTATAGGAATGGTTGAGATGTAGCACATGATCGACAGTCTGCGAGTAGTGACTCATCATCTCATGGTCGTTCACCTCGCGCTGCACCAGATGAGCAGCCTCCACTAACATCTTGCAACAGTGGTCATGGAGATTAGGTTGGACCATCGGCCATGTCTAGTCACCAACCTATATCATCCAGTAGTACTCATCATCATGAGTAGGCTGGAGCATCGACCGTCGAGGCTGCACCATTGACTAAGTAGGCCTCGACTAGTAATACTATATTTGATGTTGTACCACCAGCTGATCCATGACATTTATATTAAATTTGTATATTTTTGACATTATATATATATATATGGTCCATGTATTTTATGTTCATGTTGCATTTGTGTTTAATATACATGTTGGTGATCATCATGATGTGTATATTGTTAGGTCATGTTAGATATGTTCATTTAATGTGCATCTTGCAAATAGATGTGTATGTGATAGCATGAGTTATTTGAAACATTGGGCCTATATGTGTCCTCACACAAAAAATTACAAATCCAAGAATTATTTTGTTGTAAATTGTTGTTTTATGTTGAATTTTTTTTCACTAATGTTATTTATGTGTATAGTGAATTAGTGCGAAAAAGTGTAGCTGAAACTATGAATGAAGGGGATAAGCTGTATGTAGATATGGGCGGTGCAGAAAATACACCAGATCCAAATGCTCCATTACTAGCCATGTTCCATAAAATGAAAAGAGAAATGATGCAACTAACAATCAACCATGAAAGATTGTCCCTAGCCAGCGAAGAGCAAGAAAGGTTGATCAAGGAAATAAACTCCAGGACCAATCATGAAGGTGAAGGTTATGGGAAAAAGATAAAGGAAGCTAAAACCCACTCAGAAGAATTTGAGGAAGGTGAAGACTTTGGACATCATTCCATAAGGAAAAAGGAATTGCAAGTGGAATTCCAAAAAATTAAACCTCCCACTTATGATGGTGAGGAGGAGGAAGATGCAGAAGCTTGGCTTCTAAACATGGTGAAATACTTCCAAGTTTATGAATATGGAAGTAACCTAAAAGATAGATTTTCTATTGACCAACTACAAGGTAACACCACCTTGTGCTGGGAAGAAACCAAAATGGTGCTTGTACTAGATGAGAAAAATGTTACATGGGAAGATTTGCAAACTAAATTTAAATCTAGATATCTGAATGAAAGATACTATGATGAAAAAACCAAAGATTTTCATTAGCTACTATTGGGACAGCTTAACATAGATGATTTTGTTAGAAAATTCACAAATATGCTTTGATATGTACCTTACATTAGAGAAAAGAAGGCTAAGGTACAACGATTTTTAAACTGTCTGCCTACTATCTACAAAGAGAGGATAGAATTTGATAATCCCAAGAAAGTGGATGAAGTTGTGCGCAAAGAAAGACTATGCTATCAACAGTTCAAAGGTAGAAATGATCAGCTGAAAAATTGGCATAAAAAAGAGAAAGGAAAAGGTCACTCTAGTGGAAAAATAGTAAAACCAACCTACTTGAAAAACTTTGGGAAAAATCATCAAAGGAAGAAGTTTAACAAAACTAGAGAAAATCAAGCAGCCCAATCAGAAACTGGATTTAGACAGATGGATGTAAACAACAATAGATATGGAACTATAAAAATGAGGGAACCATTAAAGTGTTGGGGTTGTGGAGAACCTCATCTGTTACGAGATTGACCTCATTGAACCATTCAGAACATTCAATTGTTGAAAGAGGAAACTGCTGTAAATGATGTGGCAAGAAACATTCCAAGAATCAGTGCTACCCTAGAATATCACCAAGATCAACATCAATCAACCATGGTCAAAATAGAAGGTATGATTGTTGAACAACCTGTTTATGTTTTGATAGATCCAGGAGAAAATTTAAGTTATATAAGTCCTCATATGGTGGAAAAGTGAAAATTAAGATTAGAAAAATTCCAGCAAACTTGGTTAGTTCATGTAGCTACAGGAAGAAAAAGAAAAGAAACCCATAAATTACAAAATATTGTTGTAAATTTAAATGGGTACAAAACTAGACTAAAGTTAAATATTTTGCCTCTAGGTTCCTATGATGTATTAGCAGGAATGGACTGGTTAGAAAAAAAAAAAAAATAGTTAATTGCTTAGATAAAAAAAGACATTGTATAGATGGTAAGGGAAAACCAATGATAGTGAAAGGAAAACCTAGACCAATATTAGTCAGACAGATTTAAACACTAAAGTTAAAGAGGACAACAAGAAAAGGCTGTCAAGTGTATTCCATTTCTATTTGGGATATTTTTTAAAATATTTTTTTTAAGAAGGTTAGTGAAGATAAAACAAAAGTATTCTAAATTGGCGAAATGTCAAATATGAAAACTAATTCTACCGAATCAATTGAATATTTAAACTGCATATTCCATTCTATTCGTAATGGAATATTGAAGACAAGAAGATCATCTGTTAACTAAGACTTATACTACCGCTCTTCACTCAAATGTTTTTTTTTCCAATAGTGGAGTAGATAAAGTAATATCAAGCTTGTATATGGAAAAAGCTTTAATTTTTATGGAATTTTTTTTTTTTAAATAACATCTAAACAACTTTTGGGAATACCAAATCAATTGCCAATAAGAAAGCCTTTAACTAGTAAAACTAAAACATTATGTTTTATTTTATTTTATACTTTAATTAAAATGTTATCTTTTAATTTATTTTAACCCACTAGAATGATTGCATCTATTGCCACTGTTGTTAACCCACTCAATATCCATATGTTCATCTATTGAGTTACATATACATGTTTTCATTGGATTAGATATTGGCATAGGATGAAAGGGTGAGGGCAACCCTCCACTTACAAAACACTTTTGGTGTAATGAAAGTCGAGGAATTAGATTGATGAATTTTGAAATTGTTTTTTTTTAGCAGTGATTGATTGATGCATAATTTTTCTTAAGTAATTATTGACTTAGGTGGTGGGAAATTCCGTAAATTGTTTTTCCAATAATTAAGAAAACATCATTTTTAAATTAATATTAATGCAAAATTGGAATTTGCATCATCTTACATATACTAAATGTACTTCACATCTATCACATAATATTCTAATATGTGCAATATATAATATTCAATAAATATCGAAATTCTCATAAGATTCAAAACAACTTCATAAGATCCTAGTACTACTATGTTCATAATGTACATTCATACTAGATAAACAACTTCATATCTAAGTTAAAAACTCGTATCCTAAGTTCAATGGATAATAAAAGTTAAGTCTTTAACTAAAGGAAATGTGTCCTCTACTAATTAAATAACACTTCTCCTTACAGTTATTTTTCATAATGTATTTGACCCAACAGTAAGCTCACTCCCATTTTGGATAACTTGTTAGCCTTTGAATTGAATTCCCTATGGATGTGGTCAAAGGATATAACCGTCAATATTATAATTAACTCCATAACTCTAAACATAAACTAATCCAATAAATAAGTGTTTAAGGAAGTATAACATTTCTGTCACTCTACAACAACCTTTGAATCCCCTTTCACTTGTAAGTTTAGATTGCCAAAGTGACACAACTAAAACGACTAACATAAATGACTAATTTGTATTATAAGAGTACTTATTATGTAGTTGTATTTTAGTTCCTAGACTAAATTATTCATTAATGTTAGCCATTTTTTATTGTATTACTTATTTTGTATTCATATATTTTAACTTGTGACTAAATTAGTCAATTATGTTAGTCATTTTTAGTTCAATCACTTAAGATTGCTCATTTTTGGTAGTATTTGACTCGTAACAACTACGACGACTAACGTTTTTAGTCACCTAGTCAATAAATTCCCTCTGTGCTACACACTTTTCCATTCTAATCATTAACACATAGGCTCCATGAAGTCTCTACAATTGTAATTTATTCCCACATGCTCCATTGACCAACATATAATGTAGCTCCTCCTTTTAACTTAATGTTCACACCCTTTCTCTAGGAAGTTCGATAGTTCACACGACCCACAACAGCCACACCAAACATTAACCTCTCAAAAACTGAACTCCACATACCAAGCACACCCTTGACTCTTCCACCCTCAAAGAGGAGACTACACCCCTCACGGTTGCATTCAATAGGTCAACAATCACTCAGATGTATAGGATTACAATCTAGTTGAACATATTCCTAGAATACATGATATGAAAACTAATCAAGCACTAATTAGGAAATTAATTTGAACAAACATACCAAGTTCTCTTAATATGGTAATATTCCATATTTTTAACTTTGGATATATCAAGGGTCAAGATGAATGTTACACTAAAAAACAGGTTTTAAGTTTTCACCTTGAGACATTTGATTCTTCTTGAAGCTTGGTAGATCTAGAGTTTTTTTATTTCATTAACAAATCATAAATGTAAATAAGTATTCATTAAACCTTCGTTATTATATGGAAAATTAACAATCATTTGTATTTTATAGTTTTTTAACTAGCATAAATCCATGTTAATCTTTGATATACCAAACCCTAAGTAGAAAACGTCTTTTTGAATGGAAACCATGAAAAAAAGTGCACCTTGAAAGATTTTATATCTTCAAAGAGAGGAAACACAAACATACACACATAGTAGGAATTACACATCTACTTCATCTTGAGCAACACACTAATAAAATGTTTTAGTTTATTTTTTTCATTTCTTTTATACAATATATACAATATCTCTATATATTTATAATGAATATTTCATTGTTACTAATATTTTTTTAAATTTTTTACATGTCAACCTTATATTAAGTACTGAAGGAATTGCAAATCTCTCTCATACCCTAAATTAGAAAGCACCTATCAATGTAGAAATTGTGTGTCTCTTTTAAAATGGTTTAAGAATAAGATTTTTTTTTTTTTTTCATTTTCTTTATGTAATATAGTCTCTCTCTCTCTTGTATGGTGTGTCTATCTGTTTCTATATATATGGAGAGAAGATTGCTATTTTCATTTACTTTCTATAATACATACATAGTGTTTATCTAGCTCTCCCTCTTTTTAGATTGAGATTTAGATTATTAGGGAATTACAAATATAACTCATTAATATGAATTTTCTAAATATCACATTAGACATCTCTTTCAGAGTGCAATGCATTAATTTTCTATTATTTTTAGATGCTACATGTAGACTCTATATTAAGCAATGAAGGAATTGCATATCTCCCTCATGCCAAAAAGTAGAAATCAATTTAGAATTTTATTACTTTGAACTACTTTATCTCTCTATATAAAAAATGAAGGAAATTTAATTATTTTATTTGTCTCTCACATTTAAATATGTTTTTGTTATTATTATTTTTTAATTTGTTAATATAAGTATTATTTTACTGTTTTTAAATGTAACATTACACAACAACATTTCCTTCATACTAGCCTTTAAAACCTGTATTGGTGTCATCACACACTCTCTCTATATTCTTATTTATAATGTTATTAAAACCTTGAAATATATAGTTATATTTATTAAATTTTTATATGTTTATTATTGATATATTATGAAATATCATATTTACAAATATCAATCATTATTATTTTATAAAATAATGTGGTATGAATATTATGGTTTTTTTATGAAAATATTGTTTGCAATCTTATGAATAAAAAATTACAGTATAAAAAATCGAATTAAATTGGTTTATTACTTTTATTTTATTTTAATTATAATTAATTTTCTCAATTTACTCAACATTTAAATGTTTATACTCATGTAGAATTACTACATTATTTCTTCCATAATAATATGTTTTCTCTCATATTTTCTTATTCTCAATCTTTGTCTAACATATTATTTAAAAAAACAGAGATAAGTAAAAATATTTTAAAAAAAAAGTAATATTATTAATATAGTTTAAATTTATAAAATTATTTAAATAAAATTATAATAAAATAAGTGAGGAGAGGTGAAAATGAAAAATATATTTAGAAGAAACTCTTGAAATATAAAAAATATATATATTTAAATTTTTATCAAAATATATTTTGAAATGATTTTTGTTATGAAAATAATTTAAATTAAATTAATATTAAATATTAAAATATATAAAATTTAATTTAAACCTAAAATAAAAATAAAAATTACTAAACATTATAACCTTTTAAAGGTCACACATCTTTAAGTACATGGTGGAACATTACAATATGGAAACATAGCCTCGAGACAACTGCTGCATATCCCTGCGATTTGTCTTTTGTGCAGCAAAGGAGACTGGCTTTGGTTTCCGAGATATTTTAGACAAAGAAATGGTTAAGTGTGTTGGTATCCAGAGTTCAATCTCAACATAAAAGCCGTCCATGGTAGAGACTAGGTATTGAGTAGGGTTTACGTTACTGCCTTGGCGGTTGCTATTGTATTTAAATATATGAGCGTAATGTGAAGTATATTTTTGGCAAAGTGATATCATACGATTGGTAATAGATATCAGTGAATATATATATCAAATTAAATGAAATTAAAAAAGAAAAAGAGGGGAAAACGAAAAGAAGATCAGCAAAAATTCTAAGAATTAGAGTGCTACTTTCATTATAACACCGCTGTTGAGAATTTGGAAGTGAAAGGGTGTTATGGTAAATGGGTAGTAAATCAATCCAGGTAACTGAACCGCCCACCATTCCCACCGACTAACCAATCTTGAATGGTAGTTGAATTTTAAAGTAAGCACCGCCATAGAGCAACGGGAGAGAAAAACAATATACATATATCTATATATAATGGAAGGCCTCATATTGGATGTTCATATCTCGTTTTTTACATATATGATCTGCAGTGGAAGATCTCAAATTGTGTAGTAACAATTTAGTAAACATGGCTGGTCGTGGAGGTGGTGGCGGAGGGCCTGGTGGCGGAGGCGACGGAGGGGGACGACCTGGTGGCGGTGGTGGAGGACCCGGTGGTGGTGGTGGAGGACCTGGTGGTGGTGGTGGTGCACCCGGAGGTGGTGGTGCACCTGGAGGTGGCGGAGGAGGTCCTGGAGGTGGCGATGGCGGAGGCCAGCAGGGAGGTCCTGGATCAGGAGGCGGGGGTGGAGGTCAGGGAGGAGGCGGCGGTGGCGGTCCGGGAGGAGGCGGTGGTGGCGGTCATGGATGACGATAGTGGCATGATATTTTACATATTTCTAATTCCATAGTATTTTGTTTGAATTTCTATGAATATGATAGGCACTGTATATATGCCTAATCTCTTGTCTTTTCAATAGTGAAAGTATTTGTATAAATATATTACAAAATATCTAAATAATATGGCCCTTTGGCTGTTCCGAATTATGATTTTAATTAGTTTGGCATCTGTTTGTTGAAAATTATCAAATGTGTGGCCTGTTAACCGTGAATATGTCGTTTCTTTCTATATGTGAAACAATAGTTTCTTTATCTATATGTGAAACAATATGAAACAATAATTGAAGTTTAATTAAATCTTATAGATGTGTTGAATTTATCTGTGTATTGTCCGAAATATTTATTTAGATTCTGTAAATGAATCTATATTTTGGAAATATTGAAATTTATTTAATGTATATGGACTATTAACATTAACATTCCCTTTTAGATTTCAAAATATTTTTAGAATTTATAATAAAATAAAAATGCCTCCCATAAACTATTATATGAAAAAAATGTTTAAAAAGTATAATCATGGTAGATGGTCTATAACTTCTTCAAATTTATCTTTTTTTCAATAGAAAAAAAGGTTGTTATTACTATTTTACCATAAAAATATTACAATATTACCATAAAAATATTACAATATTACCATATGATCAATATAGGCAGTATCATAAAAAACTTGTGACCAAGCAACAAGTTAGCAGATCCATCCCAAATACAAGGGAAATAAACAGTTCATAAACCACATGGTACCGTACGAGGCACATAAACGGATGATAACTGAAACATTCCAAATAACAGAAAGTAAACAAAATAGACTCAGATATACCGAATCAATCAGACATCAAGTAACCAAATAAAATATGAACATAGGATGGGGCATGAGATAATAAGGATAGGTCATCAAACAAAAAACGACATGCAAAAAACAACAACACCATAATAGCACAGTAGCAGCGCTATAAAGGATAAAGACACCCCCCAATTCATCTCACCTGGTGAAGACTAAGGAGAAGGGCTGAAAAAGAACACGCTCGCTCGATGAAGACTAAGGAATAGGATATTCTTGATAATCCAATAATGAATCCAACCTGTAGTGCGAGATCTGTATAGAACTGTATGGAACTCGCAAACCCCTTTTTGATAATGCATCAGCATGAGTATTGAGCTCCTTATAGATATGTTGGATAGAGAAGCCCGTAAAATTTCCATGCAGATAAGAAATCCGATCCAGCCATCTATAGCCATCATTGATTGAAGCAGAGATCCTTCCATAAATCCCAACATCAACATACTTAGAATCACCATATACATGGATATATGGTAACTTGAGCAAATAGGCAATCATAATTCCACTCCATGCAGCCATAATCTCAGCCTTATTGTTTGTGCCCATGCCACCATTCCGAACAATGTGATAACGGTCCATATTATCAAGTCTAATCCACGCACCACACCCACAATTACCATCAACATTTGCACCATCAAAAAAGATAGCCAGAAGCATCATCACATATGGACAAATCCTGATAGATAGATCCACTAATACCAAACCAACCGCAGGAGGAGCCAACATCCACTTAGCAATGTTCCCAAAAATCGATGAAAAACATATAGGGGCCTCTTCAAATATCTTGTGGTTTCTAGCAACCCAAAGTTCCCAGAAAACAAAGAAAGGGAATTGTTTGTGAGAACATTTCGTAGCAGTCCATGTAATGATGGTTTGAGTACAGTCAATTGGCAACCAAGATGAATCACTAGAGAGACCAGCAAAGTGCTTCCATATACAGAGAGAGAAGGAACAAGAAAAAAAAAGATGTTGAGCCGACTCCTCGTATAATAGACAGAAAGGGCACCTGCCAAGCCCATAGAAACCCCTTTTACAGAGATTCGCCCACATTAATAATCTATCTTTCCAAAGCAGCCAACCGAGGATAACAATCTTAGTAGGAATATTAAGCTTCCAAGTCACATGAAGGAGAGATCCGGTACCATCAGAATAGAGTTTAACCACCTCATGTTCATATATCTCCTTCACCATTAGTCCTCCCCCCTTCCATTTACCACACCACATAAGAGAATCCCCCTTGCCATTGAAAATGAACCCCATCATTTGTAACCGAGATTTGAGCCTATCCTAGTTATCTGCGTCCTCATCCCTTAGGTGTAGTGTCTCAGATGATTTCCAAATTTTTGCACCAAGACTCCATCATGAAATCAGATCAAACAGTGTGTGAACCCCACGATGATTCAATTTCTGAATGAGACGATGATTGATCTCCTTATTTGTGTCAAAACCCTTAATTCGGTCGACACCCAATATGATACTTTTCTCGGTACCAAAGCACCATGCGAGTCTGAGACCAAGAATGTGTTTGACGTGCATAAAACTTATCCAAATTCATGATGCATTTTTAACATTCCAGTTGCTTCCTTTATAAAGTAAAAAGAGGGGGTTCCGCACGTCATATTTATGTAGAATGATTGACGACCATACCTTGCCTCTCATCAAAGCTCTCCAAAAAGATTTTATCAGCAGCATAGTATTAAAAACTATTATATTGATTAAGCCACAACCCTCGTGAGATTTTGGGATAGAGATAGATTCGAGCTTGCATAAATGAAATTTTCTAATATCCTTTGTATCCCCCCACAGAAAATTATCTATGATAGAGTTTATACTGTCAACTATGCAACCAGGAAGAAAATATAAGTGCGCCCAAAATACCACCATCTGTGATAATACTGCCTGAATCAATATAAGTCTACTACCCATCGATAAGAAGTTAGAGGATGAATTTAAAATCTTACTTTTAGATTTCTCTATAATCCATAGCCAATCAGCATTGGAAGAAGAACATGGTTTGAGCCTGAAGCCCAAATATGTAATGCCATTCATTATCTGTTTCCTGTCCACCCCCATAAACTCAGTAATGAAATTAATGTCACCCAGATCACTTGACTCATATAATAAGAATGACTTGAGCTTGTTGATATACAATCCGGTAGTAGCGCCAAATCATGTGAGGATAAAATGAAGATAGAACCATTGGTTCCTTCTAAGAATCCCAAAAACTAATAATTCATCCACAAACAAAGAGCGTGTAATGCTTACCGTGGGAGAGAAAGGCAGACCCTCAAAATATCCTTTTTCCTTTGCCATCTTTATCAAAACTCTGAAACCCTCCATAATAAGTATGAAAATAAGCGGAGAAAGTGCACACCCCTGGTGCAGACCTCTTTCGGATTGGAAGAAATCCATATGCCTCCTGTTTATCAACATAGAAAAACAGACCAATGTAATACAAGCTGTTATCCATCGAATCGACTGCAAAGATAAGCCAACCCTCATAAGGATTAATCTGATATAAGACCAATCAGCTGAATCATATGCTTTGTGTATATCAAATTTCATGATCAGAGCCTCATATTTTTGTTGATGCATAGAGTGTAATGCCTCTTGAGTAAATGCAACGGCATCGTGAGTGGATATTCCTTCTAAGAAATGGTATTTTTCCTTTCAAATGAACATTGATAGGACCTCCCACATTCTGTTTGTGATAATCTTGGAGGTATTTTTTTACATCACGTTACACAACGCAATAGGCCTAAAATTAGAAAAAATAATGGGATCTGATGTTTTAGGGATAATAATCAAGAACGTGGAATTCATATCCCCAGGAAAAAACCACATAATGCGGATCTGTTCCACCACCATATGCAGTTCATCCTCCATGTATTAAAAAAAAAGGATATAAAACTCAGCCGGCCATCCATCAGGGCCCGGGCTTTTGTCAGGAACAAACGAATTTAGAGCTTCTTTTATCTCCTTTTTAGACACTTTGGCCTCCATTCATGAATTTTCATCTTGATGAAACATTTTAGTCATATGCTCAAGGACCCAAGATTGAAAATGGTGGTCAATACGTGGATCAGCCTTATAAAACTAAGAAAAATACTTGAGGGCCCCATTTTGAATCTCAGTCGTATCTTGGATCATCTGACCATCAGCTTCTTTTATATTCCATATATAACTAATGTTCTTATGACCATTTGCATAGTTATGAAAACAAATTGTGTTAAGGTCTCCCTCCTTCAGCCACTGAACCTGACTTTTCAGCTTCCAGGAGATTTCTTGAATCTTTAATATCTCCAACTTCCCTGCCTACGGAGTCTCTATTCTAGTATATTTATGTGAGTCGGGATGATGGACCACCATTTTTTTGTAAATCTCATCTAACTCCATATTAATACAGACTAACTCCCTTTGTATTTTGTCAGTTTTTTATTTCTGCCTTATCTTAACAATTTTCTTTAATCTTGCAAATTTATCAGCAACCTTCATCTAGCCTCCCAACCCAGAACCATGATCTTCCACCTGCCAAAAATAAATTACCAACTTATTGAAAGGTGGAGCTTGAAGCCAGACTCTATTGAATTTAAATGGCATTCCTCGCAATACAGATTTAAGTCTCCAAGATAGTATGACATCCATATGGTCTGAAATGTTAGAACTATATACCGAAGACCTACAATTTCCCAATTTTTCTATTAGTGATTCCTTTATCAAAGCCCTGTCAAGGCGCTTTCCAATAAATTCATATGCTTGACGTCTGTTCATCGAAGTCGGTAATAATGGTGTAGGTTTTGTATCCCCGAGACTAGAATCCAAGAAAAGCTTTCTTAATCTATCAGCTAAAGGATCCTGCCGCAACCTATCAACCCAGGACTCATCCACAGAAAAAATAGAATTGAAGTCTCCCATCACCATCATATCATTCGTGCAAAGAATCCCTAATTGATTCATTCGCTGCCAAAAAACAACCTTGTTATGGCAAGGTGCATAAATATTGATAAGGAAAATAGGTTCAGAGAGACCTCTAAGATGACCATGTAAAATGATACCCCTGAAGAAATTATAATCCTTTTCACTCAATAGAAAATGATCCCATGTCAAAAACATACCACCTGCACAACCCACTGCATCAACCCCCACAACTTTCCATCCCGATCGAATCGACAATACTGATTCTATAGCCACTTTTCAATTACATAAAGTTTCCTGAAGGAGCACCACCGAAGGTTGAATTTCAAGGAACATCTGGCATAGGAAAATCATTTTATAGGGGTTGCCCATTCCCTGGATATTAAGAGATATGATGGTCATCATGACTGTCCATCACAGGGGTTTCTAGCTCTAAGGCCCCGAGGATCACCAGAAACTGATATTGGAGCATCATGCAAGTCAACTAAGTCCCCTTGGAAAAGTGATTTGGTCTTAATCTGACCACGAAAATGTCGAGATCCCTTTTTTTTGGTTTTTCTAACAGTAATTTTTGATGCAGACTGAGGAGGAATAACTGGGTTGGGAACTTTAGGCTCATTATCAAAGACAGTGAAGGCCATGAGATCAAGCAACGAATTACCTAAAAGGACATCCAAGTCGCTACCTACTGAATTCCCTGGGGATTCTAGACAATCTGATAGTAAAGGATCATGCGAAGAAGGGGGAGAGGCCCACTCTAGTGGAGGCATGGAAGGTGAGATGATGAGTGGTTTAGTAGGGCTCGTGCAAGGGTTTTTGGCAGGATTATCCAATAGTACAGTTCCGTGAGGGTCATTAATGGGATTATTCTTATGCGGAGAAGGATGACAGTAAGGACGGTGGGAAGATTCATCTACACCACAAGGTTGAACATCCTTCTCTGATACTTATGGTGCCTTAGGAATGGATGTGTTCTTGTGCATACTGATATTATGATCAGAATAATTAGTTTTGATACTATTGGAATAATGCGTAGATGACTTACCCGATTTCTCCGATCCCGAGGATTGTGTCAGCTTCTTTCCTTGATGTTGTTCATAGACATGACCTTTGTTTTGACCAGCTCTCCATTTCCGCGTTGGACAAGATCTTTGCAAGTGACCAGTATGATGACACAATAAACATTGAAAAGGCATGCCCCAATAATCAGCACGCTGGCGATGAGTATGCATCCCCGATATCAAAACAACATAACTTGGCAAGCCACCCTGAAATGATACCTCAACCAAAATCCAAGCGATTCTCTTATCAGCAGTACCTAAACATCTGGGATCCAAATATTTGGTGGTACCAATCGAATTCCCGATAGCCCGCAGAGTTTTCAGGGTCTAGAACTTGTTGTGAATCCAACTCCAAAAATAGAAGAAAAGAGAGATCAACGCCTTAGAAATAAGCCACTTCGAGGGGAAAAACTCTAATACATTACTTGAATGAACAATTCTTGGATGATACAAATGACAAAACCTCCTTTCTATATATAGGAGTCCATGGGGCCATAATGTAGTCCTAGTGGAGCCACAATGTAATCCTAGCCGACTTAACAATAATAATGTAAGGGCACAATAATAAAAATATGGGGGTTACAAGGGTACACCAATAAAAATAAGTGGGTCTGCACTAACATAATAAGGGACTCCACTAGTAATATAGGGACCTAACATGCCCCTCTCCTTCAAGCAAGTGTTGTCCTCAACGCTTGATTATTTCTTAATGCTTCTGTATAAAATTCTCATCCTCCCATGTGGAATATTCTATAGGAAAGATCTTCCACTTGCTGAGATAATATAAAATTGATTGCACTTGTCAAGTTCTTATTTCTGTGACTTCTTCAGAACTTCTTTCGATGTGATGTTGATCTTCCTATTGTTTCATTAGATTCTGCACCAAAGTTAGGTTATCCTTTGAGAGTTGGAGAACTTGTTCTTGATGCTCTATGTGATCTTCCACTAGATTATCATCCATATTAGCTATTATTTGATCCTTCAAACCATCCAAATTAGCCTCCATTTCTTCTTTTAAACCATCTATGTCATCTTCGGTTGCTCTTCGTAAGATCGAAATTTGTTGCACTTGGTACCGTAATATTGATATCTCATACTGCAATTGTTCCTCTTCATGTGTCATAGTATAGATTTCTGAGGGCTTAATGGGTATGGAATTATTTTTTGGAGGCATTATAGAACCCATTACTAATAAAAATTCTTCAATATTCCCTTGGAATCACTTCAAACTATTTTTTCAAACAAATGTTATGCAATTTTAAAAAACAAGTACACACCTTTTACTTTCTTTTGAGGAGCTCGATATTGAAATTGAATTATCTCTATAATTTCGGATCCTCAATATCTGAAATTTATCCCTGTAGTATCCCTCTGAGGCTTCTTTCAAATGCCACGGGTCTGATCTGATTTGGATTCTTCAAGGAAAAGTTATGTTCAATCCCCCACAATGACCCAATTTTGGACTAGTTCAGTAGAGCTAACTTGTACGACTTTCCACGTGTCACTGTTTCGTCTTTTAAATTAGAAATTGATAACAAAGAAACTATAGTCCATGTACTTATGATAAATTTTCACGGACTCCAATCCGATGCTCAAAGAGAGAGTTATGAAGATTTCCTCACAATCACCTCCTTGAGATGAAATTAAGGAGCCTAAAAAACACTACCTTCCACAAATCATATCTCCGAAAATTTTGCGAACCAAGCTCTACAATTTTGCGACAAATTTCCTCAGGATTTTATCTTCGCGCCCTAAAAATTTCAGATTTTGAACCTTCGTAGAAAAAAGTTTATAGCGCAAATGCCATGATGACCTGTTTAGATTCAATTGAGGAGCCTGCAAAATGACCTAACTTCCATAGATCATATATTTGAAAATATTTTGAACCAAGCTATAAAATGTTTCAACGATGTTCCTTAGCTTTTCGGCTTCACACCCTAGAAATTTCAGCTTCTAAAAAGTTGTAGAAAAAAAATTATAGCGAAAATGCCACGATGACTTGTTTGGAGCAGCAAAACCCTATAATCCAAAGCTCTGATACCAAATGTTGTGAAGCCAGCTCCAAAAATAGAAGAAAAGAGATATCAACGCCTTAGAAATAAGCCACTTCGAGGGGGAAACCTCCAATATATTACTTGAATGAACAATTCTTGGATGATACAAATGACAAAACCTCCTTTCTATATATAGGAGTCCATGGGGCCACAATGTAGTCCTAGTGGAGCCACAATGTAATTCTAGCCGACCTAACAATAATAATTGAGGAGCACAATAATAACAATATGGGGGTTACAAGGGTATAAAAATAACAATAACGGGGTCTACACTAACATAATAAGGGACTACACTAGTAATATAGGGACATGACAGAACTCCAGGGGAAAACTGAGTTTAACCCATACAATTTTAATCTTCTAAGCATCAATAACGGGGTTAAACCCGAAGTACCACGGAAAAAGCTGCATGAAACACCTTCCCCGAACCCATGTGTGACTTAGAATTCTTTTGCAACCATCCTCGTGCAACAAGTGCACACTGAACCAATTTCCCATCATCTTACTGGCCTTGGGAATGTATCCCAGCATTAGACACCAAAATGTTTTCACCCATTCAGACATGTCAACAAGGCCATCCCCCAAATGAAGCCATCTCCCTATCAAGGCCCTTTTCTGCAGGCTAGCGACTCTGTCCGAGAGATCGTCGTGTTCAAGTATCACCTTTCTGACAGTTGACTCAGGCTTGAAATAACTATCCTTTGAATGTGTCTTGTGTCTCCTAGGACTAGAAATATTTGCAGCGGACCTTTTATTGCTAAGCGAACATACCTCCACTCCCTTATGCTTCAAGCTAAAATTCGACCCATCCCTTGTTATATGCTTATAAAATTCAACCTCTATGTCCAGATTATATTTTGAGAATTTTCCAAGTCGCAGTTTCTCAGCATGAAGGGTGGAAGAAATCATTGCCTCATGGCCAGATGTATCATACGATAGAATGTCATAATATCCCATGTTGTTACTAAACCGAAATAATACTATAGAAATGAGATATAAGCTTTATCCCGTAAACAACATATTTCATGTAGTTTAGCTTTTTCTGAGGTGAAGAAAGTTATTGTAGAGCGTTAACACAACAGAAAAACTTATTCTTCGAAGGATAGAAACGACAGTCTAATACCCCCAAGTACTTGCACCAGATATCTCCCAAATCGAAAAAAGAATATTAAATATCAATTATGACAGTAGATACTGAATTTTTTCAACTTGAACGATCACTAACTGATCCATTCCCCAAATTCACCAACCTACTAACATATTTCATCGGGAAAACTAATATTGCCTTCTCAAGGCAACTATATTGAATGCATTAGATAAAAGTGATATGTACCCAAAGGAAATACTAAACTTGAGCATTAATACTATAAATGGATATATCCATCCCGCCACCAAGAGGATCCATTTCATTAATCACTTCGATATACCGTACTGAAATGGATCATGTTCATCCTCTACCCCATAGACCATAACTTCATCAAGACCCGCTAATAATCCTCACAAGTACTCAAGTTGGTGATCCATTTATGAACAATTGAAAGGAAATAAATACAAATTTCGGCGATTCCTTTTGAATTTATCGGCAATGGTTATTCACATAAAATAACCGGAAGAACTCATCGGAATAGCTAGATCTTGGTTTCAAATACCTGTATCCTCAAGACTCACAACAGAAACAACATACACATCCCCTGCATTTCCACCATCTATCACATACCCATAAACCACATGCTTGGCATGGACATGTTATGTAAAAAGAAGGAAACTTGTTATTCCATATAGATGATGCTATTAATAGGATCCATTGCATGAAATTATCCACCGTTATTTTTATCTTTTCAGGGGGGCACTAGGAACAACAATTACACATTTGGAGTCCGTTTTGAGTATTTCAAAAGGATATTGATTATGGATAGTAAAATGATCATAGTTAATACACCTAATATAATTATCTGTCCAAAAATAAACCACTCAGTTATCATATTCATTCCATATATGACAATGACCCGATCCCACAGCCCTGTTCATATACCTACTATTATATTGTGTTGGAATATATTTATAAAGGCCCTAAGAAAAACATTCACTGTCATGAATATGCCCACTAACGAGTAGATTTGAATATGAACATCCCTCAATTCAGATTCCTCTTAGAGCGTATCAAATCCACAATAGAAGGCATAGTTTTCACAGATAGCTGATACAAGACCCCCGATTTGTACATCTAACTAGCCTTGATAAGGTCTAACAAGGAGCTTACCAGGCATCTCAATTTTGTGAGTCTCTATTTTGTATAAGCTCAAAAAATAAACATTCTTTGACACTGCTACTCCTACGCAGATATCCTCCAAATACTAAATAGCCACGAGTTCATCTTCCCTAGGCACGGTGAGTCCAGTAAAATTTTCAGACATATCCAATTCCTCCCCAATAATCTCATCAGGAAGACTCCAGTTGAAACTATCATCTGAGAAGTAGCTCAAATACAATGCACTCTTCACTAGATGCTCGCTGAAAAATAATCAAACCTTTAATTATTTTTCTGACGTGTGTCTCAGATTTAAACAACCTAAGAAGTGACAAAAATTTAGTGGAATAATGGTGAACACAATAGATATTAGGGTACATCGGCACTTCTTTAATGGCGTAAAATTTTGACACATGAAAGCTTCATGGAGTCATCCTCTAAATTAATTCGAGTAGTAATTCTCCATTAGCTAAAGTCATTTAGTGAATCATATTTTCAAGATTCAGTCACAAAAAAACATCAAAGATTTATTCAAATCTGAGATTATCTGTATCTAACTTTTTCTATTTCTTAAAAACAAGATTCACTCTATTTTAGGCTGTAGAGTACATGAGATCTCTTGCTTATGTAGGATGCCTTACATTAGATAAATTGGGAGGTGATAAAATCGGAGATCCTTCAATATTCCCATATCTAGATTCTTCAGTGCTTCCATATGGTGGACACACTTCCCAGTAAATCATCATTTCTCAATATTCCCATAAGGCCTGTCACTAGCCCTTTCTATATCTAAACCACAAGTGCTGAACATTCCCAAAGGCCCATCACTACCCCTTTCCACGGCTCTAGAATTTAACAACTTTAATGGAAGATGGTTAACAATTTTAATAGAGAAAATGGTTATAAATTGAACCATTGTTAAAAAATTGGTATCCATTTTCTTTCTTCAAAATCTAGCCTAGATACAATCATTAAACCTCTTTTTTTAAATATTTTTCACTTAAACACCTTCATGCTTCTTCCTTTAAATTTAATTTTCAAGTCTAATCTTTATCTTAGTTAATTTTTTAAATATTTTTCAATCTAATTTCCCTTTTCTAGTAATATCATCTCTATAAATTAAATCAACCTTATCCTCTATCATAGTTCTTTCTTATTGACCTAAATTTAATGACTCCATCTTTAATTTCAATCTTAATAATTTATTGTTTTCTTATTAATATCATGCTTTGTTTTTACCATTTTATTAATATTATTCTAATTTCTTTTTCACAATCTATTTTTTCATTTGACTTTTTGTCATAATTATTGATAATTTATTTTAATTACAACATAATTATGACTAAGTGTGAAAACCTACATTATAAAATGAACCTTAATTTACAGTTATTATTAATAAAAACAAAATTATAATATAAAAAATTGAATTTTACTGTTTTTATAGCTTCTAACTTTTACTATTAATTGAGTCAATATTTAAATTTTTACACTCAGTTAAGAGAATTATTTATTACTTTCATTTTTTTGTGATTTTTTAATTGAAATCACATGTAAATGTTTATAAATAAACATTATGACCTCCATACTAAAGTGTAGCACTTTTGAACACAATCATTTTAAATTAAAATGTTTTGAAGATTTAACCCAATATATTGGTAGTCTAATCCTAATGCAAATACATAAATAACTAATTGGTCTCATAACTAGTCCTAATACATCAAAATTCCATAATTCCTTAACAAATCCATGGGCATGATAGCGACCCCCTTAGTGTTAGAACATCCATTTTCAAGGTGTTTATAGCAAGCCTTTTTTCTTAAAAGAGAATGGTACAAGTCTGTACGAATATGAGGAGGCATTAAACCATCAATAAAGAGTGACTAATTTATCAAACACCAATCAGGGAATGGAAGCGCCTATTTGAGATTGTTTCTCCGCATAGTATAAAATTGTGTAATGATTATAAGAAATTAATAAAATTTAATTAATATATTGAATTTTTTAGTTAAATAAAAATAATGAATTTATTAAAAATTATATATATATATATATATATATATATTCATATATATATATATATATATATGAATTTATATAGTTAGGGAAGAAAATTGTTCATCAAAATAGTGAATATAAGAATCATAATTATTTCCATTTTATATAATGATCTTTAATGTATTTATCAACAAAAATTGTATATTCCTTTGGAAAAAAATTCTCTATGGTCTTAGCATGTTTTCTTTGCACTTTTATTTGTAACTTTACCACCTAGGTAGTTAGGCACATCGTTATGGTAGTAAAATCAGTGAGCGGCATCATAATGGTAGTAGACTTGATTTGTTAGGCATTATTAAAAGCGTTTAATTTTTTATGATTTTATTTTTACGGTGCTAGAAACCACCAACATACAAGGGGTCTCTCTGAGATGAAGTCCCAACTAGACCTCGCATTGTTTTCTATAGGAGCCCCATTTGGAATAAAGTGCCGACCATTATTTACACTTAGATATTTTCCTTCGCTGCAATTAATACATAATAGAGCATAACTATACCTAGTGAAACATACAATTGCAATGTATACAAGGTTCTTTCATGGACAAGGTAGAAAAAATTGTCTTTAAGAGAAAGGTGATAGTACCATTCTAACAAAGATACAAAAGATCATAGAAAAATGCACTAGTTAATTTACAAAATAGTTCACAAAGTAGTAGCGATTATGAAGGAAAGGAAAAACACACGTTAAACAAGATATACACCAAAGACAATAAAATAGTTCATTTTTTTAGTATGAATGAAGCAAAACATATACCAGAAACATTAAAATAATAGTCATACAACATCCAAGATACATACATGAAAGTGCGTTGGCTCTGAGAGCTTCAAATATTAAGTGAAATTTCCAAGATACACGATTACAATGATGAATGAATAGCCCCAATAGTTGAAAATTGAGCCACTACTTGTTCCTCCAAAGAATGATAAGGCTCTCTATTTTAAGCTAGAGAATCCAAGATGAAAATTCCTTTTCTTCATCTACGAGGGTTTATTTATAACAAATGAGGTGACCATCTGCCTCCCATGTGAATCTTGACCTCCCTTATGACTCTTGAGCTCTCATATTAATTTTGAGCTTCTACATGACTCGTGGTATTCCTAGTCACTCTTCACATTCCAGGTCTAACCGTTGGGCTTCCAAACATTTTACATTTTCCAATTTTCAAAATTACATAATTATATTTCACCAATAAAGTGGAAAAAATACATGGGACAAAGAAACACTATTGTGTTGACACTTTGAAGAGCTACGATTTTGTGACTACGACATGAGATAATGTGTCAATGGAAATTTCTTCTCTTTTCTTCTATGTGTTCAATCCTTCAGGATAGTTCTTGTAGGTACTTTATCTTCACCCTCCAAATGGTTTGATTATAGTATTGGAACCTTTTAAGTCAACTTAATTTTCCATCTCTTTGTCGTAGTCCAATATTCCCTTACTCCTACATGATAACAGCTTTGTGTTTCATCTCCACAAGTGTCCTTCTTGTAACCTCTCCTTCATGACCTCATTCAACATCATATTTCAATGTTAGGATGATAGCACCTGCAAATTAATTTCACTCATGACAATACACTATGAGTCCAAAAATCACCTACTTTATCTTTATTGAGCATGTGAGATACTCACTCTGGTGGGAAATGTGTAAGGAATAAGAGAAGGGCCTTCTTGGGTGCATAAAATAGAGTCAGGAAGTAGGGGATGGAGTTGTGGGAAATGGAAGTGCACATCGCATAATAGCCACAAATAGAGGAAAGGCTCTACACAGTGGGATTGTACAAGAGATAAGGGTGACATGCTTGGGCATTGTGACTACACAATGTGTAGTTGATTGAGAAGGATGCTCTGGTGATTGTGCAGGATTCCAGTGTAGGGATCAACATATGTCCCTACTATCCACTAAGAATGTGTAATTCACAATGAAGGCATAGATGATTAAGGCATTGCGTAATGGGAAAGTTTAAGTAAAAAAGGGTTGAGTGACTGTGATCTAGAGATTCCCAATGAAAAATGTGAAGGGAGCTATCCTCAAGCTGGGCACAGAGGGAAAGTGTAACAAGGAAGAGGCTCATGACTAACGCTTGGAAGTGCACAATGCACTCATCACTTAGGTGAAGGTTAAAGTTGCTCATAAGTCACATATGCTGTGAGGAAAAATAATACTCCAAAAATAGACTAAGTGTGATATTAGTAGGGTGAGAGAGAGAGAATAAGAGCATTGAAACAAGTCCTGAACATGATCTCACACACATACAGAATCACACATATGACGGGAATATGCATAGTACCAAAAACCAACATGCATACAATGAAATGACAATAAAGTGACACTTAACTCCAAGTGTGACACTTAGGGTGCATATATTTATGAAAAAAGTGTCAATTGCAACCAAAAGGTGCTATATTCCATGAGAATGTGTCCAACACATGTTATTATCAACTAGTGCAAAAGAATGCATTGAATTTGGCTCCTAGAAGTTATGCCAAGATAAGGTAAGGGAAAGCGACATATGAAAGAGTCAAAGAAACAGATGCGAAAGAAAAAGAAAACATAAGCGACACATGCAATAATTAGAGAAATAAAAAGAAACACTTGCAAAATATGTAGCAAGAAAAAATAACACATGCAAGAGCAAAAGAAAGGAAAAGCTACACTTGAAAAGAAAAAGTGACAATTGAGAAACTCACCGAGAAGATGGTGCATTTAAAACCAAGAATGATCCTTATTCGTTATGAATGTGCAGAGCTCCTATGAAAATAATGAATGTGAAAATGAATTATGGAATGACCTTTTTATATAGGGAGGGCATACATGAAATTAGTGTTAAGGGTTCTGAGCGCACTTAGTGCATGTCAAGAAACTAGGAGTCATGAGTGAATTGACTTCCACTACGAGGTGTCGCATCAATAACTTGAATAAGTACACTCTCTCTATTAAAAAGGAGTGCACAACCACTATCTATAGAGGAATCCCTTACACTGTCACTGGGAATTGCACAATTATTCTCAGTGGGAATTGAAAAATAAATGTTCGAAAGGATTGTGCAGTTACTATGAAAAAATATTGCGCAATGATTGTGAGAAATGATTGTGTAGTGACTATGAGAAAGGATTTCTTAGTCACTGTCTCTAAGGAGTGAACAGTCACTGCCTCTCAAGATATGCACTATCTTTCATGCTTCGAAGAAGTGTGCTTGTGAAGACATCAAGAGCTTGGCATGTGAAAGAAAGTAATCCAACACATAGAATTCCTAAAGGAAGACTTGAACACTTAAAAAAACATGACTGAGCATGACATTAATAACTTAAAATTGAAGATGACACCATCATAAGGAGGCTCCAAAATTTAAAGGTAGGAAAATTTTTGGAGGGGCTTGTAGCAGCTACACCACTTGGTGATTCACTAGAAGAATCCGAACTTCTTTACATTGGTTCATTTTTATGCACAAGTTATAACTTTCAAGAAGTAATGTCTAATCCAATTTATCACCATAGCTTCCTTACTTAGCCCACTTATATATGTATTCCCTTCTATTCCCTTTTTGGGCTTACAACTCTTAACATAACTAGTCAAACTTCAATTGTTTCAATTAGAGAGTGGGAGTATATGATTTTCTCGAGTTTAAGATAATTTTAGTTTTAGTATCATCTTTGGTGTTGCTTCACTACTGGCAGGCATGTTTAATACCCAAAATAAGTCATTTGAAAGTACCTCAAGTATTTCTTCAATGTCAACAATTTTGTTAAGTAACCATGAAAAGTTGCTTGTTTCACCTCTCTACATAGGAAGACTTTATATTATTTCACCCGTATTGGTTTTATTACTTTATGTTCATTGAAATTTCATTGGATTTTAGCTCGCCAAGATGGAAGAGGTATACCAACTTATTTTATGTGCAAGAGAGGTTGTTCCTTGTTTTGAGAAGACTCTTATATATATACCTCAGAAATTTGTTTGCTCAGTTAAGTTTTCTCTTTTCCCTTCTTTACTTAACTAAGTCAACACATTAGAAATCGATTAATATAAAATACCTATTTAATGAATGAATATCCAATGATATATAAAGGCATCATAATTCCACTGGAGATTTCATTTAGGATGAAACATGTTTTACGTACGATCATCATTGAACTTATATATATTTAGGCCCAAAAAAAAAGTAAACCAAAGTAAGCCATGCATTGTCAGTTGCAACATATGCCCTTTTAACTTTTGACACATTACTATGGATCCAAACAAGACAACTTTCATACATGGTATTATTATAAATAAAAAACAATAAAATACACAAATGAAAAGGACATCATATAAAATAAAAAAATAAGAAAGAAAAGAAAATATTAGTAAAGGGAATGCAAAGAACACAACTCAAATAAAGGAAAATGAAAAATGCTAGGAAATAAATTTAGGGTGAGAGACCAAGGGAGAATGCAATTGAAGAATGGAAATACTATGCACAAAATGAGAGGAAGTGCAAAGAATCATGAATAAAACTAAATCGTAATCTATCTAACTAGAAGGTAGGGATCATGTGAAGTCAAATTTCCAATGAATCCATCTAAGTTGTTCCCGAACTACAACAAGAAAAATATAAGAGATTAAAAAAAATAAAAACAATGTGTAGCACATAAAGATTAAGGTGCGAGAAAAGAAATGTGCTATAACAACTTGCTTTATCTGGTCTCCAACTTTAACTTTTTGATTAAAACAATGATCTACAAACCTTGAAGGTATATCATGAATTTACATTCGTCTATGTTTTCAATCTTAGCATACATCAAGAAATATTGAAACTTCTAATTAGTAATAAAGCTTTCCAATTATGCAATATCCCTATTTTTACTGTTTTTATTAGACATTTGAACAGTCCTAAAGGTCAAGTGGATCCAAGGGAAAACAATTATTGTGGACGTATTTTATTATTTTAAATTGAATAAAATGGAATTTGAATTATTGTGCAAAGACTAGAGTATAGTTAGAGATCAGAAATCCAAGTCCATGAGGATGGATAAGGTTACAAAGACTTTCCCATTATCTCCGAAAATCATTGGAGAAAATAAATTAGAAAATTATTGTTAGGTTGGAGATAAAAATCTAAAAATATGCCCAGTAAAGAGGAAAGTTACTGGGAAGAGGTGGAATAAAACTAGGAGGAAAAATCTAGTTTTAAAATATTTTTGTGGAAAAAATAACAAGAAATCCTCGGCAAAAAGGAAATCCTAGGCAAAAAGGAAAGCAACATCCTGATTAACTGGACGTAGTTAAGGAAACAAGTTGATGGGAAAGCAAGCTTAAATAAGCCATCCTTGGGAAGACAAGAGGTTTTATACTCCTAGAAGGAATTGATCTTTGCTCGGGGGGAGTTGTGGAGAGAGAGCTCAAGGTTGGGTGGAAAATAGTATTACCAGAATTGGTATGCACAAGTTATTTAACTTTTTCTTATTATTTTGTTATTATGATGAAATTTATAATTGTGAAGAATTAGATAGCAAGATCTATGAAAATTTATATTCTTTGTATGTAAGCAATATTACACTTTTCTATTAGTTATAAACGATCAGGTCTACGTTTTGAAAAAAACCAACTATAATAAAAATGGTGTAGTCCTCTATTGTTACACAGACAATTTTAGGAATTATACCAACTCTCAAAATATCTAAACCTCTATAATAGCTTTAAATCTGACGTTAGGTAGAAAATCTTATTATTTTATATACACAAAAAGATACATGAGAAGGATAGTAGATATAATGAAATTATCAAAGTAACTATGATAACCTTCCATTTAAAGTTTATACAGAATGAGGAAATTATGTTATTTTGCAAAATATTAAATGAGAAAATTCAAACCATATCTTCTACTGTAACATATCCAGAAGATTTTGAACTTCTACATGAACCATAGAATTATCTCAGAGATAAAACAAAGGTGAAATAGAATATAATTTATGTAGAATAGTAAACATCTTTTAACTATTATAAATAAATTATAATGTATTATAATAAACCAAAAATAAGTTGGGGGTGATCCGGATTTATGCAGGAACGCAACAGAATAAACACATAACCATAAATACAGAGATGCAGCGGAAATAACACTTCATTTCATTAATATCAAATAATAGAAAGATGCTTACAGACATAATGGAAATAAAATAGCTAGGGTGCTGGTAGCGAATCTCTGAGAAGAGATGTGGTGGCTACAGACCTCTGAACTGCTTTACAATGAGGCGCGAGGGCCTATTTATTATTGAGAAACAATGGAGAACCCTAAACATCCCCAAAACCTAACCCTAGGAGATGAAGCGCCAAAACTATGGGCCCCGTTTGGGTAAATTGGTGTTTCAACTTCCCAGGGACGTAACTTTGGCATACTATCTCAGTTTGACGCATATGATACATCATTAGAAAGCTCTATCCGAGGACTACAGCTGTCGGGACGAATTTTATCAAAAAATTCGCTGGCGCTTTCGTACCCAAAAAACGTCGTTTAGGGCCTCAAAACGGCTCCGGAAGTTCAGGACCCGAAAAACTACTAAAAATAGTAAGTTATGCCAAAACGGAAAAACTGAAAGAGACAATGGTGGGGGCCCAAGTGGAATAGGCGGGTGGCCACCAATATCCACCTGGATCATTCCTCCACCCTTAGGAAGCAATGGTCCCCATTGCGTTAAGTTCCTCCATGAGATGAGGAAATTTCTGCTGAACTTGGTCCCTGGTGAACCACTTTCCTTGGTGCAGGAGTTGGCCAGCTTTGACAACCCGATACGGTTGGATCTGCTGTTGACGAGTGTTCTTGATTTGCATGTCCATGATACAATCTGTGGTGGCCTGTTCCATGCAGTCTGGGTTTAACTCTGTTGGTGTGAGTTGTTCTGCAATGTCCGAGGTGTCCAGTAGAGGTGGAAAGTAAGGACGAAGGCGATCCACATTGAAGACTGGGTGCAGACCAAGGAATGGTGGAATACTAAGCTCGAAGGTGTTATCACTCAGGTTTTCCTAGAAGTTGTGTAAGAGGAAAGTATACCCGAGGTAACCACAAACCAACCTTTTAGATGCAGAATCTAGCCAATCTGCATCCAGAGAGGGCTCTCTCTTTATGATTTATCTTTGTTCTTGAAAGGTTTTAGGCTAGTTATAGATTCGAAATTTGTTTTGGGAAAATGGTGGAATCCACAAACTAAGGGCAAGGCCGAGAGCTTTCAGTCCATTGGGCTATGGAGTCAAAGGATGGCTTTACTGGATTTCTATTCTACGCACAAGATGGTATTACAGGGCAAGATAGCTAGACAGAGAACAATCCTTAAAATTTAAAGTGGGTGGGATGATCTTGAAGGGATGAAAGGCAACTAAGAATCTTTCACCATGTTCAAAGGAAAGAAATGAATTGACTACAAACAAAGAGCAATAAAGGATTCTTTATTATAGCAATCAACAGTGCTTAAATTAGCGAAGCGGGAGCATTTAAGAATTCATGCTTATAGCTAATTTAGAAGAAAACATTTAGGAACAATCACATTTGAAAACAGAGTACAATTAAGCAAATTCTGTTTCAATCCTTTATGTAAATTATTCAGAAATGGATATGATGATATTATAAACTAATATAAAATTTCAGACAAAGGGTAGAAACACTTATTGAACTGTAGTCCAACACATGAATCCTGCAACAAGTCCAGTGCTTCAAATCGTCATCCAGTAAGCCACAAGTAAATTTCTCCAAAAGCTTTTATTCCGAAAATCTCAGTGTTACAACAGAGTAATAGAATTCACCCTTCAAAACTCTCTTTGAGGGCTTATTTATACAAAAATAATCCTAACAATCTTACTCTATCATAGCCAATAATTCAGGCTGATTTAAAGCATATTTACAAACAAACAAGAGACACATGGTCTCGTAAATAGAATAATGAATAACGGCTGATGTGTTGTTCCTTTCTTCATGGACGTGCTAAGGATAAGTGCTCAAAATAGGGCTCTGTGCTGTCCTTTGCGTATTCCTTTTGACTTGTTGAATACTCTTTCTTCTCACGGATACTCTTTGACCTTTCATCTGATACTCTTTCATCTGCATTTCTATTTTTTACCATTTACTCAATAGTAAAGATAAACTTTTATCCTGACAACATTTTTACAAAATTTCCAGCATTTCCTTCCACCACTGATCATCTGGTATCATTGTTCTTCTGAGCTTCCTTAAAGTTTCATCGGCTTCAGTAAGTTTATAAAAAGTGGACTCGTTTGGAAATAGATATTTTAATTCATGCTCCAGATGAAATAGATTCCTCACTTTTTCATAAATACTCTTCCCAGTTGGTAATGCAGGTTCTGATGAGCTAGTAGAACCTATATTAGTAGAACCTATCGCTGTATTTTTAGCATGAGCTTTGATTCTTTTCTCATAGGTTTCTAAGTCTACTATTTGATCCTCTGTGAGCATGGGACTTGGCAAATCACTGTCCAGCAGAGCTTGAAACTTTTCTCTGAAAACGTTGATGTCGACCAAAACATCAGTACACTTTCTTTCTAGATTTTGCATGAAAGTTCTCTTGGTGAAAATTCTCTTTGCTTCCAAAACTACACCTGTTCTGTCATCAATTCCTAACAATGCTAGCTGTTGTTTTGTTCTGGAATTCAAAAAATGAATGAGCTGCTGGGCCAGCTCTCGCTTGCCTCTTAATTCATGTCTAGTTTTATTTATTTCCTCTTGAGCTATCTTGACTAACTCATTCTGCTCAAAAATAGCTTGGATGGAAGGCCAAATATCTCTTATTAAGTTAATGATGTTGTCCCAAAGAATATCATTTATTTCGTTCAGAGGCTTTTCCAGTGAAAGATCTTTTTGCAAAGCCTAAACCAATTTCTCCAATCTTTTTATTTCCCTGAGGTTGTCAGCAGCTGTCTTTTTGGATGTGTCATATTTTCCCTCCAGTTTTGTTAATTGTAATTTTGTTTCTTGGAGTTCTGTGACCTTTAGCTGCAAACTCTCCATTTGTTTAATTAAATCCTCAGAATTCAAATTAGAAATGTTCACCGGAGATGGTTGTTCCTGCTGTCCTGTAGTTGTAGTACCTGTTGCTGAAGCCTGCTTGAGAATTTCCTGTTCCTGCAACGCTTTTTCCAACTCCTTCTCTGTTTCATTTAGTCGCTCTGTCAAATTCAAGAGCAACTCCATCATTTCTTCTTGTGAATTTCCTTTTATTACTTCCTGTGTCTGGGGGTGCCTTGAGGCTGGTATTTTCAGCTGTTTTCTGAGTGCAGCTATATCATCCTCTTTCTTTTTTATCAGTGCCTCAATACCTTTAGTGTCTTTGGGATTGTGACCCAAACCAACGATGATCTCTTCTAGAGACTTTATTCTATTGTCCTTGGCCTGTGAGGAGGCCCTTTCAATCTTCAATGTTGCAGTAGTATTATTCAAGGAATCTTGTAGTGTTAAAGCTGCCATGGCTTTGTTGGTGAGAGTAGAATAAACCATTTCCCCTGTTTGTCTATGAAGCTCTATCTGATCCAAGGGATGGATATCTTTTGCTAAAACTTCAAAATTTGTTCTGATGTAATCTGTTGCTAAAGTTGGCTTTGGCACCTTTGCTTTGAAGTGGCTCATTTGCATTTTACCTTGTGAAAGATCAAATGCTGACATCAACCTTTGCTGATTGTGAGGAGCCATCTTCATATACTGATCGTAGACCTTCATTTTCAATGGTTCATTCTTTGTTTTGATATTAATGAAGGTTTTCTTAATGTCTCCAGTATCTGTCTTTGGCGGTCTGAAAGAAGATACTTCAGTGTTTAACTGCTTTTGTATCCCTTTCTGGCTTATGTTTGTTTCACTTGCTGTACCTGTTTGCTGACTATCCTCCCTACCATCATCAAATACCTCATCTATAATCTCTATATCTGGAGGTGGATCAGACTTGTGTTTTTTGGCTTGATAAACTTGTGGGGCTCCTTTTGAAGGTGTGGTATCTGGAGCTGGCCTCTTTTTCCCTATTTCCACATTCGGTGGAGTTTGCATCTCTGGAACTTGGATTTGCTTTGCTGGTGTTTGAGAAGCCTGAGATTGTTCTGGTGCTTTGGAACTCTGTGATTTTTCTGCCATGACCAGGGTTTCAATGACCTGAACTATAGGTTCTTTTCCTTTACCCTTGGGCTCTGCTGCTACTGATGGGCTGTCTTTCTGTATAGCTTGTTGTAGAGTAGCTGCTGAAGATGTGCCAATGTATGGTACCTGCATTTGATCATATGTTTCTAGGTCAAATTTCTTCTCAGCATCTTTCATAAGTTTATTCAATTTGGTAGCTCCACTTCCCTCTTCAACAAGTGTTCCTTTAACCCATTCATCTTGATTTGCATACTGTTCTATGTCAGGAATTCTGTGATGTATATAAGGAGATGACTTATTTTTTAACCTTCTTTCACAAATGAAACCAAAGGGGTCATAAGGGACCCAACGGAAAGATGTATGGAATTTTTTCTCTAATATAAGTTCAGCATCTCTTTCAGCTTCCCTAGAATTGCAAATGAAAGGACCTAACTGGCTTTTGATCCTTAACTGTGCTTTCTTCTTTACATTGCAGAAATGGATTACATCTGAGTTATTCATCTGTCTAAAGTATTCCAAAGAAAAAATTTTCATTGGTACATATCTGGGTAACTTGAATGGATGTAATTCACATCCATAAATCCTGATGACTGTATGGTTTTGGTACAAGTACCAATCCCCAACTTTATAACTTTTTGACAATTGCAGGGTCTTTTTAATCTCAGTACTAAGCCTGGGGGGAGAAACTCCTGTTAACAAGGTTGTAGCAGGATGTACAAACTGATCAATGAATTCTGAATAAGAGTAGGGAGAATCGGAGGACAAATGAATGATGGGGGACCAAAAAATAACAGACCTGGGATTACCTTTAGCATCAAGTTTCTGAACAGGGAAAGGGAATTTGTCTGAGTGATAGAAAATTATGAGATGATAGATAACTGAGGAGTATTTGAAAACCTTTTCATCATCTAACCTTAAAAATTGATCATGGATTTTGTTGGCAATGAAGGAAGCATAATCATACTTAATCTCAGGAGGCTGCCCAGGGGTAAAGATAGATAGCAAAGCCAGAGTTATCTCATCTACATACTCATTGGTATTGAATCCTAAGACAAAGGATATTACATTCACAATAAGCCTTCCCAATTGATTGAAAAAGTAAAAACCATAGGGGGGAGTCCCTTTTGGCTGATGCTCAGGTAACATGAAGTATTGACACATTGCTTTCAATTTCTCTGGAGTTAACAGTCTGGTTTTCTCAATTAGCCCTTCCATGGATAGAGGTGCTAATTCTTGTTCTGGCTCAAATTGTAACATAGCATTGATAGCCTGAGGTGTGATAGGGAACAGAACACTTTGATCAGGAGCTAATACAGCTCTTTGTGCAGGATCATAATTTGCATGACAGTAATGAATGATTTCGGGGAAAACGTGGACTGTAGGAATAAAATACCTTGGGAGATTGGATTCCCACAACCCTATAAGATCTTGCCCCTTTGAGTGTTCGTCTCTGCAGCGACAGAAGCTCAAATGGGGACTTTCATCAAAATGCAGGTCTTTTATTTGGAAATCTTCATCTATCAGAGGTAAATAGTCCAAATCTCGGTGGGGAGCATTCAAAGGAGTGACATTTAGAGCAGTTGGGGCCTCCATTTTGGTTCTGGTGGATTCAAAATGGAGGTTTCAGTTTTCTTGCAGACCGGACGGGATATCTGACAAAAGAGGAAATTGGAACAATTTGCAGGTTTGGGAAGCAAATTCACAGGTTTTAAATCTTCAATGAGGACTTCAGAGAGGACTTTTGACCAATTTTTGAGAGAAAAACACAGGAAACTAAGTTTAACTTGCAGTCGGGGCGCGGAATGATAAATACCTGTTTTTTAATGGAAACTGGTTCTTCAACAGGTAATGAACAATGGCGGGGACGTTCTTCAATACTGGCGCAGCGGAATTTCTGAGTATTTTGGTGTATTTGCAGTGAAATTTGAAAATTGCAGCGGGAGTTTAGTCTCTTTCGGAAACTAAAAATGACTGAAAAAACGCGAAAAATGGCTTATTTACAAGTCAAAAGGGTTTTTGTCGTTTTCGAGGTGATGACGTCATTTGACGTACGGGGTGACGTAAGGGAGTGGGGTCGGCGGTATTCGGTAAGCGGTAAGCGGTAAGCCCGCACCGCTTTTGGACGAGGGCGGTAAAAAACGCGATGGCAGCGATTCCACAGGACGCTTGCCACGTGGAATGATGACTTTTCAGAAACCTCCCATCCCCCGCTGGTTAACACGCTGGCAAGGGATGGGCAGCGGGATTGATGATCGCCGTTGATCTACGGACGAATGATCCAACGGCTAAAAGGACGGGGAACTTGTGCGATTTCAAAGGTGGGCCAGTCGGGGTTTAAAAAGGTTTTAACGTGTAATCTAATCACCCCGGGGAAAGGTTAATAGGCGGCAATGGTTGTTAATTAGTCCAAATGATTAATTAACCCCGTGACATTATGAAATGGATTGCGGCGGTAGTTTGGCCAGGTGGAATGCTCCGTGGACAGAACACTATGGCACAGGACTCCATCGCGTTTCATTCTTGTTTTTGGTGTTAAACACGTATATTACATGTCTAACGCTTTTTTGTATATATTTTATTATACGATGAATTAATTAATACATAACTAATTCACCATAGGGCGGGGATTAATGTATAAGGCTATAGTTTTAACCAAAGGGCTTTATAAAGCGGGGTATTTATTTTAAACGAGCGGGAATATATACTTTGGTAAAACATTATAATAAGAGGGTTTTTGGGGATATTTATTAGAAAAGGGAGTTATATACTTAGGAAAAGGGATTCCACTAGGGATTTAATATAATAGAGTTAAATGTTAATATGATAAAGGACAAGGAAAATCAAAACATCTTTGTTCATCTAAGAAAGTGAAAACTTATGAAGTAAATTGCACATTTTATCTTCAACACTTAAGCTTAGAATAACAAGTTGTCTTGAGGAATTTTATGGAATGTTGCATCAGTTTCCTAAGTAAAATAGGATTTTACTTAGGAAAAAGTTAAAGATGGAAGATAACAATGATGAATTATTTCAAGTGCTTAGGTCTTTTTGATCATTAGGCTGAGGGTCCGGTCCCTCCAGAAGTCAAGGAAATGCCTTGAGCCCCTTTGATCTCAAATTACCTTAGTACTTTTGGGGAAATTAGTAAAACTCTTGAGGGAAAAATGATGAGGGAGGTTAATGAATTTGACTTTGCTTGCTGTGATTTTCCAGTGTATTTCCTGCTTTAGTACTTGTGATGAAAGTAAATGATTAACCAACATGTAGCAGCACTATTCATCAGATAACACTTTGCAGCACCATCTACCTACACTATCTACTTAACACTACCATTTTGTCTTCTTTATTAGGGTGCATTTAGACTTGCAAACCCTGATCAATCTTTTCTTTTTACATGATGAATCTATCTATTTCTACCCTTATTACATCCAAGGGCTCAGATTAAGCTGTTGAGCACCTTTTATTCACTCTACCTAGCTACTTATCTGCCAAGATTAAACTGTTTGGCTAGATATTTATTCTCTAATCTATAACATGAAATTGAAATATGACTAAGTCAAGTTTAAACAGTTTGACTTATTCATGAATTGTGGCAAAAGTTTCACAAGTTGCACACAATTGATTTATTACAACAGAGTAAAAAGTAGTGGCATTTGGATTTGCACACTTCCCTTGGTCTATTTTTTGTTTGGGGTTCATTTCTTTCACTTTTTTGACCATTTTTATTCTTTTTACCCTTTGATCTTTCTTTTAGGGTATACCCTCTTTACATTTTTTAAATTTTTTGATTTTTTTGGTTTTTTAAGAATATGGAACACCTTTGCTCAAGTAAGAAGGTTTGAACATATTCCACACATCCATCAAGACAATCATGAAAGATGAAACCTATTGATATAGGAGGCTAACACTGGCTCCACTTGGGGATGGCTTTTCCTTGTGGAAAGTCAAGAACAGCAGGTCAGATGCCTCAAAATGTCTTCAAACTGAAAGTATGAAATCATCCTTCTTCTGATAGCTTTATTTTACATATGATAGTGAAGCTTTTGGAACTTAGGGCCTTCACTTCGGGCTTCAATTCCAAGAAGTCACCATCCAATCCAAACTGCAGTAACAAAAATAAAGCAAGCAAACAATATATTATGTACAAGTTAGAAACATTTAAACATTCTAGTAAATTGGATCAAAATAATGCTTAAGCATTCGACCATTGACTGGTCCTTCTTCAACTTCTGAATTGTCCAAGTCCTTCAAAAAGTAAGTGTTGTTTCCCTGCAAGGCATGAATGATATAAGGCCTTTTCCACAAGAAATCAAACTTCCCATGTTTTCCTTTTTCTTCTCTTCTAGAATCCCATCTTAGGACCTTGTCCCCTAACTGAAAATCCTCTGCTTTAGTCCTTTTATCAAACATTTTCTTTAGCTTTTCCTGTAAGACTTGTGATATTTGGTATACCTCTTCTCTGGTTTGTTGCAGGTGGATTGTTTGATTAATTCTTCTTTGAATGTCATTTGGCTCCACTTGAGCCTCCTGAAGTAATTTCATGACTGGGATTCCTAAAGATGATGGGAATCTTGTTTCCAGACCATAAACTAACTCATATGGACTAGTCCCAATGGATTTCTTGGTTGTAAGTCTGTCTGCCCATAATGCATAGGTCAGTTTCTTATGCCAGTTCTTTTTATTTTCCTCCAACAATTTCTTAATGATATTGATCAAACTCTTATTGGAGGATTCTACTAGTCCATTACCCTGGGGGTAATAGGCTGTTGAATGGCCTAAAGTAATATGATATTTATGGCAGAAATTAATCATTTTCTTTGATTTAAATGCAGCAGCATTGTCTGTTATAATCTTTTCTGGACATCCAAATCTTGAAAGTATGTTGGTTTCAAGAAACCCGATGATTACAGAATCATTGGACTGTCTACATGGGATGGATTCAATCCATTTGGTGAAATAGTCTGTAGCAGTTAAAATCCATCTATGTTGCCCTGAAGAAGGGGGGTGAATTTCTCCAATAAAATCTAATCCCCATTGTTGAAAGGGTCTTTCTGTGGATACTGGTTTTAAAGGCAGAGGTAACAACTTTCTTTTACCCTCAAATATTTGACATTTGTGACAGCTTGTTACAAATTTCTTTACATCAGAAAATAATGTTGGCCAATAAAAACCAGCCCTTAAGATCTTGTCTGCAGTGGATTTCCAGTAGAGATGTCCTTCACAATCCCCTGCATGAAATTCATTAAGCACTTTATCAGCTTCATCTTTTAAGAGACAATTCAATAAAATTCCTTCATGATTCTTCCAAAATAAAGTGCTATCTAAAATACAATATTTCAAAGATGTCATTTTTAAAAATCTTTGCTTAGTTCTGGAAAACCCTGGAGGAGCTTGCAGGTTTAATAAAACATGAATTATATCAGTATACCAGGGTGAATCTAAGAAAGCTTGACTGATCTGAGGAGTCGCCATCTCCTGCTCGTTATCCAGTTCATTGATATCTAAGGCTTGGCAATTGGTTTTTGTCATAAGTTGTGCTAAACCTTGGCCTTTTATCAGTTTGGTTGGTTTAATCTCAATATCATATTCCAAAATGGTAGCTATCCACTTACCTCGTTTACCTTCAATGCCATCTTGAGTCAAAATATCTTTAACTACTGCATAAGGCACATATGCTATCACATGAGAATATAATATGTAAACTCTGAAATCTTTGATTGCTTTTACCAATGCAAAAGCCTGTTTTTCCATAATATTGTATTTTAGAGATGCATCCCTCGGTGCTTTACTAAAAAATTCTATTGGCTTTTCACACCCTTGGTCATCTTTTTGAAGTAAAACAGCTGCAACAGTATGTTCAGAAGCAAATGAAAAAATAATAAAGTCTCTATCAAATTTAGGACTGGTCAGAACTGGTGTCCTTCTTAAAGCCATTTTAATTTCCTCGAATGATTGTTTGGCTTCTACAGTCCAGTCAATGCTTGAATCTTTCCTCAACATGTTAGTCAGTAATCTAAGTAACTCGGCTAGACTAGAAATAAATCTTCTCAAAAAGTTGATTTTTCCTATAAATGCTTGCAATTCTTTTATGTTTCTGGGGTGGGGTATTTGCAAAATTGCTTGAATTCTTTCTGGATCAATTCTAATGCCATATTTAGAAATGATATGTCCTAAAAGCTTTCCTTCTTCTAAACCAAACAATGACTTCTTAGGGTTTAAAGAAATTCCATATTTTCTGCACTTTATAAATACTTGCCTTAGGTGATCTAAATGTTCTTGATCTGTTTTAGAGAAAACAGTCAAATCATCTAAGTAAATAACCAGAAAATCATGTATCTCTTTAGCAAAAGCAATGTCCATCGCTCTTTGAAATGTAGCTCCTGCATTCTTAAGCCCAAATGGCATTTTGACATATTTAAACGTACCCCATGGTGTGGTAAATGCTGTTTTATCCTGATCATCAGGATGAACCAGAATCTGGTTGTACCCTGAAAATCCATCTAGTAGTGATATTCTCGAAGATCCCACTACCCTTTGCAGAATGTGATCCATTTTCGGCAGAGGATAGTTGTCTTTTAAAGAAACTTTATTCAAATTTATTAAATCGACACACAATCTGATTTCTCCTGTCTTCTTGTTGGTACCAGGTTAGAAACCCATTCTGAGAATCTGATAGGAGCTATAATCCCTGCTTCAAACATCTTTTTGATTTCCTTTTCAATTGAGGGTAATAAAACATGATTTATTCTCCTAAGCTTTTGTTTAAAAGGTTTCTGGTCAGGTTTCAAAGGTATAGTGTGTTGAATGATAGATGTATCATAAGATTTGAGGTCTTCATAACTCCAGGCAAAGACATCCTGGAATTCTTTTAACAGTTCAACATATTTAACCTTCTGATCTTTTGGAAGAGACTTGGACAACTTGACCATTTTGGGATTTTCTGGGGTTCCTAAGTTGCATTCTTCCATATCAGCCTTTACAGGTTCCATTTTAGGTCTAAATGGAATATCATTTGAGTCAAACAGATCTTCCAAAGGTGTTAATCCTTTGGGTAATTGATTATCTTTCAAATTAATGATTTCTGTTTCATCATCTATGATCTCATCAAATTCCATATGTTTCAAATTTTGCATGTCTTTTTCAGTGAATGTGGTAGGATGCAGCATATGAATTGCATTTTCTCTTGAAATTTCTATTTTTTTTTCTTTTTCTTGATCAAATTCATCAATAGTTATGTCTTCATCTATATTACAGTTAGAAAACTCATTCTGAAGTGTCAAAAAATTATTGATTTGATTGTTATTCACAAATACTTGCCAGTTCAAAAGATTGTCTGGTATTGCAGGCCTGTGTCTGATCTCAGCTGAAAACTGATGATTAGGATCAAAAGGTAACTTGCATGTACTAGCAAACATTGCTAAACTGTGAGCATGCAAGTTTTGTTTCCTGGGAATCTTGGCAAGTTGGGCTTGTAAAAATGTGTTGAGAATCTCTACAACTGTCTCTCGGTATTGTTTCAGTCTCATGTCTTTTGTTGAACATTCTCCTTTAATCTGCTGGATGATAAGTTCGGAGTCACCTATGATTGATACCCTAATACCCCCTAACTTCTTGACATGTTTAAGCCCTAATAAAAGAGCTTCATACTCTGCCATGTTGTTAGTGCATTTGAAATTCAACCTATAAGCATGACCCTCTGCATAATTGTTCTCAACATTATGTAACCAAATCCCAGCTCCTACCCCTAGTCTGTTTACTGAGCCATCAAACTCTAAATGCCATAGAATTTCATGTTCATAATCTTCATCAATTTTTTTAAAGTGTTTCTTGACAGGAGCTAGTTGTTTAGTTTCTTCAGGTATTTCTTGATCATCTGTTGTTTCTTTGTTTTCAGAGATTTCTTCAATTTTAACAGTGGTTTTGTTTATGATTTCCAATTCTGGAGCTTCTATTTCAGTAGGAAGATCTGACTTAGCATTGTATAAAATAAAAGAATCCATGTCAGAATGTACAGAGTAAACAGGGAAGTTTTCAGGCTTCTCATGGCTACTCACTAAGTACTTCATCAAGGTTTCTCTATATAATCTTTTAGGCTGACCAAATACTGAAATAGTTGCATAAGACATGTCTAGTTGAATAGATCCTCCAAGTTTAGCGCCCCAAGATCTAGACAATAACATACCATATTTAGGTGGAATATCAGCAACTACTATGTCCATTAAAACAGACTTAGCAGGGTATTGTACCAAAGTGACACACGGATCTTTAATCAAACCTAAACATTTTACCTGACTGGAATCAAATGAAAACAAATCTTTGTACGGTCTGGTAATATCTAGATTCAATCTTTCCATTACTGCTTTTGGCATCAAATTGTGAGACGCTCCAGAATCTAGCATTGCATTATGGAGTATCTTATCATGAACATTCAGGCTTACATAAAATGGAGGAGTTCCTCCACTTTCTGGTTTACCATTAACCTCAGGGCCAAAAAGAAGTTTGGGTTGATCATCAAGAATGTTTACTGAATCATCCAATCCAGTAATGTTAATGTTTAGGGACTTGGAAATCTGACTCCTATAGACATCATGTTTAGCCAATTCTGATAAAGGAATAGCTATCTTAAGTTTGCCTATTTCAGCCTCTAGATTGAAGGGTTTTTCTGTTTGAGTTTTAGTGTTTTGCACAGTTGGGTTCTCTCTGTTTTTTGGGTCTTCAATGTTTTTCTCTTTTTCATGAATGAAGTTTTGTTTTGAAGATGTTTCTAGACTAACTTCTACTGTTTCTTCTACATTTCCTACAAGATGAGATGTATTAGACTGTTGTTTGTTGTTTGGTTGGTTGTCAGAGACATCTTCAATTATTGGATTTGAAGAATTGGGAGTTATCCTAGACAAAATTTGTACCTGGGGACTGTTTTGTACAGGGGGAATGTTTTGTTTACCTTTGACATTTTGTTTTGTGGTTTTCTGTTTGCTATTCTCTGGTACATCAATCCTTCTACTTCTCAAGTTGTACTGTTTATGAACCTCGTAGATTGTTGTGTCATAGCCTTCCTTGAAATCAAAAGTCTCACCTGAATGAGTTTGGAACGTTTCAAGGATATGATTCTCTTGATCATCCTGGGATAGGAAGACTTCTGGTTCATCTTTGTCATCATCCACATTGTTTATTTCTACATCTTCTGTAGGTTCTTCAGAGGTTGAACCTTCAACAAAGTTTTCTTGGAAAGGTGGCCTAATGTTTTGATCAGGGACATTCTTTCCAATATTTTGGTTCAGATTCCTCCTAAAGTTTGGGTTTCTTGCAACATTCTGATTGTCAGTAGAAGACTTTATTTCAATGGTTTCCACTCTGTCTCCTAATATTTCCATACCTTTAATGATTACATCCAGCTTCTTTTCAAAAGCTGAAGGTTCTTCATTCATAGGCATTCTTCTTTCTGCCCTAGCTCTGGCTCGTTTTTCTATCAGATTTGCTTCTACACTCACCACTATGCTTTGCATTTCCTCTAGTGTTTGAGGAGCTCTTTCCCTAAGGGAATAAGCTATATCGGAGTCAAAACCATCTGGAAATTTAACCAACACGTTGTTAGGTGGGGGTATTAGGTTTTGAGGAACTGCATTATATGATTCATTGAATCTTATGATGTAATCTTGTACGGTTTCGTTTGGTCTTCTTCTTAATTTCTCAAATTCTGATAGGATCTGGAGAGGATCCTTCTTTTTCTCCCATCTGTTCAAGAATGCCCTATACAAAGCTTCTAAATCAGCAATATTGTTCGGGGTAAGAGCCCTAAACCAAGTTCTAACTTCTCCAGTAAGACTCTGAACGAAAATTCTCATTCGGATATTATCAGTATCAATCTCATAAAACTCAAAATAATCAGTCATCCTTTTGGTGTGTTGTTGAGCTGTGTAAGTACCTGATCCATCCAAAGGTGTGATCTTACTCTGGTAGTCCTGAGGTAAAGCTGGAGGGTTGGCTGGTAACTGTAAAGGGGCATATCGATTAGCCATTGGAAGATAAAGTGGGATAACAGGAGTAGATGGTCTAGCAGGAGGAGAAGATGGTCTAGCAGGAGGAGATGGAGGAGTAGGAAGTGTAACAGGTGTTTGAAAAGCTTGGGAAAAAACAACTGAACTAGCAGAAGCTTCAGTAATTACAGAGATATTTGAACTTTCTTCAAAGGTTTGCTCAGACTGAATAGAGTTATGCAATTCTCTGTCAAGATGATGTGAAACAAATATGTATTGCAAATCTTCAAAGAACAATGGATCTGGAACTAATCTAGATAATTCAGTTTCAGAAAAATTCACAAACAAAGATGTTTCAAATCGTGCATCAAAAGGAATGTCATCAATATAAATAATTTTCACAGGACAAGATGCAGACCTAGAAAGTGGTCTAGAACTTCCTGTACTCTCCTGACTTCCTCTTTCAGAACTTTCTTGACTTCCTTGTCTTCTAAGAATCCTAGGAATCAGATTAGGATTTTCAAATATTGGTGGTGGATTGGGGTCAGGGTTTGACCTAGTATGTCGAATCCTTTCTGAAGCCAGTTTTCTTAGACTATGTGTTTTTGGATTTTGATTTTAATAGAAAAAATAAATACAACTTCTACAAATTCTTCAAGAAATAATGATGTATGATTAAAATTTTCTCAAAGATCTGTTAAACTAGAGAGTCTGATTGAAATTTTTTGAAACTAAGGTTCAGTATATAAGCTAAATCAGAGATAGACTGAAGCAGCTTTTATTTACTTTTGCATTTGCAGAGCAAAAGAAATTTCAAAGGCTTCCTGGCTGATCTTCAGACTCTGTCTATAGCTTATAATTGAATAATAATAACAAATAAAAATGATTCAGGTCCCCAGTATGGTCGCCACTATGTTATCACTCAGGTTTTCCTAGAAGTTGTGTAAGAGGAAAGTATACCCGAGGTAACCACAAACCAACCTTCAGATGCAGAATCTAGCCAATCTGCATCCAGAGAGGGCTCTCTCTTTATAATTTGTCTTTGTTCCTAGAAGGTTTTAGGCTAGTTATAGATTCAAGAGTTTGTTTTGGAAAATGGTGGAATCCACAAACTAAGGGCAAGGTTGAGGGTTTTCAGTCCATTGAGCTATGGAGTCAAAGGATGGCTTTAATGGATTTCTATTCTAAGCACAAGATGGCTTTACAGGGCAAGATAGCTAGACAGAGAACAATCCTTAAAAATTTAGAGTGGATGGGATGATTTTGAAGGGATGAAAGGCAGCTAAGAATCTTTCACCATGTTCAAAAGAAATAAATGAGATGACTACAAACAAAGAGCAATGAAGAATTCTTTATTATAGTAATCAACAATGTTTAAGTTAGCAAAGCAAGAGCATTTAAGAATTCATGCTTATAACTAATTTAGAGGAAAACATTAAGAACAATCACATCTGAAATCAGAGTACAATTAAGTAAATTTTGATTCAATCCTTTATGTAAATTATTCAGAAATGGACATAATGATATTATGAACTGATATAAAACTTAAGACAAAAGGTAGAAAAACTTATTGAACTGCAGTCCAACACATGAATCCTGCAAAAAGTCCTGAACTTCAAATCGTCATCCAGTAAGCCACGAATAAATTTCTCCAAAATGCTTTTATTCCGAAAATCTCAATGTTACAACAGAGTAATAGAATCCACCCTCAATACTCTCTTTGAGGGTTTATTTATACACAAAATAATCTTAAACAATCTTACACTATCTTAGCCAATAACCTAGGCTGACTTAAAGCATAATTTACAAACAAACAAGAGACAAATGGTCTCTCGTGGATAGAATAATGGGCAACTGCCGATGTGCTGTTCCTTTTTTCGTGGATGTGCTGGAGGTAAGTGCTGAAATAGGGCTCTGTGTTGTCCCTTGCAGTATTTCTTTGGCTTGTTGGAAACTCTTTATTCTCACGGATACTCTTTAACCTTTTCACCTGATACTCTTTCATCTGTTTTCCTGTTTTTACCATTTACTTGATAGTAAAGATAAATTCTCATCCTGAAAACAACTTTTTATAGAATTTCCAACATTTCCTTCCACCATTGATCATCTGGTATCATAGTTCTTCTGAGCTTTCTTAAAGTTTCATCTGCTTCAGTAAGTTTATAAAAGGTGGGCTCATACGGAAATAGATACTTTATTTCATGTTCCAGATGAAATAAATTCCTCACTTTATCATAGATACTTTTCCCGGTTGGTAATGCCGATTCTGACGAGCTAGTAGAACAAGCAACTGTATTTTTAGCATGAGCCTTTATTCTCTTCTCATAGGTTTCCAAGTCTATTATTTGATCTTCTGTGAGCATGGGACTTGGTAACCCACTATCCAACAAAGCTTGAAATTTCTCTCTGAAAATGTTGATATCAACCAAAATGTCTGTGCACTTCCTTTCTAAATTTTGCATGAAAGTCCTCTTGGTGAAAACTCTCTTTACTTCCAAAACTGTGCCTGTCCTATCATCAATTCCCAACAATGCAAGCTGTTGTTTTGTTCTGGAATTCAAAAATTGAATGAGCTGATTGGCCTGCTCAGGCCTGCCTCTCAATTCATTTCTGGTTCTGTTTATTTCTTCTTGGGCTATTTTAACCAACTCATTTTGCTCAAAAATAGCTTGAATAGAGGGCCAAATACCCTTTATTAATTCAATGATGTTACCCCAAAGAATGTCATTTATTTCGTTTAAAGGCTTCTCCAATGAAAGATCTTTTTCCAAAGCCTGAACCAATTTTTCCAATCTTTTTATCTCCCTGGTGTTATCAACAGCTGTCTTTTTAGATGTGTCATATTTTTCCTCCAATTTTACTAATTGCAATTTTGTTTCTTGGAGTTCTGTGACTCTCAGTTGCAAACTCTCCATTTGTTTTATTAAGTCCTCAGAACTCAAGCCAGAAGTATTCACTTGAGATGACTGTATCTGCTGCCCTGTTGTTGTAGTAGCTGTTGTTGAAGTCTGCATGATAGTTTCCTGTTCCTGCAATGCTTTTTCCAATTCTTTCTCTGTTTCATTTAGTCGCTCAGTCATATTTAGGAGCAATTCCATCATTTCTTCCTGTGAATTCCCTTTTATAACTTCTTGGGTCTGAGGGTGCCTCAAGGCTGGTAGTTTTAGCTGTTTTCTGAGTGCAGCTATATCATCCTCTTTTTTCTTTATTAATGCCTCAATACCTTTAATGTCTTTGGGATTGTGACCTAAACCAATGATTATCTCTTCTAAATACTTTATTCTATTATCTTTGGCCTGTGAGGAGGCCTTCTCAATTTTCAATTGTGCAGTAGTGTTATTCAAAGAATCCTGCAGCGTTATAGCTGCCATGGCCTTGTTGGTGAGAGTAGAATAGACCATTTCCCCAGTTTGTCTATGAAGCTCTATTTGGTCCAGGGGATGGATATCCTTTGCTAAAACTTCAAAATTTGTTCTGATGTAATCTGCTGCTGAAGTTGGCTTTGGCACTTTTGCTTTGAAGTGGCTCATCAGCATTTTACCTTGTGAAAGGTCAAACGCTGACATTAGCCTTTCTTGATTATGGGGAGCCATCTTCATATATTGATCATATACCTTCATTTTCAATGGATCATTCTTTGTTTTAATATTAATGAAGGTTCTTTTAATATCTCCAGTGTCTATCTTTGGCGGTATGAAAGAAGATACTTCAGAGCTTAATTGCTTTTGTGAAGCTTTCCCTTTCTGGCTTATGGTTGTTTCACTTGCTGTGCCAGTTTGCTGACTATCTTCCCTTCCATCATCAAATAATTCATCTATAATTTCTACATCTGGAGGTGGATCAGATTTGTGTTTTTTAGTCTGATGTACCTGTGAGGCCCCTTTTGGAGGTGTGGTATCTGGAGCCTGTCTCTTCTTCCCTATTTCCACATTTAATGGAGTTTGCAACTCTGGAACTTGTGGATGTTGTGTTGGTGTGGGAGAAGCCTGTGATTGTTCCGGTGCTTTGGAAGTCTGTGGTTTTTCCGCCATGACCAAAGTTTCAATAACCTGGATTACAGGTTCCTTTCCTTTACCCTTGGGTTCTGTTGCAACTGATGGACTGCTTTCCTGTAATGCTTGCTGTAGAGTGGCTGCTGAAGATGTGCCAATGTAGGGTACCTGCATTTGACCACATGTTTCTAGGTCAAAGTTCTTCTCAACATCTTTCATAATTTTATTCATTTTGTCTGCTTCACTTTCTTCCTCAACAAGTGTTCCTTCAACCCATTCATTTTGATTTGCATACTGTTCTAGATCAGGAATCTTGTGGTGTATATAAGGAGATGATTTATTCTTTAATCTCTTTTCACAAATAAAACCAAAGGGATCATAAGGAACCCAACGGAAAGATGTTTGGAACTTTCTCTCTAATAGATTTTCTGCCTCTCTCTCAGCTTCCCTAGAATTGCAGATGAAAGGACCTAATTGGCTTTTGATCCTTAACTGAGCTTTCTTCTTTACATTACAAAAATGGATCACATCTGAATTGTTCATTTTCCTGAAGTATTCCAAGGCAAAAATCCTCATTGGTACATATCTGGGTAACTTGAATGGATGTAATTCACATCCATAAATCTTGATGACTGTATGGTTTTGATACAAATACCAATCCCCAACCTTATAACTCTTTGACAGTTGCAAGGTCTTTCTAATTTCATTACTGAGTCTCGGGGGAGGAATTCCGGTTAACAAAGTTGTTGCAGGATAAACAAACTGATCAATTAATTCAGAGTAGGAGTAGGGAGAATCAGAGGAAGAATGAATGATGGGGGACCAAAATATGACTGACCTGGGATTTCCCTTGGCATCAAGTTTTTGAACAGGGAAAGGGAATCTTTCTGACTGATAGTAGATCATGAGATGATAGATAACTGAGGAGTACTTAAAAACCTTTTCAGTATCCAGCCTTATGAATTGATCATGGATCTTGTTGGCTATGAAGGAAGTAAAATCATATTTAATCTCAGGAGGTTGCCCAGGAGTAAAAATGGATAGCAAAGCCAAGGTTATCTCATCCACATATTCACTGGTGTTGAATCCTAAGACAAAAGATATAATATTTACAATGAGCCTTCCCAATGTATTGAAAAAGTAAAAACCATAGGGAGGAGACCCTTTTGGCTGATGCTCAGGTAACATGAAATGCTCACACATGGATTTTAGCTTTTCTGGGGTTAATTGCCTGGTTTTCTCAATCAATCCTTCTATGGACAATGGAGCTAATTCTTGGTCTGGTTCAAAGTGTAACATGGCATTGATAGCCTGGGGAGTGATGGGAAATAGAATACTTTGATCAGGAGCTATTACAGCCCTCCGTGCGGGATCATAGTTTGCCTGGCAATAATGGATGATTTATGGGAATGGAACAACTGAAGGGATGAGATACCTTGGGAGATTAGATTCCCATAACCCTATAAGATCTTGCCCCTTTGAGTATTCGTCTCTGCAGCGACAATAACTCAATAGGGGACTTTCATCAAAAACCAAGTCTTTAATTTGGAAATCTTCATCTATCAAAGGTAAATAGTCTAATTCCCGGTGAGGAGCATTCAATGGAGTGATATTCAGAGCTGTCGGGGCCTCCATTTTGGTTCTTGTGGATTCAAAATGGAGGTTTTTGGTTTTCCTTACAGGCCGGGCGGGATTTCTAAAATGAAGGAAATTGGCACAATTTGTTGGTCCAGGGAACAATTACACAGTTTAAAAACCTCTGGGGAAGACTCAGTGATGATTTTTAATCACTATTTCAGCGAAAAATAAAGAGAACTGAGTTTTACTTGCAGTCGGGGCGGAAAAGGATAAATACCTGTTTTTAGAAGGAGGCTGGTTCTTTAACAGGTAACAGGTGATGGCGGGACTGTACTTGAACACGGGCGCAGTGGAATCTTGGAGTGAATCAGTCAATTACAGTGGAAATTCGAAAATCGCAGCAGGGAGCACTGTCGTTTTCAAATAACGAAAATAACAGAAAAACACGGAAAAATGGCTTTATTTACAAGTTAAAAGGGTTTTTTGTTTTTTTCGAGGAGTGACGTCATCGACGTACGGGCTGACGTATGCAAGGTCGGGCGGTAAGCGGTAAGTCCCCGCACCGCTTTTGGTCGAGGGTGGTATTGATCGGGAGGGCAGCGATTCCACAAAACGTTTGCCACGTGGATGGTGGACTGTTCAAATACCACCCATCCCCCGCTGGTTAACGTTCTCACAAAGGATGGGTAGCGGGGTTCACGTGGATCGTTGATCTGCGGAGGGTTGATCCGACGGCTGAAGCGATGGGGGAATAAGCGGAGGTTTCAGATGTGGGCCCGTCGGGCTTTAAAACAGTTTAAGGTTTAATCTAATCACCCCGGGCGATATCTAATAGGCGGAAAAGGTTATTAATTAGTCCTGATGACTAATTAATCCCGTATGCGTAAAGAAAAGGGTTGCGGCGGGTTTTGGTTAAGTGGAATGCCAGGTGGACAATCCACGGTGGCACGAAACTTTTCCGAAGTTTTATTTGGAATTAAAACTTTAGTTTTATTCAAATTTTTGTGTTTTAAACATACATATCGCATGTTTAAAGTTTTTTGTATATATATTTTTATTATATGGTAAATTAATTAATACAACTAATTCACCATAGGGGCGGGATTAAGGTATATTGATAATTTTAACCAAAGGGCATATAATGGGTTTTTATTTTAAATGCGCGGGGATATAAAATACTTTGGTTAAACTTTATAATAGGGGGGTTTTTTGGGTTATTTATAAAAAGGGATTTATATACTTAGGATAGGGTATTTGACTAGGGATTTAGTAAGTAAAGTTAAACATTAATATGACAAAGGGACATGGAAACTCAAAACATTTTTGCACATCCAAGAAAGTGAAAACTTTTGAAGTAAATTGCAATATCTGATCTCCAACACTTAAACTTAGAATAGCAAGTTATCTTGAGGGATTTTTATGGAATTTTTCATGATGTTCCTAAGTAAAATGGGATTTTACTTAGGACCAGGTTAAAGATGGATGATTATAATGATGAATTATCTCAAGTACTTAGGTCTTTTTGATCATTAGGCCGAGGGTCCGGTCCCTCCAGAAGTCAAGGAAATGCCTTGAGCCCCTTTGATCTCCAAAAACCTTAGTACTTTGGGGGAAATTAGTAAAACTTTTGAGGGGAAAGTGATGAGGGAAGTTAATGATTTTTACTTTGCTCACTGTAATCTTCCAGTGTATTTCCTGCTTTAGTACTTGTGATGAAAGTAAAGGATCAAAAACATATAGCAGCATCATTCATCAGATAACACTTTGCAACACCATCTACCTACCCTATCTACTTAACACTACCATTTTGTCTTCTTTATTATGGTGCATTTAGACTTGCAAACCCTTATCAATCTTTTTCTTTTTACATGATAAATCTATCTATTTCTACCCTTATTACATCCAAGGGCTCAGATTAAACTGTTGAGCACCTTTTATTCCCTCTACTTATCTACTCATCTGCCAAGATTAAACTGATTGGTCAGATATTTATTCTCTAATCTATAACATGAAATTGAAAAATGAACTAGCCAAGCTTAAACAGTTTGACTATTCATGAATTGTGGCATAAAATAAAAGTTACACACAATTTGTTTATTACATCAGAGTAAAAAGTAGTGGCATTTAGACTTGCACACTTTCCTTGGCCTTTCTTTTTGATGGGGTTCATTTCTTTTACTTTTTGGCCATTTTTATTCTTTTTACCCTTTGATTTTTCTTTTAGGGTATACCCTCTTTACATTTTTTAAATTATTTGATTTTTTGGTTTTTCAAGAATATGGAACACCTTTTCTCAAGAAAAAGGTTTGAACATATTCCATAGTTCAATCAAGACAATCATGAAAGATGAAACCTATTGGTATAGGAGGCTAACATACATAACAAGACTTGCAACAATTCCAGGATCATTGTCTTTCCTTATCGAAATCACATTAGGACTCTTGAAGTGGCTGCGTAAAAAGGAAAAGGACATCTGGACTAAGACAGTCCTACTAGAAGTCTGCCTTCTTAAATGTGTTCCCACGTACCAAAACCATATCCAGAATTTGTTTCTTCCTTCATGGTGAGCAACGAACAATGCAGAAATGACGTGGAATATACCCATATGCGGTTTTTCTTGAGAGGCCACCTGGAACATACCCAAACATGAAGACAGTTGCAGAATTTCCGGTTAGCTACGGAATGTCTGCATTCTGTAGCTAGTTCCAGTCAAAATGCATTACAATGACAAAAATCAAAAAAATTAGCAAGTCAGTCATGTTAATCATTCTAAGAGTAATTTTAACTAAATTCATTGATCAATTGGGTCTAGGATAACAATGGAAAAGGAAAATGAGGTAAAGTAAGATGAATGAAAGCACAATCTTGAGGCTCAACAAGACTCTTTGAAACTCCTTGCAAGAATGCAAGAGCTTCTCTTCTTGGAGCAGCTGCCCCTTCTTCTTGTTCATGAAATGCTAGAGATGCCTTTGTTATGACTACACTGTCACCCCTAGCCTTTTCTTCATTGGTAGAAAATGCCTCACCATCAATAGGAGACCTTAGATCTTGGTCTACCTTTGAAAGAAGAATCTTCATGTCTTATTTTTGAGAAGAATAATCTTCATCCAATGAGGATCTTTCCATAGGAAAGGTATCAAGCAAGTTCAAATTCTCCTCAATGGTCTTCATAGGTGGAGTTGGATTTGTAGATCCTCCCTTTGGCACATCTCCTCTCTTCCTCCTCCTGAAGAAGTTGCCGATAGAACATGGTAGCTTCAATGATATACTCATACCCATGAGATGAGGATTTATAATTCTCCTCATGCATAGATCTAGTGTATCCAATTGGGACAACTTCATGGTCTATCCCCTTTATTTATCTGTTTTTTCCCTTAGGCTTAAATAGAGTTTGGAACAAAGTCCTTGAGAACTCTTTCCCTTCCATTCTTCCAAGCATAGGGTTTTGACCCTTACCTTATGTGTATTCCATGCAATCATTCTTCATATTCTATCTCCTTTATTCCTGAAAATACATCTTGGCTTGATTATCACAGGCCGAGCCAAGGATCAAGCTTTGATACCACTGTAATATTCCAAATCTAGAACAGCTAGCAAGGCATGATTGGAAAACGCATTTTCCTGTAATGGATGCTACAGAAATGAAAACCATCACTTGGATCCATTATATCTAAGTATCTAAGTCCTAAATCCAATATGGTATCAAAAATAAATCCTTCTAGGTGGGTTAAACAGATCTCCCTCACCTAGTTTCCTTGAAAAGTGCCCCAAAGAGGGCTTGCAGCAATAACAAACAATCCTACTCAGAAAATAACATAGTTTCTGCAAAGTAGTGATAGGAGTCTCATAAAATGTGCTTCAATAGTACTTAAAACAGCAAAAAAGTTATACAATGAAGTTCATCAAATACATAGCTGAAAGTACAAGTCATAGACAGAAAAAATCTCCTCAAAAGAGGGCTGCAACCATATGAATGATTGAAATCTGCCTTGACAACATTATTTTATTAGGATGTAACTGTTGTATGTTACATTTCAGATCTAGAACAGATTTGTGCATAAAAATTCAGATCTATATCAGATCCATGCACTATAAGAGCTCCTCTTTCAGATCCCCTTGGAATCTTGGGGTTTACACCAAGAATGAACAGAATATCTGAGATCTAAGAAACCAGATTTGCAGAAGTATTAAGAAATGTTGAAGTATCCAGATTATGTAGATCAGATCTGAAAATTACAATATATATATCTCCTCCAAAAGATCTTCAAAGTGAAGGGTAGATCCCCGACACTCAAAAATGGTGCACCCAACTCCCTCCAACACCACCTACAAGAATAATGCAGATCTGGAGTAGAAACTGTGCTGTAGGTGATAGATAGCTGATGGCCACATGCCAAGATTAGACTCTGAAGCTCATGCACCTACATACACTTCCTCCAATAGAGAAGAGGCCCCCTCCACTGAAAAAGAGCACTGAAATGACTTAGATCTGAAGAGATCTAATCTCCTTGAAAATAACACAGTCCCTCAAGGGAGACTATGCTGTAACTTGAATAAATGGGTTGGCCTGATGCCAAGATACAAAAATGAAGCTCAAAAAATGGATGCACTCTTCCAGGAGATTAAAAGACACACTCACTGAGAAGAGGCTCCTATATAAGCTAGATCTGAACAGATCTAGAGTTCCACTTGCTGTAGCTTACAAAAGAAAGCAAACCCTCACTGGATCTGTGTTGCAGTTGGAAGTAGAAGCTTGGTCTCCAACCAGATAGTGGAAAAGAAATAAAATCTCTCCCAAGAGCTCCTCAATGGGAAGATATGGAACTCCTAAAAAGGAAATTCCTATGCTAAACAACATATGCAATCTAGGCTAAGCACCCAAGAAATTTGTGTGTCTAAACAGACAACAAATCAGAAATAAAATCATGAACAACCTCCATATGTTTCCTTCTTCTTCCTTTTATAAGATGAGAGCTTTCCAAAGCCCTAAACCACCTTCATCAACTTATCTCTTTCACACAAGAGACCTCCTTCTAGAATTACATTGTGCCTCATTGATGAGTAGTCCTGCAATACTGCATTATAGATATGGTCAAGATTGACCCAGTCAAGTGGATTTGTTCTTTTCACACTCAAGTGTGTTTATTAAAGTGGCCCAGATTTACCCTTTCTCACATTGGGCATGGATTTTTTCTTTTATTAGGAGTTTTTGACCCTCCTTTGCGTAATTATTCTTTGAACAAAGAAAATAAAATGAAATGGAATATTCTTATTAAAATAGGAATATTACAGCTATCCTTCCCATGCTACTTTTTCCACAACGCAAAATATGAAATGAGGGTGGGTACTGGTGATGTTGAGAGAATTTTCCCTCTCTCCTTGAGTATACCCAAGCCTCCCAACGCTGTACCAAGCTCTCCCAAGGTCTCAACTCCTCTGAAATTAATGAGTGGTGCATCAAAATGTGAAGCATCTCTAATCATCTACTGATTTGGTGGTCTCCTTGGTGACATGTCTCCCTACAATGAGACATCATCATCAAGAGTAGACTGCATATATGAATTGAAAAAATTGTCCTTCCCTTCACTGCGCAATCCAGTCTCCCTCTTAAGTGCATCAAACTCTTGAAATAGATAGGGGTGTGTGCTCCTCATCACATGATGCTGGTCATCCTCCCTATCTCCTCCTTGTATCTCCATAGGTTCACATCCTATCATCAATGGCACATGTGAATCATGAGTTGTGCCTTGATCTCCATTTGTGAGATCCTAGGGAATTTCTTGCAATGATACAAGAATCCCTCTAGTTGAATGAAGATCTCCCCCTTCCTTTTCATGAGGTTATAGATAAAATCTAGACATGACAACACTGTTTCCCTTCTCCTCATCAACATGTATGGGAAACCTCCCAAGAATTGGATCCTCTTTTGAAAAAGAGACCTCCATGCCCTCTTGTTCAAGAATATGAGACAGAGGTATTTCCTCTAACAAGGTATGATGCAAGATTTTAGCCTCTTCCATTGTTTTTTGAAGTGGATTTGAGTTTATAGTTTTCTCCATCACATGCAAGGGTTTGGTTTGTTTAGATTTTTTTATCTTCACCACATGTGTTGCAGAACGTTTTCCATCAAACCTTTCCACCAATGTCTTAATAAACCTTGCATAGGAAGAAGTATTTGCATTTTTCAAGGAAAAAGACTCAAATATCCACCATGCATAGGCCTTACCTCCAAGATGCAGCACTTCAACTCTAATGGCTTCATCTTCAAAAATTTGGTGTTGCTGCAAAAAGGTGTCTAGTTCTTCCACCCAAGCTCCGGCTGAACATGTAGGTGAACCATCAAAAGTAGATAGAATAAATCTACCCATATCATGTTGCTTGCTTCTCTTCACCTTGATCTTGAAAAACTCTGGAAAATTAATATGATCTCTAAACTTCTGAGTTTGAGATTCATACTCTTGCAGAAAATCACTAAGAGTTTCCCTCCTAATAATTCCTTTTGCTTCCGTCTCTCTCATGGAAAATCTGGGCATGTGACTGCGCTGTGCATCATAGTGTGTGGCTGCATGCTCACACTCATCATATGAAATACTAGAGCTTGATTCAGATTCAAACCCTCTTGGAGTCTCTACAGACATCTCCCTTCTTATTCTCTTGAGATGTTCATGAATGCTCTACAAAGTTTGGGACAAAAACTTTGGAAGTTTCTCCTCCTTTCTTCCTCCAAAGAATGGAGTCTTCTTTTTGTTCATATTTTCTTCTTCTTGTCTTCTATATAGCATATTGGCTAAGATCCACAAGTTGAGCCAAGATTATGCTCTAATACCACTGTAATATCGCAAAATAGGGAAAATCTACAATAATGGGAACATCTTAAGATATTCCAAAATTGGAGCTACAACAATCCATGAACATAATAATGAAAGAGTAGTGTTACATCAACTCATGAAATGTAAGAATAGCACATAGCCATCTTATTATTCTTATAGCATAAAATAGATACAAGATCTTGAGGAAAGAGTTACTCAAGATAGGCAAAATTAGCCTCAAGAAACATGTGCATGAAATATGGAAAAACACTGCTACACAACAATGTCCAAGGCTATGACAACGCAGTTTTATAAGGAGCAACTGCTGCTAGAAAATTTCAATACATGGATATACAAATGTATAGCTCATACACCATTGGGAGTGAAGATCTAAGCTCCTCTAGACGATTTCAAGACAATCTTGGAATGATTGGCTGAAATATGCAAAAATGGCAAAATGCCAGAGTTGTAGTCTCAAGATCGAGTAGCAGCTGCAACTCAAGAAATGGATGGAGATGGTTGTAGATGGTGCATAAGCTAATAAAACCTCCTCCAATGGATCTTCCAAGTGAAAGGCTGAAACTAACACTAAATATCTCACCGGCCAAACAATCTCTGCAACCCTCACTGCAGATGCTCACTAAAAATAACACAGTCAAGGAGAGGGACTGCATTGTAGATGATAGAAAATGGTTGGCCTAGTGCCAACGATGGTGAAATCAGCCTAGATACTTCCTCACCGATCCTCCAAAGGAAATAAGGATTCCTCCTCTCTAAAATAAGGTCAGGAGATGGTGTTGAGTAACCTCCACTGCAACACCCTGCAACACAACTCAGCTCTAAACAAAAACTACATTGTAGCTGAAGGAGGATGCTTGGCCTCAAGCCTGAATGTGGATAAATGAAGAGAAAGCTCCCTGAAGAGGCCTCTCTTGAAAGGATAAGGAATTCCTAAACATAAATTCCTTGTGCTAAGTAACACAACAACTCTGCTAAACAGCAAGAGAATGTACAAAGTCTAAATAGACCAAGAAAGAAATAATCCAAATCATCGATAACAATGGCTGCCTTGCCCTCATTTTAAACAAGTGAAAGCCCTGTCACCATGGGTCCCAATCATTAGGTTTTCCTTCACCAAAGAAACCTCCTCCCATTCATACTGCATTGTTTCTCTAGGTGTTCTCCACCTCCTATCCCAGCACTGTTGACTTGGTCAAACTTGACCTTGTCCACATGAAAATGACCCTATTCACACATGAGGGTGTGAAATCGAGCTCCTATGATGATCCATTTCCACACTATGAGGGATTTTATTCATTTTTATGAAATGTATGGGGCTCCGTACCCATTTATTTATCTCCTAAGTGACATGAGAAAAAAAAATTATTCTAATTAGCTGCATGCTAATTTTGGAATATTACAGAGTTAAGACCCAACCACTACACCAAAATGTCGATCTGTTAGTGAGGGAAGCAACCCAGGGTGTTAAGGGTGGGCCTAAACCCACTAGAGCATATGAGGGCACGGACCCTTGCACAGTACCCCTCATTACGCAGACCTCAGACACGTGGATACGGGCCCTACCCACACACGGGACATTACAGCCCACTACGCTCAGTGAGTCTCAACCTTGAGACCTCAGCTCTGATACCACTACACCAAAATATCGGTCCGTTAGTGAAGGAAACAACCCAGGGTGTTAAGGGTGGGCCTAACCCCACTGGAGCATCTGAGGGAAGGGACCCTTGCGCAGTACCCCTCATTATGCAGACTGCAAACACGTGGATGCAGGCCCTACCTGCACACGAGACATTACATTTGTTGTTTTTACCTGATTTGACTATTTCAATGGCTAGTTTTCCCACCTGGGTTGCGCTCAGCATACCCTTGTGATCCAAGCGTACCCATATTCTCCTAGCAATACTCCCGTGTTCCTGGTGCACCGGCTTCATTCTGCTAGGATTGATTTTGTGTTGCCATAGCCCAGCCTTCAAGAACTCTTGCATCATTTTTTTACCTGTGTAGGAACCCACTGTTACGTCTTCGTAGGTTACATACTTCAGGCCCTTGTTATGCAATACCTCATGAGGTGCAATGTTGATAAAGTCCACCGCTCAATGTTCCAACTCCTTCCTCTGTCATCTCGCATAGTTGGCAGGTCCTACGCCTGTGGTCAGGAACGGAGGGATCTTGGTGAAGTATGCATCCAAAACCCTACTTGCGAATAGCTGCATACCAGGAAATCCTTCCTTGGCTGTATTAATTTGAGACAAGTGATCCCGCTCCATACTCAACTTTCATGGCTTGACGATAATTTCAACATCATATTCCTGAACCAGTTTCCACCTACAAACCCCCCCCCCCAACACAGTCGCATTCCCTAGGCATTCTGAAACCCAATGATTTTCAATCATCGGATAGGGGCGACCTAACATAGGGCGCTGAGACTTTTAGATCATGTAGATCAGGGCCAATCCTTCCTCTGTCATGGTGGCATAACTGTGTTTCGCCCCCGAGATTGTACGACTAGTACATGGGATTGTGTGATTACCGTCCCTTGGGGAAAGTTACGTATTACATACTTCACAGGGGAATCCCAGAGTGTGCTTATGAACTCTCATCGCCGGATCGGGGGAAGTGAGCCTGGGTGTAGCGACCATCCTGTTCCTAAGTTGTTCAAAGCTTTTCTTTCCCACGTCATCCCAACTGAATGAAATATCATGCTCAGTCAGCGCTCACACAAGTTCAGTAATTAGTGCGTATCCTCGACTGGATTTTCTATAGTAGCCCATGTGTCCCAAGATTTCTCATAGCAGCTTCATAGTTATGGGCTTACCTGTGGGACTGGGGAAACGATTATATTACCAATATCCTCCCTCACCTTCTGTGTATGATAAGGCCACTGTTCTTCCGACCATGCATCGAAGTTGAGGGTGTCGTGTGTACTGCCCAAGTTCCCCATGACCCATTTAGGTCCTGAATACTTATCTGGATACTCCATGTTTAGTTCTGTAATTTCTCCCGTTGTCCCCTCACCCCAGCAGTTCCCACTCGTAACTCACTTGGGTGGTACTATCGTATTAACATTTCATAGTTTTAGTGGTTTTGTACTAGCCACCTCATGTGTTGGATGTCCTTCAATCGTGCATTCCTCCCCTGAAGCTCTGATTGGGACCTTGTGCGGATCTGCATTGTAATATTTTATGGTGGCCTTGTGGAGCTCGACATTATCCTGAATCGGTGCTTCCCAAGTGGGGCCTCCTTTTTCTACGTCGGGACTTGATTCACCAAGCACAACAGTGTCGAGAGCCTACAGAGCTCCCTCAAGCACCTATAATCCTCCTGTTAGCCCAAATTTCCCCAAGAATTCATATCTTAGGGTTTCCCACTATCGAGTGCATTGTTGTAGCTCCACATCAAGATACCAGGCAGCGAGAATTGGCCCCAAGGCATGAATAAACAAGTGAACCCATTCTTCTGTGGTATGATCACACCATTGCTTCATCCAAGTGGTCAAGTGTTCACGCGGGTTTCCTGGGCCCTGGAATCTCTTGACACGCACATTGGTAGGAGGTTCAAACAACAGTACTAGCATATCCCGACATTCCTCCCATTCCTGGAATGTTCTCTTATGCATGTCCCACCAATTCGCAGGCGTTGCACACATAGCCCGGTTAAGAGCCCATAGCCTTCGTTCTCTGGGAACCTTCACTTCGAAGGTTCGCAAAAATTCCTTTATACTATCAGAGCCATCAAAACAAGGTAATTATCTTAGCTTGGAGGATAGATATCAGAAGTCCCTGGTAATTTGTAGACAGCACAGCGTGGAGACTTCCTATAGCCGATTTTTCCAATCATCAAATTCTTCATCAAAGTCATAGATGCATTCGTTGTGCCCATCCCAGCAAGGCATACCATCAGTCATGGGGTTGATCCAGTCTTCATCCATCGCAGTCAGCTTATAGATGTGATCCGTCCCATCATCCTCACGTGCTGGCTTGGTGTACCTTTCTCCTTCTGTCGGGTCTAGAGGTACGATCACCCGGTCCCTTCTCTTTCAAACACCATGCTTTGTTTCTTGAAGTTTATAATTCCACCCATATCAATGGCCCAATCCAATCCTAGGAGTGCTGGGTAAGGTTCCACATCTTCTACAATTTGAATGACTTCAAAGTCAGCTCATACCTTAGCCCCAACAATATCTACGACCATCTTGGAAAATCTCCTCAATGGTATGATATTTTGTTGATTAGCCATGCGCAGCTGGATAATAGACCACTCCAATTTAGGCTCTCCCATTTGTTGGCAAGTCTTCCTAGGTAGTACATTTTCATCAGATCCTAGGTCTATAATTACCTGGTCCATATCATAGTCACTAATCTGCACAGTTAATCGCATTTCATTCCCAATGCATATCTTCTATGTGTAAAGTGTGTGTACATACTTAATCTTCATGGTTGGGGCTGATTTTTCTGCGTAACCGTTGAGTAGGGCTTGGAGGTGGTCTACTTCCTACTGGTTGTGTAGTAGCTTCATGCATGCCTGCAAGAATGGTTTGACCTCATCTTCGATTCTGCTATTTTGAGTCAATGTCTCTCTTGAGCATATTCTCGCCAGGCTATGATAGAGGCCTCAATTTCCTCCTGGGAGCCCACTCCTTATGATTTAGTAGCTGCTCTAGGGATCAGAGACTCTGTTTCCATTCTTCCCACATACCCTTCGGTGGCCATACCCCTGTGTGTTATTACGTTAATGCTCAGATCCTCCTCACAAGGTTACGCCTTTAATCATTATACATTATGTGTAGGATTTTTTTGCTTTTCCTGTATCTTGGCCATCAGAATCAAGTAATCCTCGATCACATGGTCCAACTGTCTACAGTACCTGCAGGATTTCCAAGTTGGGTTTGTGCAGTCCCTCGCAAAGTGACCTATTTCCCTGTAATTATAGCAGATTAATTGGCCTCTATCCTTGCTTGCACTCCCTCCCTGTCCCCCTCCCCTGCCCCTGGCTGGGGATCCTCCTATTCATACGGGGGATCTGGGTGATGAGGGGTCTGACTGTACCCTATATAGGTTTCCCCGGTCAATCATTAGGTCATACGTTTAGCAGTTATGTTTGTCATGTCCTAAAGACCTACAAAACCTACACCATTGTTGTTTTACTTCAAGTATGTATTTGGAAAGGCGGGGGTAGTGGTTGGTATCGTGCAACCCAGCAACGCAGCAGTCATCGCACCATAGCGTCGACCCACTTGGTCCCACAGTGGGCTAGGTCCCTCGAACTGGATGTAGTCTTCCAGTAGTGGACAGTTATCTTTGGTGTGGCCATTCATCCTGCACTGTATGCACCATATTTCAGGGCTGGCTTCCGTTCCTCGCTCCTTACGTAGATTCTGAATCTCTGTGTGCATTGCTTCTAGTTGGCCTTGTATATGATGTACTCATAACTGGGTATCATCTCTTGGCGCAGATTCTAGTTTCATGGAAACCTCCAAGGCCTTCTCTTGTGTTTCAATGGCTTGGTGACCCATAGGTATGCGCAAGTGGGGTAGCAAAATAACAATGAATCACTCCGTGTGTTTCCTGTCATCATACTGGAATCCTCCTTCTCTGATCACTTTCTTTAATCATTGATCAACTTCCCATATAGACTCAAACGGTCCTTGCTTGAAATCCTTCAAGTAATTTGGTATCTGAGAGTAGGACTTAGGTTTCTTGAACTGTTGTTTCAATGCATTCTTAATTTCCTCAATAGTTGCATTCGCATGTTGATCAATGTATCCCATGTACTAGTCCAGGGCCCTCCCTTCAAAAGTGAGAGATAACTATGCCGGTTTCACTGCATCGCTTACTACGTTCTACACAGTCCACACTGATCCTGTGACAAACCAGAACTGATCCATGTCCTCATCACCCATGCCTTTGAAGGTAGGTAGTTTCATGTGTGCAGACATATCATCTTCCGGTGGGGGTGGAATCGGTGAGTTCTTACCCCTATGAGGGTTCGATGGTGGTGTCGACGGAGGGCTATGCGTAGAAACATTCGTGACTGGACTGTAGATAGATCGATCCTCCTCTTGGTTAGTTCTGTAGTACTTCCGACTTCACGTTGTGTCTTCGCTCTGGTTGGAGCTCATTCACTCCATATGGCTACACAAAATTATTTTGTCGCATAGCAAGATCTTCATCAGTAATGGCAAAGTCTTAAAAAAATTACCCCAAAGTCCCTTGAAGAACCTCTGCTCCGCTTCTGAGTAGGATACAAATTGATCGACTGCAAATTTGGTCCAAAATACTCCTATCACACTGTCCACCCAGTGATCTACCGTGCAAGTAATGGTTGTTAGGATATTTAGACACATAGGAAATAGGCTCCTTGTATGTCACCTTTGTAATTCCTTCAATCCTATCCCAAGTTGTTCTTAAGGGGGTATGTTAGGATATTCCGACACATAGGAAATAGTTGAGAATAACTTAGTCTAGTGTAGAGTTAGGTAAAGTGTGTTTCTTTACCATGTATATTTGTAACTTAGAATCGGATGGTCACGATTTGTAGTGATCCAATGGTTATCTCTCACCTCGGTATTAACGGCACTTGATCCGTGGTTTAACACCCGATTGGTCCATGATCTCTATTTAAAGAGCATGGAGGGTCATTTTTCCGGTAACCGTTTATGAGAGAAACATATGTAACGTTTTTTTTTATATTAATAAATTCCCTGAAGTGGTCGCGTTGGATCAGGGCATGGGTTGTTTCCCTCTTTGGTTCTTGATCTACGGAACTTACCCTGTAAATTCCTACAATGGTGTTGTCAGTCTCTTCTAGCTGCCGGATTCGTTTTGGGGTCCACTGGGTGACCCGCTCATCTTTCCAACACTTCTAAAATTTGACTAGCCTTGTGAGCCACTCCTGGAGCTCGATCAAAATTGTTACAAAGAAGATCTCATAGATTTCCATGAAAATATACTTATTTTTCCACTCTTTGGTGGTCAACTTCTTACTGTGGTTTTCTTTTACTGTGAATTCCTTAACTTGTTTTTCAAACCATTCATCAATTTCTTTTCTTTCAAGTTTCCAATATGGCCTTGGCATTACCTAATCTATCTCAAAATTCGCTCGGTCCCGGAAACATAACCACTTATTGGCTCGAGGGGTCCTAACCTAGGTTCGGAGGTTAAGGTTTTCCAACAAACCCCTATACTACTAGCCCTTTCGGCAGTGACCTGCTTGCACAGGCCAAAGTCTCACCTAAAGCAATATGGCATGGTGATGGAACCAGGTTTCTAAACCCTGAGGGAGAGCAGGTAATTCAAGCCGGTCCGCAATTATTAGATCTATATAGCTAGAGGTTGTTCGCAAGAATTTCAATAAATAACCGGAATACAGTTACTATATCTAATTAACAGGCTCGCATCTACGTGCGTACGATTAGATATAATCACATAACAGTTTATTCGTAGCAGATTAACAAATCATAGATGCATTTATCATAAACATAGAAATTCTGCAGCTTATAAACAGATCATAACTCAAGTCCATATCAACCATAACAAATCAGATCCAGATAACATCAAATATCCACAATACTTTTGCACATCTATATTATTACCAAAAATCCTCTTACATTCCCAATTTACCACCTGCGCACATAGCTAGCAGGGTACGCACACAACAGGACAGAGGATCTCCACGCACATAGCCAGCAGGAGTCCTAACCCAAACAACCCTACCACAGACTTAATAGTTCATACTTCACATCAATCTCTATTCATTCCTGCCTATGACTCAAAAAAGGTTCATATATTTATAACTATTTAGCCTACGCATCTAGTGGTCCACAAACCATGGTTTGCAAACTCTTGGTCTACCCTTGACCCATTTACAATGCATTAGGGGATTTGACCCACCCAAAAACCCCCGAATTAGACTAAACAATACAAAATTATATAAGATGGACAAAATACATAGCCTTTGGGAGACCCTGATCCAATAGGTTGTAAGGTCAAAAAGGACGATGGTAGCCTCGTCTATTGCATTCTTGCTAAGCTTGGTCCTGCATACTCTATATTTTTTTTCATCTTCCATTCCACTAGAGAAGCCATCATTTCTTCAGGAACCGCCTACAAGAACCCCTCTTTTGATTCCTTTTGCAATTCTTTGATAAGGGAACAAGAAAAACTCTTACACCTTGGTCTTATCACTTCTGGAAATGCTTCTAAGAAAGCTTTAGTATACCAACAACAACCATATCAAAAGAATCCCAAGAAGTAGTATCCTAAAAAGTATGGTTCAAAACGAAACAAGGATCCTAAGAAATTTTAGCCACAAACTGAAAAATCAACTCACCAAAATGATAAGGCAAATACAAAAAAGGGAAAAAGACAGATAGACATTGCAAATTATGTAATCGTGATGGCCATATAGAGTCCAAATGTTTTAAGAAGATGGAAGCCTTAGAAGCAGCAATGAAGAACCACAGCATCAATTTGGAGCACTCTTCACCTTCATCCTCAAGAATGGCACTTTCTACTTGTGGTTGTCAAGCATCAAGATCTAGTTATGCATTAAATGTATCTTCTTCTTCTCATTCTCATGAGTGGCTCATTGATTCTGAAGCTTCTTACCACATGGCCAAAAATAAATCCATGTTTTCTTCTTTAAATGATTGTAACACCAAACATATTTATGTTGGTGATGAGTTCCTTAGATCAAAAACCAAAGGTCACTACTCACAAACATATCACAAATCAGTACACCAATATATCACGTGGTTAAAAACATCAAAGAGGGAAATAGTCCACGGCCTATTGTTTCTTTCTCTAGTTGCAAGTATTTCTTAACTTTCATTGATGATTTTTCCAAACGCACTTGGGTATACTTATTAAAACTCAAGAGTGAAGTTTTAACGTGTTCTTGGCCTTTAAGGCCTTTGTTGAGAAACAATCTCGACATCCAATTCTCAAATTAAGATCAGAAAATGGAGGAGAATATTCACAATAAATTTGTCAAAATTTTCACTGAGCATGGCATTCAGTGACAACATATTGTTCCACATACGCCACAAAAAAATGGTGTAGCTGAAAGGAAGAATCACAACTTAAAAGAAATGGCTAATTGTATGCTTCAATCTAAAGGACTTGGTCTCAATTTTTGGGCAAAAGCAATTAACTGTGCAAATTACATATTAAATCACACTGCTACTAAGGTTTTAAAGAATATAACTCCAGAAGAAGTTTGGAGCTCAATCAAACCAGGTGTAAGTCACTTTCATGTTTTTAGAAGTGATGCTTGGGCCCATATTCCAGATGCAAAACATAAAGCCTTAGAACCCAAGAGTGAAAAATGCATTTTTGTTGGATATGCTGAAGATGTCAAAGGATATAGACTTCTTCAACCAAAATCCAAAAATATAATCATCATAAGAGATGTAAAATTTGATGAAAATATATCAGCCTGCGAGCCTAGTTTGGCAGGCATGCCACCTTTGTCTTGCAAGCCTGATTTGGCATATGTGCCACATATCTCTCTCTCTTCTATTTTTAATAGAATTCCTTCTAGTTCAGATGATGACAGTGAGGATGAAAATCCTCGTCCACCTCTTGAAGTTATTCCTTTTACTCCACAGCTTCCAAGATGGGTCCACTCTACTCGGGATGCAACAGGTTCTCTTGCAGGTGACCCTGCAGATTGACGACGTACACGTTCTCAGTTCCAAAGAGCCTCTTCCTTATTGGCTCAAGTTCTAGAAAATACTGATCCAGACACCTTTGAAGAAGCTTCCGGTCATCCAGATTGGGATGAAGCTATGAATGAAGAATATTGTTCCTTATTGGCGAATGATACTCGAGATCTTGTTCCTCTTCAAAAAGGAAGAAAATTTGTCAGATGAAGATGGGTTTACAAAAAAAAGTTTGGACCAGATGGAAAAGTGGATAAACATAAAGCTTTTCTTGTCGCTAAAGGATTTTCACAAGTTGAAGGCATTGAATATACTAAAACCTTCTCCCCTGTTGCCAAAATGAATTCTATCCACCTTGTTCTTTCCCTTGCTACCTCCTTTAAATGGGAATTCCATCAGATGTATGTTAAATCCACCTTCTTACATGGAGATTTGCATGAAGAAATCTACATGGAACAACCCCCTAGCTTTATCCAAAATGACTCTAGCCTTGTTTTTTGCATTCTATGGTATCAAACAAGCTCCTCGGGCTTGGTATGCCAAAATGGATAGATTTCTATTAGATAATGTCTTTTCTAGGTGTCATTCTGACAACATTGTCTACACCAAGAAAATTCTTAGGCCCTTCACCATTCTTGTTCTTTTTGTTGATGATCTTATCCTTACTGGTAGTGATCCCAACCATATGAACCATGTGAAGTCTAGCCTAAAAAAGAAGTTTGAAATGACAGAATTATGACACTTGCATTATTTCCTTGGTCTTCAAGTCTTGCAATCCAAAGAAGGTATCACCCTCTCTCAATCCAAATATGCCTGTGATCTTCTACACCACTTTCACATGGAAGAATGTAAGCCATCCCCTTATCCCTTTCAGTCTGGAGTCAAGATTTTAGTCACTTTTACTACCCCTGAAGTTGATGCTAACTTATACCATCAACTTGTTGGTAAAATTATGTATCTAACCCATACCTATCTTGACCTTTCCTTTGCCATTGGTCTTATCACTCGGTTTACACACCAGATTCATTAAATTCCTTGGAAAGCAGCTAAAAGAATACTTCAATATATTCGAGGTATAGTTCAGTTCAGGATTCATTATAGTGCAGGTGCATCTCCATCGTTGATTACTTTCATTGATTCACTCTCGGTTCAGGACCTATTACATGGTCTTGTAAGAAATAAACTTCCATCTTTATTTCTTTAGCAGAATTAAAGTATCGTGGTGCAATTGAAGCCCACAAGGAAGCCATGTGGCTTTGTTAGATCCTGTCTGACTTTGGTCTTCATCAACAACATCCAAATACACTTTAGTGTGATAATCAAATTACCATTCAACTATGTAAAGATCCAGTTCAGCATCAATGTATGAAACACATTGAGCTCCACATACACTTCATCAGAAAGCTCATTCATGATCATGTTCTTCGAATGTAGTATTGTCCAACAAATGATCAAGTAGCCGATATCTTTACAAAGGCTCTCATAGAAGTGAAGTTTACCAAACTTTGATTCATGCTTGGAGTTCAGGAAAGTTATCATTAAGGGGGGATAGGCTCTAATGCTTCCTTCCTTCTCCTATTGTGTCATCTTTGTAAATCCTTCAATCCTAATCCAATTTGTTCTTAAGGGGGGATGTTAGGATATTTCGACACATAGGAAATAGGTTTCTTTGTGTCACCTTTGTAAATCCTTCAATCCTATCCCAATTTTTTCCTAAGGGGGGATGTTATGATATTCCGACACATAGGAAATAGTTAAGAATAACTTAGTCTAGTGTAGATTTAGGTAAAGTGCGTTTCTTTACTATGTACATTTGTAACAAATAATCCAAAGGTCATGATTTGTATTGATCCAACGATTCACTCTCTCCTTGGTATTAACGACACTTGATCCATGGCTTAGCATCCGATTGGTCCATGATCTCTATTTAAAGAGCATGGAGGGTCATTTGTTCAGTAGCCGTTTATGAGAGAAGAATATGTAATATTTATTTTTATATTAATAAATTTCCTGAAGTAGTCGCGTTGGCTCATGCTGTGGACTCTTTCCCTCTTCGAGGGTTTTAACCACATGATATAATAGTGTACTGATTTGTGATATTTTTTGTGAGTGGTGACCTTTGGTTTTTGACTTAAGGAACTTACCCTGTAAATTCCTACAAAAACAACTAGTTTTGGATCTTTAAACGTTTGGTTAAATCTAGTCCTAGATGGAAAGCTTCATATTATGCTACATTATTTGTAACATGAAATTCTAACTTGTAAGACTGGGTAATATTTTCTTTATCTGGTGATATTAAAAAAATACTAGCTCCAACTCCTTCTTTTGAGAGTGATCGTTCAAAGTATAGTTTCCAAATATCATTTTTTTTTAGTTCTTGGATTTTCCACCATCTGCTCAATACATAGTTGAGGGTTTAGAGAATCATTGGATGATAATTTGAAACATCCAAAATCCTGATAAACTGCATAAACAGGATGATTTCTAGCATGATCAACCATACAAATGGTATTTATGAATCTGACCTCTCTATATAACCTAAGGTGCTCTCCTCCATACACAGGAATAACAACACAAGACATATCCATTTGCAAAGTTCCTCCTAATTTTGGACAACATGATCTTGATAAAAACATTCCATGTTTAGGAGGGATATATGTAACTACTATGTCTAAAACTACTCTATTCACTATAATTTAGGCTAAGGTGACAACTAGATCCTTTATAAGACCAAGGCAAGGCACTTTCTTTGAATCAAAAAGTGTATAAATCATGATAAGGTCTAGTAATTTGTAGTTGCAGTTGATCCATGATTACTTTGGGCATAAGATTATGACAAGCTCCTGAATATAGCATAAAATTGTATAATATAAAATCATGCACTTTAAAGATGACATAAAAAGGAGGAACAATTTCATTAATCATATCAGAACTAGGTCCAAAAATTACTGAGGGTTTTTCATCTTGAAAACTAATCACATCCCCTTCACCATCCAGACTTGAGGACTGTATCCATTTAGAAACCCGATTAATATAACATGAGTTCTTGGAAAGTTCATATAAAGGAATGGGTATTTCGACTCTTTCTATTTCTTTTTCAACATTGAAAGTTGCCAAAACAACTTTTTCCATAGTATTTTGATCGTTTGATTTATTTAATGGCTGGATGATAGTAGTTTTAGTTTCAGTTGTTTTGACTAGTGGTTCATTAACAGTGGTGTCCTTTGGAGGTATTCCAGGTCTGGATCTGGGTCTTAAATCATATATTCTATTTAATTATGCAACTAAAAATTCAGCCTGGTATTTCAAAACTTGTGAATTTTGTTGTTCCTACTAAGAGTATTGATTTTGAGAAAGGGAACAAAAACATTCTGATTTGATGAATGATCAAGATTATTTATATCATCTGTTATAGGGGGTCAGAACCTTCAGGCTCCTGATCATCAATCATTAATGGGGGTTGAATTTTCTAATCAATATTGAGCCTCTATAAAGCTTGAGCTTGAGGAGGTCTTCTACATTGAGTTTGAGTTTGATTTCTGTTAGCAGTTGGTTGAGCTAGTTTAGGCTGGGCTTCAATTTTAGAAATTATGTTAGAAATATTCCTTATTAAAGAAGTGATTTCATCAATATTTTGATCTTCATTGTTACTTCTTTGAGAGGAATAACTTTCTTCTTTAATTTTAATTTTCTTTTCAGCCTTTGAGTTCATTTTTGCAGAAATATTAGCTTCTATTTCAATAGCATTTGTTTGCATTTCAGCTAGGGTATGTAGGAATTTATAGGGTAAGTTCCATAGATCAAGAACCAAAGGTCACCGCTCACAAAAAATATCACAATTCAATACATCAATATAATCACGTGGTTAAAACCCTCAAAGAGGGAAACAGTCCACGCCCTGAGCCAACGTGGCCACTTCAGGGAATTTATTAACATAAAATAAAAGTTACATATGTTTCTCTCATAAATGGTTACTGGACAAATAACCCTCCATGGTCTTTAAATAGAGATCATGGACAAATCGGGTGTTAATCCACATATTAAGTGCTGTTAATACCGAGGTGAGAGATAACTGTCAGATCACTACAAATCGTGACTGTTGGATTATAAGTTACAAATGTACATGGTAAAGAAACACACTTTACCTAACTCTACACTAGAGTAAGTTATTCTTAACTATTTCCTATGTGTCAGAATATCCTAACATCCCCCCTTAAGAACAACTTGGGATAGGATTGAAGGATTTACAAAGGTGACACAAAAGGAGCCTATTTCCTATGTGTCGAAATATCCTAACATCCCCCCTTATGAACAAATTGGGATAGGATTGAAGGATTTAAAAAAGTGACACAATAGGAGAAGGAAGGAGGCATTAGAGCCTATCCCCCCTTAATGAAAACTTTCCTGAACTATCAACATAAAGAACAAGGATGGTGAAGGAACTACCAACTTTCTTGGTGTAGACAGTGTAGTTAGAATGACACCTAGAAAAGCCATTATCTAAGAGAAATCTATCCATTTTGGCGTACCAAGCCCGAGGAGCTTGTTTGAGACCATAGAGAGGCTTCCTAAGGCGACAAACAAGGATGGAGTCTTTTTGGATAAATCCAAGGGGTTGTTCCATGTAGATTTATTCATGAAAATATCCATGTAAGAAGGCGGATTTAACATCCATCTGATGGACTTCCCATTTAAAGGAGGCAGCAAGGGAAAGAGCAAGGCGGATAGAATTCATTTTTGCAATAGGGGAGAAGGTTACAGTATAGTCAATGTGTTCAACTTGTGAAAAACCCTTAGCGACAAGACGAGTTTTATGTCTATCCACTTTTCCTTCTGGTCCAAACTTTGTTTGTAAACCCATCTGCATCTGACAAGTTTTCTTCCTTTTGAAAGAGGAACAAGATCCCAAGTATTGTTTGCCAATAAGGAACGATACTCTTCATTCAGAGCTTCATCCCAATTTGGATGACCAGAGGCTTCTTCAAAGGTTTCTGGATCAAGTTTTTCTGGAACTTGAGCCAATAAGGAAGAGGCTCTTTCAAACTGAGAACGTGTACGTCGTCGATCGGTAGGGGCACCTGCAAGAGAACCTGTTGCATCCCGAGTAGAGAAAACCCATTTTGGAAGCAGTGGAGTATAAGGAGAAATTTCACATGCTGGAGGAGGATTTTCATCCTCGCTGTCATCATCTGAACTAGAAGTAATTCTATTAAAAATAGAAGAGAGAGAGAGAGGTGGCACATATGCTGAATCAAGCTCGCAGGCCAAAGGTGGCACACCCACCGAATTAGGCTCGCAGGCCAATATATTTTCATCAAAATTTACATCTCTTCTAATGATTATATTTTTGGATTTGGGTTGAAGAAGTCTATACCCTTTGACATCTTTAGAATATCCAACAAAAATACATTTTTCACTCTTAGGTTTTAAGGCTTTATGTTTCGCATCTAGAATATGGGCCCAAGCATCACTTCCAAAAACACGAAAATGACTTACATCTAGTTTGATGGAGTTCCAAGCTTCTTCTGGAGTTATATTCTTTAAAACCTTAGTAGGAGTGCAATTTACTATGTAATTTGCACAGTTAATGGTTTCTTCCCAAAAATGGAGACCAAGTCCTTTAGATTGAAGCATACAATTAGCCATTTCTTTTAAAGTGCGATTCTTCCTTTCAGCTACACCATTTTGTTGTGGAGTATATGGAATATTATGTTGCAATTGAATTCCATGCTCAGTGCAGAAGTTGATAAATTTGTTGTTAACATATTCTCCGCCATTGTCTGATCTTAACTTAAGAATTTGATGTCCAAATTGTTTCTCAACAAAGGCCTTAAAGGCCAAGAACATGTTAAAAACTTCACTCTTGAGTTTTAAGAAATATAACCAAGTGCGTCTGGAAAAATCATCAATGAAGGTTAAGAAGTACTTGCAACCAGAGAAAGAAAAAACAGGAAGTGGACCACATAAATCACTGTGCACAAGCTGCAAATGGGCTAAAGCGTGCCAAGAGGCACGTTTGTCAAAACTATCCCGATGATGTTTTCTGAGTACACATCCGAAGCAAACACCATCCTGGAAAGATACCATAGGAAGGCCCGTCACCATATTTTCCTTACACAGAGTTTGAAGAGAGAAATAGTTTAAGTGACCAAATCACTCATGCCAAAGTTTGCTCACATCATCATTATGAGCAACAAAAACAGAGGGAAGAGATGATGACCCAAAGTTGTCAAACTTATACAACCTTGTGGAATCATTAGCAATGCCAGTAGCTAAAATATGTTTAGGATCTTTGAGGTCCTTGATTACAACATCATGAGGTGAGAATTCTACTATTTTTCCCTTCACCTAAATGAATTATCTGATAAAAAGATAGAAGGTTGCATGACAAGGTAGGAACACATAGTACATCATTAAACTGAACATTATCTAGATGAATGGTTCTAGATCCTACAACACTAAGAGATCTATCATCACCAACATAAATATGTTTGGTGTTACAATCATTTAAAGAAGAAAACATGGATTTATTTTTAGCCATGTGGTAATAAGTTCCAGAATCAATGAGCCACTCATGAGAAGGAGAAGAAGAAGATAAATTTAATGCATAACCAGATCTTGGTGCTTGACAACCACAAGCAGAAAGTGCCATGCCTGAAGATGAAGGTGAAGAGTGCTCCAAATTGATGTTGTGCTTCTTCATTGCTACTTCTAAGGCTTCCATCTTCTTCAAACATTTAGACTCTAAATGGCCATCATGATTGCAAAATTTGCAATGTCTATCTGTCTTATTTCCTTTGTTTTTATATGCCTTATCATTTTAGTGAGTTTGTTTTCCAGTTTATGGCTGAAATTGCTCAGGACCCTTGTTTGGTTTCAGACCATACTTTTTAGGATACTGCCTCTTGGGATTCTTTTGATATGATTGATGTTGGGCTGCTAAGGCTTTCTTAGAAGCATTTGTAGCAGTGATAAGACCAAAGTATACAAATTTTTCTTGTTCTCTTATCAAATAATCACAAAAGGCATCAAAAGAGGGATTCTTCTAGGTGGTTCCTAAAGAAATGATGGCTTATCTAGTGGAATGGAAGGCAGAAACAAATACATAGTATGCAGGATAGATGAGGCTACCATCTTCCTTTTTGACCTTACAACCTTCTAAAAGAACTCCGAGGGTCTTGAATTTGGACAAAAAATCTTTGATAGAGGAGAAATTATTGGGGTCCAAAGTAAGCAACTCATTTTCAAGCTGACGAGCCCTGATTTTATTTTGAATGCCAAAGACAATATTTAGCTTGTCCAGGGCTTCATGAGGGGTGTTAATGTCAAGGATATGAAATTGAAGATCTTGAGAAATGGACATTCCTATCAACCCTCGTGCTTGATCTTGTTTATTTTCCCATTTAGCAACTTTATCATCATCAAAAGGTTTAGTTTCTAGCTCTTTGGCTATTCTATAAAGACCTTTACTTCTAAGTATATCTACCATGTGAGGTAGCCATTGGAAATAATTGGTGCTATTAAGAATAACAGGGCATGCACTTTCCATTAAAAAAAAAAAAAAAAACTGAAGCTGAGAAAAGCTGAAACTAACTGCTCCAATGGAAAGATCTCGAAAAATTAGGCCATTAAAAAAAAACAGCTCAAAAAATGGCTTCCAGATGAAGAAGTTATGCCTTTTGAAAAAAATAGAGTTGTAGATGCCGAATAGTTACGGGAACAGGATGTAGTGTGGCTCTTTAAAAAACAATTCCGCCCCTTTGAACAAAAAATTTGTACAAAAGAAGCTTGATAAGGAGACTTGAACCCAAGACCTCTATTCTCATATACTAACCCCTCACCAAGTGAGATAGTAAAAAGATTATGTTATTTTAGAAAGGAGGAAGGGGGATTATTATTATTATTATTATTATTATTCGTGCCTTTTCCTGCACAAAAAACAAGAAAACAAAACGAAATGTAAATCCTTACGGCAGAATGTTAGATTCTCGGTTAGCCTTACCAGCAACTATCACTTTTTTACTATTTCTGATTTCCCAAGATCACGCAAAGACGCGGGGAAAGAGCATACATAGAAAAAAAAATCCCTTTTTCTTATTTCTGATTTGCCGAGATCGCACGGGGTGCACAACAAAGAGCATACATAGAGAAGAGGGTATAGATCCGGAAAATAAATAAAATCTTAATAGCAGAACTATTAACAAATATAACTACAAAATAGATGCTTTATACCTCCAAATCTAAACTGACATAACTTGGGCAGCCAGAAACCTTTTCGCATGAAATGAAAGGCGTTCCTAACTATAACAGACGCTCCAGACACAACCGAGTAGTTCTTCAAGCCCAAAAATGTTTAGAGATAGTAGATCTACAAAACGGCATTCGCATGCAGTCAAACTGGCTTCGGATTTTGATCAACAATGGACGCGACCCTCAAAATAGCTCTGACACCATGTAGGAATTTACAGGGTAAGTTTCGTAGATCAAGAACAAAAGGTAATCGCTCACAAAAAGATCACAAATAATTACACCAGTAATCACGTGGTTAAAACCCTCAAAGAGGGAAACAGTCCACGCCCTGAGCCAACGCGACCACTTCAGGGAATTTATTAATATAAAAGAAAAGTTACATATGTTTCTCTCATAAACGATTACCGGGAAAATGACCCTCCATGCTCTTTAAATAGATATCATGGACCAATCGGGTGGTAAGCCACAGATCAAGTGTCGTTAATACTGAGGTGAGAGATAATCATCGGATCACTACAAATTGTAACCGTCGGATTATAAGTTACAAGTGTACATGGTAAAGAAACACACTTTACCTAACTCTACACTAGACTAAGTTATTCTTAACTATTTCCTATGTGTCGGAATATCCTAACAGGGTAAGTGATCTTATTTCTCTCAACATAACAACAAAATCATCATCAAAATATTTTGAAAATATGACCTTTGCTGGTGCTATTGGAGGTTTACAATAAGGAGGATTTTTATTATAAATTTTATTAAACCTTTTGATGAAATCAGATACAGGTTCTCCAATTTTCTTGACTAAATCATCAAACTGTGTTAATAAATAAACAAGATCTCTTTTAACTCCCCATTGATTATTAAAAATAGTAATTAATTCATTCCAATTTCGAATGGATTTTTATCTTAATTTTCTAGACCAGATCCTGACATTAACCTCCAGAGATTGTACAAATAATGTAGTATAAACATATTCATGTTCAATATTCATGTTATCAACAAAATCTAAGAAAGCATCTACATTATCTTCTGCAGACAGTCTTGTATCTCCATTAAATATGGGAAAATATTTTAAATATCCATCTGCGGAATTATTTCATATATTAGACAGGACCAATGTTGCATAACAAGCTTGAATGATTGGTTGGATACTAGTCATTCTATTTGGTGGAGGTGTTTTAGAAGATGATAAACTTGAAGTTGATGATGATGATGAAGTTGGAGGAGTAGGAGGCCTACCTCTGAAGTTATGAGAAGAACCACCAAATCTTTTAGGAAAAGGTGAGTAAATTACCAACTTTTGAAGCTATGGGTAAAAATTTTGATCATATTCAAATAAAGGATTGGTATATATAGAAAAAATATCTTTAGGTTTGTCAGAAGTTGATGGAAAATTATCACCAACCGAGGAGACAAAATCAATGGGTTTTAATTCAGGTAATTCAATTTCTAAATCTGCTTTAGATTTTGGAGATTCTGAAATAGTCTCAGGGATTTGATATGCTCTAATTGATGAAAAAGAAGAGCAGATTGAAAATAAACACCTTAGATAATAGATCTAACACTTTTGGTGGTAAATATGATAGATCAGGGGGAATTCATATAGGGCTAAAAGTATCAGTTTTTGAGACTATCTTAGGTTGAAATGAAACAAATATTGAAGTTGAGGCTTCTAGTATTCTTCTCAAAGAGGCAAGTCTCAATAGTCTCTCTGGATATAACAATGGGGAATGGATATGAGGAATTTGAGTGAGATTTCGTATGCCTTGATGAAGCCATATTTATTATGTGAAGTCGCCTGGTGAAATATTTAACCAACTAACCCTTTATTCACCTTAAAGGGAGATCTCAATCATTGTACTAGGAAAAATTATTCAACTCTTCATCCCTGGCGACGACACCAATCTGATGTTGTACCTATGAGATAATTATCGGTTAATAAATTATGCCAGAGCATCATAAATATATTTTTGTTTAAATTTTTTTTGGATGACAAATGTTCTAAACTTGTAAACTAACAAGTGTTCAACCTTAAATAATCTTAGATATGAAGAAAAGGGTTGATATTTATCTCTTGAAAAAAAAATTTGATTTTTAAAAAGGGTGGAAGGTGGAATTATAAGAATTTACAATTTCTATAATATTGAAACAGAACGTTAATTCGATCATACAGATAGATGTAAGTAAACAATTTTTACTTTCCCAAACAAAATGTATTTAATTTCACAAATAAATGACAATTTATCCATGTAGAGGAGACATTCAAAATAATAGTTCAATAAACTAATCTCTGTAATAGTTTATAACTTCAAAAGGAATTTAAAATAAGTCGATAATCAACTAATTTTACCTGGTTTCTTTGTAAAAATTTAAACACATGAAGATACAAAAAAATGAAATGATAACGTAAGAAAAACTCACAAGATGACAAATTTCTTTGAAACAAATATGGAATCCTTTCATTCAATAAAATCCATCTAGGATTGATTACAATTATGATTTAGAAGCTCATCCCAAGGGTTCAACCCTTTACAATTTGTTTTGTGGAAGTATTTATACAACATTCTTCAAAAATATCTAGATTCAATTATCTAGATCTTTTTTGGAAATATCTAAAACTGTTTATCAAACAAAAATTAAAAATATAGTAATATCAAGATGAACGAGCTGTTGGCTCTATAATAGAAGATTTATGGTGCTGGATGGAATTGGAAAATATGACTCTTTGTTCTTGAATCCGTTGTAGATACCTGTTGACTAATCATCCTAATAACTCACACAAATTTTCCCATTTCTTTTCATCTGTCAGTGAAAATATAGTTAAATTTCGATAGGCCTCATCTACTTCTTTATATATTTCGAAAGTTAGCTTGTTAAGAAACAAGTGAGGTACTTCAAGTTTGATCAAAAAATCATAGCTCAATCCTTCCATAAATGATTTTCCTGTGATTGTTCCTTTAACCTTTGAAAACTTTGACCTATCTCTGGAAATGTCACATAACTTTCTTTGATAATCTTCCAGATGAACTAATTCATCTCCCATTCCTTGTATTCTAGGGAATTCTTTTTGATATAAGACATTAAATTTCATATGGAACCTCTTAACCATATTCTACAAAATGTCACACTTATTTTCTAATTCTAACATTAGATTTTTCTTAGTGGGAACTTTCCTCACTTCTATAATGGTGTCTATTCTATGTTCAATGTCCAATTTTTCTAACTCCTCTCTGGTTTTTGAGTTTAGGAGTCTTATTATATCTATTGCATCACTTTGTTTGGTATCAATTTCCTTCTTTACATATTCAATCATAGTTTTTGATTTCATAATTAGTTTATCTTGTTCAAAGATAATCTCAATGGATGGCCATATCTTAGTTACTCCTTCATTTATTTCAACCCAAATATTCTATTTAGCTTGTGCAGTAGTGCCTTCCATAATATTTTGAATTTATAAATATTGTATCCTTTCGGAAAACTTGTGATTTTTCTATAGTTATGCCAAATAAGCACCATTTGTCTTAAGCTCTTGTTCCTTAACTTATCTAATTTATCTGTAAGTTTCTCAATCTCTTTACCTTTAATAGCTAAATCATTCATGGCATTAGTTAGATCTTCTAGTGTAGTGCTAGACTATGTTTCTATTTATGAAACTGTTGTTTAATTTGATGTGGTGGTTGTTGATGAAGTGGATGCCTCTCATGTTTTTGTAACTTCTATTGGAACTGCAACTAATGGAATGGATTGTACTGGGATAGTCTACTGCTCCTTCTCTTTGAGGAGTTTTTCAATCTCATTTTCCATTTTTTTATATTTGGTCATTGTGTTCAATGATTATTTTGAACAAATCTTCTTTTTTCTTTCTCTAATTCCCCCAATTCTCTAGTTTGTGGATCTTCAGTTGAAGAAGGCTTTAGTTTTTTCCTTGGATTTGTTATGTATGCATTCTTTGATTTGATAATTTCTTTAGTTGCTTTAATATTACCGGGATAATATCCCAATTTAGTTACTAGATCTTCTAAAGACGTAATATTTTTATCTTTACCTAAAGAAGAAATATTCTCTAACTTTAATTTTATCTTAATGTTCTGCACATAATTATGAAGTTTAGCAATTGTCATAGCAGTATTATTCAAAGTGTTAAATATCGTTTAACCTCATTGTCTATGTAGATCTATCTGATCTACGGGGCGAATGGTTTTTAATCAAAGGAGAAGACTGATTTCTTATAATAATTTGTTGTTCCATGTTATGAAACCAGATCCAAAAATAGAAGAAAAGTGAGATCAAATCCTTACAAATAAGCCACCTCGAGGGGGCAACATCCTTTAAATTACATAAATGAACAATCCTTGGATGATACAAATGAAAAAACCTCCTTATATATATATATATATATATATATATATATATATAGGAGTCCTTGGGGTCACAATATAATCCTAGCCAACCTAACAATAATAATGTAAGGGAACAATAATAACAATATGGGAGTTACAGGGGTACAACAATAACAATAAGGGGGGTACACTAACAACAATAAGGGACTACACTAGTAATATAGGGACCTAACATGACCCTCTCCTTCAAAAAAGTGTTGTCCTCAAGGCTTGAGTAGCTTTGGATGATTTTGTATAAAATTCTCATCCTCCCATGTAGAATCTTCAGTGGGTAAGTTCTTCCACTTGATGCGATACTTTGAAATTGATTGATTTTGTAACTGTTGAGTTCTTGTTTCTGTGACTGCTTTAGGTTCCAATATGATTTTTCCTTCCTCATCAAGTTCTGGAAATATTTTTTGAATAGGAATTGTTTCACCTATAACCTTGTTTAAGCATGAAATATGGAAAACTGGATGCACTCGCGAAGAAGCAAGAAACTCCAATTTGTATGCCATAGTACTAGTCTTTTGCAACAACTTGTAAGGACCATAGTACTTTGGTGATAATTTATTATACTTCTTAGCTTTCTTGAGGGACATATGTTTGTATGGTTGTAGCTGTAAAAATACCCAGTCTCCTACATCAAAACTTCTCTCACTGCGATGTTGATATGCTTGTTGTTTCATTCGATTTTGTGCCAAATTTATGTTATCCTTTAATAATTGGAGAACTTGTTGTTGATGCTTGATGTGATCTTCCACTGCTTGAACCTTAGAATTTTCTCTTAAATATGATGTTATGGATGGTGGATGATACCCATAAGGGCCATAAAGGGGGTCATTTTGTTGCAGTATGGAAGGAAGTGTTATACCACCATTTAGCCAGAGGTAACCACTTGAACGATTGTCTTTATTTATCAGATACAAAAAAATGAAGATATCCTTCCAAACATTTGTTCACTATCTTAGTTTGGCCATTGGATTGAGGATGATAAGATGAGCTATGATCTAGTTGAGTTCCCAAACAAGAAAATAATTCCGTCCAAAAATATCCAATAAAAATGGGATCTCCATCATGTACAATAATATTTGGGTTTCCATGTAGCTTTTGAATTGTTTCCATAAATGTAGTGGCAACTCTACTTTAAATGGATGAGATAATGCACAAAACTGAGCATACTTAGTAAGTCTATCAACTACCACCACGATGACACTCTTTCCTTCGAACTTAGGTAAACATGCGATAAAATCCATTGAAATCTCCTCCCAATGTTGAATTGGAGTGGATAAAGGATGTAGAAGACTCGGGGTACTAATTGTCTCAACTTTATTTTGCTGGTAAACCAAAAATTCCGCCACTAACTTTTGAATATCAGATTTAAGGCCATCCCAAAAAAAATTCTTTCTTCAACCCGTGGTAAGTTTTTAAAAATCTTGAGTGTCCTCCTAAAGGAGAAGTGTGTTATTCCAAAATAATATTTTGTTTTAGTCGAGAATTATTACAAATATATAAGAGATCTTTGTACCATAAGGAATCATTTTTCCAACTAAATGTATCATATTTACTAGGATCTTGCTGCAACTTTTGAATGAGTATCCACACTTCTTCATTCTTCTTCCATTCATCCCTTGCTTCGGTTATCCAATCTGGTTGGATAATAGAAATGGCACAAAGCAATGCTTCCACCTCTTCATCCTTTCTTGAGAGTGCATCTGGAACAACATTTAGCTTCCCTTTTTTGTATATGATTTCAAAGTCATAACCAAACATCTTTGTGAACCATTTTTTTTCTCTTCTGAATATAGTCTTTGTTCCAAAAAGTGTTTAAGACTATCATGATCAGTTTTTACGTAGAAGTGTCTTCCCATTAGGTAAGGTCTCCATTTATTTAGTGCATGTAGTATTGCCAACATTTCCTTCTCACAATTAGCTTTCTGCAAATGCTTTCCTTTGATTCGATGACTTTCAAAAGCAATGGGTCTTCCTTCTTGCATTAAAACAACACCAATTCCATTTCGTGAGGCATCACATTCCACAATAAAGGTTTTTGTGAAGTATGGCATAGATAAGACCAGTGCTAGGCACATTTCCTCTTTAAGATGTTCAAAGACCTTAGTCGCTTTAGGAGTCCATGAAAATTAATATTTCTTCAATAATGTTGTTATAGGTGCTGCTATTCTCCCATAATTCTTAACAAATTTGCATTAATACCCTACTAACCTGAGAAATCCTCACAACTTCTTTATGGTTGTGTGGAATTTCCATTCCTTAATGGCTTTAATTTTGTTAGGGTCTGCCTTAACACCCTCTTGGGACACAATATGACCCATATATTCCACTTCTTGTACTCCAAAGAAAAATTTGGAGGTTTTTGCATATAATTGTTTCTCCTCCAATAGTTTGAGCACCCTATCAATATGTAGAACATGATCCTTCCAAGACCTATTGTAGATTAGTATATCATCAAAAAATACTAACAAAAATTTTCTAAGGAAGGGTTTGAAAATGGAATTCATCAACCCTTGAAATGCAGAAGGTGCATTGGTAAGACCAAAAGGCATGACCAAAAATTAAAAATGATCCTCATGAGTTCGAAATGTTGTTTTCGGAATATCTTTAGTCTTCATTCTAATTTGATGATATCCTGAACAAAGATCCAACTTGGTAAAATAAATTGATCCATGTAATTCATCCAATAATTCATCAATCAAAGGAATGGGAAATTTATCTTTAATAGTGAGTTTATTGAGCTCCCTATAATCTGGACACATGCACCATGATCCATCCTTCTTTTGCACCAATACTACTGGAGCAGAGAAAGAACTTTGACTAGGTTGAATTATACCGGCCTCTAATATTTCTACAATCATACATTCAATTTCACTCTTTTGGACATAAGTATATTTGTAAGGTCCGATGTTTGGATGAACACTTCTTGGAATCAAATGAATATCATGATCATGGTCACGAATAGGTGGGAGTCCTTTGGGAGTTTCAAACACCTTGTAATGATTGTCCAAGGATTTTTGGAGATCTGGAGAAATATATGATTTTGATGTTGGAACATCTATTGAGCACAATTGTGAAATTACGCCTCGTTATTCTTTCTTCAGAAGCTTTTTCATGACATTAGAGCTTATAATCTTTCCTTGCTTCCCTATGATACCCCGTAATTTGACTTCCTTTCCTTCTGAAAAAAAATTCAAGAAAAGTCCTTGAAAATTAAAATCTACCATCCCCAAAGATTGTAACCATTGTACTCCAAGTACAACATCAACACCTCCCATTGGAATGGAAATCATTGTACTATTCAATACATATTCTGCCATGGTTATATTGATATTATGGAATTTTCCAAAGAAACTTATAGTTCCTCCATTTGCAACCATCACTTGACATTCTGGTGATGGGTATATGAAGCAATTCAATTCCTTGGCTACCTTACTATGAATAAAATTATGGGTACTACCCGAATCAATCAACACTATTACCTTTTTCTTCTTGATATGTCCTTCTATATTGAGAGCTTTAGGAGTGGTAATTCCTGCCAATGCATTACACGATATGGTCAGAATCATTTTTTCCTTCTCTAGGGTTGGTTCCTAGTGTATATCCTCTTCATTTGAAGTTTCTTGTTCATTTTATTCCTCCTCTTCACAATCTATGTAAAACAATTTCTTCTTAGCACACTTATGACCTTTAGTGTATCTTCTATCACAACTGTAGCAAATCCCTTTTGCTCTTTTTTCTTCCAATTGTTATGGTGTCAACCTTGTAGGTTATGGAAGTCTAGGAGTAGAAACACTTTAATCTTTATAGATGTGAGTGGTAGGCTTCCCTTTTGCCATGATTTTACATTCAATTTTTCTTGCCAACCTGAATTCCTTCTCCAATCAATCAGGTTCCCAAAGGAAAACCTCATGTTGGATGTTTTTCTTTAAATTCACCATGAAGACATCAATCATGTGTTCCTCTAGAATATCAGTTACCCTTATATTCAATTTTTGGAAGTCCTCAATGTGCTCCACCACTGAACACTTTGCATTAAACAATATGGTTAGACTCATTTCTTCTTTCTCTAGGGTTGGTTCCTAGTGTATAACCTCTTCATTTGAAGTTTCTTGTTCATTTTATTCCTCCTCTTCACAATATATGTAAAATAATTTCTTCTTAGCACACTTATGACCTTTAGTGTATTTGCTATCACAATTGTAGTAAAGCCCTTTTTCTCTTTTTTCTTCTAAATTTTATGGTGTCAACCTTGTAGGTTTTGGAAGTCTAGGAGTAGGAACAATTTCATCTTTATAGATGTGAGTGGTAGGCTTCCTTGTCACCATAATTTTACATTCAATTTTTCTTGCCAACCTGAATGCCTTCTCCAATCAATCAGGTTCACAAAGGCGAACCTCATGTTGGATGTTGTCCTTTAAAGTCACCATGAAGACATCAATCCCGTGTTCCTTTAGAATATCAGTTACCCTTATATTGAATTTTTGGAAGTCCACAATGTGCTCCATCACTAAACCCTTTTGCTTGATATTTATCAATTGGATAAAGAAGGTGTTGCTCTTTGTATCCTCATAATGTGCTATCATTTCCTCCGTAAAAATTGACCAAGTGACAATTTTTTTATTGGAGCAAAGCCATCGATACCATACAAATGTATTTTTTTCTAAATATAAAGTTGCAATGTGTACCTTTTGTGTGTTTTGCACATTATTGAGATCAAAATATTGCTCCGTCTGTAGTATCGATGTTATGGGATCCTTGCCATCAAACTTCCTCATATCGATCTTTGGAATATGGTGGGTTTTCCATCCAATGTTCAAGTTTATGAAATCATGATTAAAATTTATTTTTTTTCTCATCATGAGTTTCCTATACTATATTTTCACCATTAGGAATCATTTTTTGTATCAACTTTGTCAAACCTTCCTTCAAACCTTCCATTAGATCATTTTTCATGTCTTTCATTTTTTCTTCTATACCATCGATCTTAGCCTCCATGCCTTTCTTGAAACCATCCATATTAGCTTCCAAGTCCTTATTCAAACCATCCATCTTAGCTTCTACATTTTTCTTCAAAAGTTCCATTTCCTTTTTCTTTTCTCTTTGCGAGAGCGAAATTTGTTGCACTTTCTCTTATAATTTTTATATATCATGTTGCACTTCTTCACCTTCATGAGTCATAGTAGAGTATTATGAGGGCTTAATGGGTGTTGAATTCTTTTTAGGGGGAATTTTAGAACCCAATAATGATATCTGTGCTTCAATATTCACTTGGAATCACTTCACACTTATTTTTCAAACAAGACTTATGAAATTTGAAAAAAAAATACACACATTTTTCTTGCTTTTGAGGAGCTCGAAATTGAAACTAGATTATCTCTGTGATTTCAAATCTTCAATATCTGAAATTTGGTCTTGTAGTAGCACTCTGAATCTTATTTCCAATTCCACAGGTCTAACTTGCTTTGGATGCTTCAAGAAAAGTTATCCCCAATCTCCCATAATGACCTAATTATGGACTGGTTCAGTAGCACGAACTTGTACGACATGCCATGTGTCATTGTTTCCTCCTTCGGCTCTGAAATTCATAAAAAAGAAACTAAAGTCCATGTAATTTTGGCCAATTTTTGCAGAATCCAAATCCAATGCTCAGAGAGAGAGAGAGTTATGATGATTTTCCCACGATCACCTCTTTGAGATGAAATTAGGGAGTGTGAAAAAACTATAACTTCCACAAATCATATCTCCAAACATATTTTGAACCAAGATATGAAATTTTTACATGAAGTTCCTCATAATTTCAGCTTCACGTGATAAAAATTTAAACTTCGGAACCTTCGTAGAAAAAATGTTATAGCAAAAATGCCACGATGACCTGTTTGGAGCAACGAAACCCTAGAATCCAAAGCTCTGATACCAAATGTTATGAAACCATCTCCAAAAATATAAGAAAAGTGAGATCAACACCTTAGAAATAAGCCATTTCGAGGGGGAAACCTCCTTTACTTTACATAAATGAACAATTCTGGGATGATACAAATAAAAGAGCCTCCTTCTATATATTGGAGTCCATGGGGTCACAATATAATCCTAGCCAATCTAACAATAATAATGTAAGGGCACAATAATAACAATATGGGGGTTACAGGGGTACAAAAATAACAATAAGGGGGGTACACTAACAACAATAAGGGACTACACTAGTAATATAGGGACCTAACATCTGAGGCTGCGGAACCTTGGGTTCTAAGAGGGAAATTTGCATCCTTCCTTCTTATAAATCAAAATTTGATAGATGTATATGTTGGGAAGTTGTTGTTTTCTTCCAAAACTGTGAAAATGTAGTAGCTTTAAGTGCCAGGTTTCTTCTTTTTATTTCTTAATAAGCAAAAAATATACTTGGTTCCTTTTGAATTCTATGTCCCAACTCTCTTGTTGGTGATGAAATCGATGTAAATGTTGTAATTGGAGTTACTAGAGTTGTTGGGGATGGTGGAATATTATCTTCTCTCCCTAAGACTAAGGGAGTACATGTTCTTGTGAGAAAATTTGGATGGACTTGTTATATAATATCTTGTTTTTCATCCTCTAAATTTATTATCTTTTGTCTTTTATTACACACAACAAAATATTTAGCTGAAATTTCTGATACTAAAGAGGAGATGGTTTCCCTTGGTATTTTTGGTGCCTTTTCCTGAGCTAATGGAGTCTGTGAAGTAGATAAAATCTTCTCTTAAGCCTCTTGCAAGCTAATTTCCTGCCAGTGTTCTTGATTCATAAACTGTTCAATTTTTGGTCTGGGAGTATGAATATAGGGACCATACTTAGGCTCTATTCTCATTTTTGAAATTATGCCGAAAGGATCATAAGACCATGTAAAGCTATGCTTAAAATTAAAGTTCTTTAAGATAATGTATGCTTCTTGCCCTGCTATCTTTGCATTACATGTAAAGGACCAATCTGTGTTTTTTATTTTAAACTGAGTCTTTTTCTTAGCTGCCTAAAATTGTACTTGAACCATATTTATCATTTTTCTAAAAAAATCCAAAGAAAATATCCTAATTGGTACATATTTAGGGATTTTATAAGGGGCCAATTCACATACATATATACTTATTTCCATACAGATTTGGTATAAATACCAATCTCCCTTCTTTGTTTGATCACTTAAATGATTTTTTTTTTATATTTTTTTTAATTTTCTGGGTCTACCTTGGGTTATGCATTGTTGTTCAACAAAATGACTGCTACATATAAGAATTGAACCACAAATTGACTGAATGTAAACTCAGTGTTTCTCTTTTTGACCAAAGAGGTCCAATGAATAACTGACTGAGGGTTCCCTTGGTTGTCATTCTTCTGTAGTTGAAAGGGAAATATTTCTGACTGATTATAAATGAATAGATAGACCAAGATGGATGAATATCTGAAAACTCCTTCACTTGAAAATTTCATGAATTTCTCATGAATCACTTCTACCAAAAACTCACTATAACAGAAAACAATGGGTTGTTTTTCACCACTTCAGAATATAGAGATGAAAGAAAATATGTGTTGATATATCTATTGGTCTAAATAATACCCTAGTATGTAATAAATTAATTAAATGATCAGAATGAAAAACTCGGGAAAAATGGAAGTTGGATCTAGGGAGGGTTTGTCTTAGGAAATTGATAATTATCAGGCAAGAAGGTTTCAAAAACTTTAGCTCTTTGAGGGAAATACAATTTGTTATAAATTTCCATGAGGGAATTTGGGTGAAATGGTTTCTCAGGGTTAGCATTTTTGATCTGGATCATTTCAGAAATAGAGTGGCCATTAATGGAAAAGAGGATTTCCACATTCTGTGCCACTATAGTTCTTTGGTTGGGTATATAGCGAAAATGGCACCAGGTGACATATTCAAGAAAATAATGGGTTTGGGGAAAAATATACTTAGGCAGGGTAGAGTCCCATAATCCTAAATCATTAGTGTTATCCAAATGTTTTTGTTGGAGTCAATTGTGAAGTTCATCAGGGAAAATTTTAGGGGCTAATACTCACAAATGGGCTAATTTTCCATGATTTTTCAAAAAAAAAATGCCAATTCCTATTTTTTTCCTAAAAATGATTCGCCCAAATTTTATAAGAAATATAAATTTTACCATCAAAATTGCCAAAATTTTATAGAGACTATATAAAATCATTAGAATTTTGAATAATTTTAATAAAATATCACAAATAATTTTATAGTTTGCATATTACAAATTCGTAAGATTCGCCAAGGTTTCTAATCTTTAAGATAAATTTCCATCCTTAAAATTTTCCATGAAGTTTATAGAGGTCGAATTCACAATTTGTCTCTCAAATCTGGTAAAGATGGTCAACTAAGGGTTGGTGGTCCAAATCTACAATTGGGGGTAGCATTGCATTATCTTAAGAGCCAGGTTTATTCTTAGGAGCCATTTTCGAAAAGAAAAGAGGAGGACTTGTTTTAAATACATGTTAAACTGATGCTTGGGTGTTTGAGCAAGTATTTGGGTGGCACTGCAACTATATAGAAGCTTTTCCGGAATGTTGAGGTCTTTAAATAAATCATAACATTGTTCAAGTACTAGGGTAGTTAGCACAGAAATTATGGTATCGAATCCAAACAAAAGATTTATAGTTTTTAACAGATATCCATAGTGAACATTTATTTTGGGCACAAGAGGAAAATTAATGTCAATAAATGTTTGTAATGGGAAAACAGATACATTATAATGGGTGAATGAAGGACAAGTGGTGATTAATTATTGGTATGTGAGATGATGTGGAGGGTGACGATGGAGTGGCGGGAATGAATGGTGTGCGGTCAAATGAGAAGAAAGATGGTTTTGGAGAGGACCCGAAGGGGGGTGTAAGTGGTAAGAGGGATTGAAGAGGGGGGTGCGGATTTAATAAGGAGATGACACATTGCCAGAGGCGGTTTAGTTGAGATGGCCTACCCAGACCTCCCCCCGTCAGATAATTCTCTGAAGGGCTAGGGTGGAGCAGGGAGGTGTTGATGTTGTTGATCTGGATCGACCACATCTCTTCTGTTCAAACTTGCATATTACTTATCACTTGGGACAAAAAGTCACATATGCTAACATTTGTTACACACTTTGATTAACCATTTAAAATGTATGGTTAATAATTTTATTTTTAAGCATCAAATATAATAAACTTTAAAAGTCTATATTAGCATTTGGACTAGCATATATTACACACAACACCTTATTATGTAGCCTTATCATATGACCAACTCAGTCATAATGTTGGAATTTCACAATCTGTTGTGGAAGAGGAGTAGAAACTGAAACAACTAAAGGTGAGTTATCATGAAGAAATCTGCCACTTTGAAATTGAATGGGCTTGGAATAGTCTGGAATATGAAAGGACACCTTCTTTTCATATCCAAGACCAGTTTTGTGCTTGTTGTGGACAAGCTCTTCCCAAGGTTTGATGATGGGCTTGGGAATTCCATATTGAACTTTTGCATCTGCATGTAACTCTACAACTCCATTGGGTACTGGATCTAAATCAACTGCAACATTATTTACTTGTTGCTTATGGGAGTCTCTTTCAATGTTATGAAAAAAACAGGTTCAGAATGATGACTCCACTATTGTAATTCTTCTTGCTGGAATTGAGATTCAAGCTTCAAAAACTCTATCTTGTCTTGTGCATTTTGAAAGAAAGTTTGAAGGTAAAAGATAGAGTCTCTTATGATTTGAATTGAGTTGTCAACAACAAAGTGTATCGAAGTATTGAGGAACTCGATTGAGGAACTCTAAGTGCACAAATATTACAATCAACAATCAATATGTAATGAATGAGATATCCTCCACAAAAGGCTATTTTTAATTTCCAAAACAATCCCTGTCTTATATATGACAACCATCAAAACCAATGGCATATAATATATATTCAATTCAATGCTCACCAATATTCATATAATATATCATTCAACATATACAAGTGAACTCTTCATACCATTGAACTAAGAATTTACAGTCAACGTTCTTCGATGACTGAGCCACACATGTTGGTTCTCCTCATTACCTTGTGTGTTCACTTGTTGTCAATTCCCTTTTAAATTGTTTCTCTATCTAGTGCCTTTGGTGGGAGAGGTCAACCTCATTTAACCAAGTTCATGCCATTGTCAATTCAGAAGTTCAATTCCATTTCACCATTCAGAGACCATATTTTGTCTTGTGAAACTAGTTAGAAATTGAGAATTTTGTTGTCTTTGTAAACTTTGAAGTTAAATATTGTGTTAAACACACATACCAATGCACACATGTCCACTCCAACCAACGCTTATGTCAAACCAGCATACATTCAATAATCATCACCCAACGCATAGAGATTAAAAGAGTAGGTTCGACCAGTCTTTAAAAATGGAGTATCACAACTTAGTCCTCCAGTGCAACCCGTATTGCGAATGTCGTGGGATTTCTTCCTCTTAGTTTGGCTTCTCTGGATCGCATCAGTAATCTAGGAATGTCGGGAAATTCTCTGACGAGAAATCTCGATGGGATATTTTTTTATCAAATGGAATAATTTGGTGTCCCTCTAGCTGCAATACAATAAAATTTTAGGGGAAATACCTCCGGAAGTGGGGATGTCTCAGAGGCTCTAATTCTTATTCCTCTATCACAATTCCTTCAAGGCATCCATTCGGCCCGATATAGGGAACTTCTTGAACTTGTAGAAGCTAGACCTTTCGAACAATTCATTAAACGGTAAGATTCTTGCCGAGATTTGGAAATCTAACATCCCTCACCATACTGAATCTCTTTTTAAATTCCTTCATGAGAAGTATTTTGGCCGAACTAAGAAAATTGAAGTTACTGCAAACATTATATGTTAACGAAAATAATATAATAGGCTCTGATACTTAGATCTACTCCAACAATGGTCGATGCAGAAGGTGGCATTCAAAAACTGGATTTTAGATCTCCCATTAGCAGAATTTTGAGGGCTAAAATGGGCCTCCTAAGAAAAATGTACAACCAAAATAAACTTTATAAGAACCAATAGGATTCAAGATGATGATGCCAACCATGACGGATGATTGACCATTTTTTAAGTAAAAGGGTAAAAATATTAAAAAATAATAAAACTACTTTTTTCGTATTTTCAACTTATCTCCCAAATTTTTTACTCAAATTTTAAGCAGGAGTACTCATTGGATGCAAAATTTAATTCCTCATCTAAGGAGTACCCATGTTGCATACTTTTGATGGACCTTTCTACACAAAAATGAGAAATACATGAAAAAAGGTGATTGCAATCATGTTTTTCATGTATTTCTCATATTTCGTGTAGAAAGATCCATCGAAAGTATACCACATGGGTAATCCTTAGATGAGTAATTAAATTTTGCATCCAACGAGCTCTCCTGCTCGAAATTTGAGTAAAAATTTTGGGAGATAATTTGAAAATACTAGTTGAAAAAGTAGTTTTTTCCTTTTTCCCTCTAAAATTTGATGATGTAATCAAATCGTATTTTAATATTTCCAATATTATTTTATAATTTCCTTAGGAGGCCCATTTTTGCCTCAAAATTCCCTTAATGATAATTTGGTGCGTGGGCATATTCCGATTTCCTGATTTAAATATGCTCTTTTTGCATTACAACACTTTCTCTGGAACAATATCTACGAGTTTTGGAAGATACAGTAATCTGACAAAGGTGAGCCTCTCCAACAACACTTTCACCGAAGACCATCCTCCAGATATTTTTCACGGGGGAAATATGCAGATCTTATTAGCTAACATAAATAAATTTTCAGCCCAATACCGCCAAGTATGAAGGATTGCCAAAATTTGATGATAGTTCAGCTCAAAAACAACTAGCTCGAAGGAAGTATAACAAAGGCCTTTGGATAATGTAAAAAAATGTTGAGGGGGCAGCAACACAAATGCAACAAAGGTGTTATGAAGAATTCAATGGAGGCACTATCAAACGCACAGTCAGATAAATGCAATCAAGCGTAGCTGTAGTCATGTAAATGAATTCAAACACATTGAGGCACAAAGGTGTCAGTTTTGCAAAAATAGGAAAATTAACTAAAAATGGAATTGGAAAAATGTTAAAATGCTAGGCTTGACTAACTTGCACTTTGATACCATGTTAAACAAAAACATGGTGAACACGATAAACACACAAGACATGAGAGAGATAAAATATTGGATGCTCTATTACTCACAATGATACATATTTATCATATAATGGAGTGACCCTTCGATTCCATATTCCAGGGTCTCTTGGACTCCATTTGACTCTTCACCTTCCACACCAACCCTTGAGGATTAGGTTTCCAACATTGAGTGAAATCACAAATAAAGAACCAAAATAGCATCAAAATGTTATACATTTATTACTATAAAAAAATTCACTTGCCTCTTTAAGGGATAACTTCCAATAGAGTAAATCCCTAACTACAAGTAACTTAGTCACGAGCCTTATTTTACATTTCTTTATCCTCATCGTTAGAGAGAAATTTTCAATTAAATTTGTAAAAGTTTCTATAAAGATTAAATTTAAATTGCTTGAAAATATCATAACTTTAGTAATAATTTTTTTTGTATAAAAATAGAATTTAATCAATTTCAACGAGAAGCACTCTACAACTCAGTATGGGAGAAATGTTATCACATACTATTACATTTAAAAATTGTCAAATAATAATTTAAATTAAAAATTAAAAAAATATTAATAATAAAAGAAATTAATGTTGGCCATAATTACAATACTTCAATTTACACCTTAATCTTATATAAATTTATATATAGATATAATGTAATCGAAAGTTTATTACAACCATAAGTTAAGAATATATATATATATATATATATATATATATATATAGATGATGATGGTTAACGTCCACTGAGACCAAGCTTTGGTCTATCGGACCTATAATTTTCTTAGTTCTTAATTCTCTAGCTTCTCGTCAATTGGTGGTGTAGCTTTCTTTTTCTTCTCTACGGTCTTCCAACTTCCTTTATCTTGCACCTCCTTCATCTCTTTTGATTCTTGGGACACTGGTATCTTATCTTCGAGATCTGGGAGATCTGCTTTGCTGCTAAATGAAGATTTCTTTTGCACAGTATTCGAATCCTCATAATTGTTGATGCTTTAGGGGCTGCCGAGTTCGTTTTTTTGTTTTTGGGCGGGGCTTTCCCCCTGATTGTCTTGAGGGTTGTTTCTTTCTTGCATGATTTCTTGCGATTCAGAGTTTTTGGAGAGTATTCTTCCTTGATAACAATGTAATGTTCCTTTTGTGCTCCTTCCCACCATGTAATATATATATTACTCACAACCATAAGTAAAATATTTCAATGTCTATATTAAATAACATAATTTTATAGATAATTTATACAAAGATAATTTTTATTCCATTATTTTTTTCTTTCTAATTCAATATATGAGGGTTATTTGTAAAATTTTCAATGTTTAATATAGATTTGATATGTAATATTTTACAAAATAATAATAATAAAATTAATTAAATTTATACATATAGGAAAAAAGATAAACTTACATCCTTAAATTTTTTTCTCCTTAAGTTTTTTAAATTTTACAATAGATTAAATTTTATAAACCAATATTGAATTAGTTAAATTGTATTTTTGAATAATTTATTATTAATAATAATTTATATTAAAAATTGAATGAGTTATACATTTTCTTCTTTTTAAGAACTAGCTAAATTATTTTACCTTTAATTGTTTTATGGTTGTGAGTATTGAAATATTTTACTAATTAAGTTAGATTTAATATCAATGAACTATCTAAGCAATAGAAAAATACTTATCATAAAATCATAGTTTTAACCATACTAATATTTGTAATTTATAAAAATATATTTGCATTTTTTTAAAGTCATTTTACATGAAATTTCATATATAAAAGTTTGATATAAATGCACCAATACATAACCTATAATAAATGTTATTTCATAAAAATAAACATCATGACGATAATCATCTTGTTGAACCCTTAGTTAAACTGAGAAGGGGGGTGAATCAATTTAATGCATTTATGGACTTCTTACACCATCTTTTAAACTTATTTACACCTTCATTTCATGATCAACTTAATGTATAATGAAACAACAATCTTAATATGTGAGAAGCAAGTATTAAGCAGATTAAATACAGAACATCAACACATAATCAACATGCCCATAGACAATAGATATAAGTGGAAACCCATAAGGGAGAAAACCACATCTTATTATTGTTGTGATGCAAAGGCAAGCTCCAACTCCCTATCACCACTGATTTTCTATCGGCTCCAACCTACAGGAGGCTACTACCTCAACTTACGCAAGCTACAACTTACAAGGAAGTCCAACTCCCATCTATTTTCTATAGGCTACAACCCACAGGAGGCTCCTACCTCAACCAGCTACAATTGGACATCAATCAAGCTACAACTTGATATGGAAGAACCAACTTCCTCACACTACAATAAAATCATATGTTGATTTACCTGGCTATCATCTCTGTTTTACTCCACTATTCTCATTCCAGCCTTCAAATGTGCCTTATATTAGCTCTAGATCATCACAGCTTCTCTATATGCTCTTTATTATTCTTCTACTCTCCAACCTCTTTTTTCACATTACAATAACATCATTTATAAAGAATACTTCATGGTTGTTTGTATTCTATATGGGAATATGAAGTGAACATGAATTATTCTTGCCTTCCACCCATTCATTTCCTCACTCAGCATATTCAAGATGTTACAACACTAAACACACTCATTTCAGTATTAAATTGCAGTTTTTCTTTGCCTAAGGAGACTTTCCTTTGCATCAAAAACAATATAAAATAATTAATACATTTACAGCTACAATAATATTCCAATTCAGCCCTTTTGGCTTCTTAGCTTTGTTGTTTGTTTGTCCTCTTCTGCTTGTTGTTCATTTTTATTTTCTATTTCTGTAGTTATATTTCAACTGTGCTACATAACTACCTTTTTGCCCGACTCGACCCATGTTGTTGCATTGTTCTGCACGAGCTCTAGGTCCCTTTTTTTACCTGAGCTTTTTCTTTCTGAGTTCAGACTTTTCTTTTATTACCCGAGTCTTTTCTTTCGTGTTCAACCTTTTCGTTTGACTCACTTCCGCAACATTGTTCTGCATGAGCTCCTGGTCCTTTGTTATGCATTCAGGTCTTTTCTTTGTGACTTTTGGGTTATGGCCCACATAAACTCCCTTTTAACACTCAACAGAATACAACTTTGGAGTTAATTCCACATACATACGTTAGTGATCAAAAAACCCATATTTTTTATAATAGAACGCACATAATAGAGGTAGAACAGGGGGTATCAAGTCCCACAACCCTTGACCAATCACAATACATCACATCACCCATGCCTGCAACTTTTAACTTTTAGAAATAATGTATCTTCTATCTTGTGCAATATGTGATCGCATCGCATCGCATCCAACTTAACTTATCGTGAGAACCTTAAGCATAAAAAATGAAATCTGCGATGTGCGTTGATGCACAGCCAACACGTGGCTCCTGCCTTTCACCGCATTACATCCAACATAACTTATCGTGCAAACCTTAAACCATAAAATTTGCGATGTGTGCTAATGCACAATGTTGACACATGGATCCTCCCTTTCATTGCATCACATCTTACTAACCTCATCGCATCGAAAAATAATTAACATACCTTGCGAAACCTTAGTGCTATCTGATAACATATCCGATGTGTGAACTCGCGATTCGCCGCCCACCTTTGATTTTCCATATGATCTAACAGACCTCACTACTTTCCCTGCTATGCCAACACATGTCCCTTATCTACTTCACATCACACACAAAATAACTTACCCTGCGGCGACTTTAAAACTTTAAGTGCTAAAATTTGCGATTTGCACTTTCGATCTCTGTCATTGGTCTTAATTGGATCCAACGGTCCATGCTTGTCTCCTTGCCGTGATGTGCGATATGTTCAAGGTTGCGATGTGATTGTCACCATTGATCTGCACCAGATCTACGGTCCTTGCTGCTGCTTGCAAATCTGATTGTCCTTCTTGACTCATCTTGTGGTGTAATCTCATCTGTTCATCTCTTGCCTTCACTTCTGTGATCTAATCCTAACAGTTCGCTTGCCTCCCTTGGAATTCTTCTAAGAGTTATTTGCCTTAGTAAATTTTTCTTCTTTCTACAACCACCACTACTCTGCATCTCTGCTATCCTTCCTGAGCTTTTTCCAGTTTCTAAATGCGCTGATTTATCTAGAGCTTTATTCAGTTTCTAAACGTGCTGATCTCTCCTGAGCTTGTTCTTCTATTCATTATTCACTTCGACTTGGGATTATTACTCTTGCTGCATGCATTTTCTGCTTCTCTGCTGCCATTGCTGCTTCGTTGCTACCTCTGTTTCTATTTTTCTACCTTTGCTACTTTGTTGCCTCTGCTTCTTTCCTGCTTCTACGAATCTCTCCTAAGCTTGTTCTTCTAGTTATTCTTTGTGCATTGTTGCCTGATCTACTCCTTTGTCTTATTTTTGGTTCTGGTGCTACTCCTTTGTGCTCCTTTGCGATCAATGACAATATTTCCAACAATCTCCCCCTTTTGAATTGATGGAAACACATCCACCAATACTCCAATAATTCCTCCAAGACTTTCCCCCCCTTCCATTCTGAAAAGTGTCTTTCTTCCTCCGCTTTCTTTTCTGCTTTATTTTCCTCCCCCTTTGACATCAATGGAAAGGGGTTGCACATTTCCAAGTGTAGTATTTATCTTTTCACTATTTCTCTCTGAGTTGTGCTTAGGCCTTATTCTTCTGACTTTATACCTTGTTGCTCCAGACTGGTGTACCAGAGTTGTCGGGAGAACACTTTGAAAATTATTGAGATTGCATGGAAAGCTTATCACCATAGAATGTTCTCTACTTATGTCCCTTACTGCTTGATAGAGGTGATATGTGCTTAAATTTTGATGTACTTCTGTCATGATACTCCAATCTTGAGGACCTGTATCATACCACTGCTCCATAGCTCTAGCTTTTATGTGACAAATTTTATGGGTTTCTCTCCCCCTGGAATGATGCTTCTTGTCTGATACTGATTTATCTACTACACTATTTGTGTTCCTTATATAAAAGTCTTTGCTGGTGTATCATCAATTTTTTTATTTATTTTTAATTTTTTAATTTTTTTAATTTTTATTTATTTATTTATTTTATTTTATTTTTATTATTATTTCTGATCGTATCTTAGAGTATCATCTGCATACACTACCCCTAGTTTGTCTCTTAGATATTCGAATGGTTCTCTAGCAAGATGTTTTGTGAAAATGTCTATTGTTTGTTCCTTTGTTGGTACATACTCTATGTTTACTATTTTCTCTGCTACTTTTTCTCTGAGGAAGTGGTACTTTATTGGGATGTGCTTGGTTTTTGAATGACTCACTGGATTTTTTGATATACTTATTGCACTTATATTGTCACATTTGATAGAAATGGGTTCATTGATGCTTACCTTCATGTCTTGGAGAGTTTGTTTCATCCACATTACTTGTGTGCAACAAGTTGCTGCTGCTATGTATTGCGCTTCTGCTGTAGATAGAGAGACATATGTTTTCTTCTTGCTTAACCATCCCACCAGACTTTCTCCCAAATAAAATGCACCTCCACTTGTGCTTTTCCTATCATCCACACAACTGGCCCAATCTGCATCAGTATATGCTGTCAATGTGAAGTATTTACCTTTTGTATACCATAGGCCATCATGTGCAGTTCCTTGCATATATCTAAATATCCTCTTGATTGCTAGAAATTGATTTTGTTTTTGTGATTCTTGATATCTTGACACAATTCTTACTTCCAACATAATGTCTGGTCTAGAGAAAGTTAGGTATAGCAGACTTCCTATCATAGATCTGTAGTGTCTTTGATCTACATCTGTGGATTCATCATCATCACATAGCTTGCATCCAACGATCATGGGAGTTGACACAAGTTTGTACTCTTCCATTTGGAACCTTTTCAACATGTCTCTTAAGTATTTTTCTTGTGAAATGAATATTCCTGTGTTCTTTTGTATAATTTGAAGTCTTAAGTAGAAGGTAACCTCTCCAATAATAGAAATTTCAAATTCCAACTTCATCTCTTCTGCAAATCCTTTTTCTAACTTGTATTTTTTGCTACCAAACATGATGCCATCTACATATACTACAACAATTAAGAGTTCATTTTCATCAGCCTTTATGTACATATTTCTATCTACTCCTCCTTTCTTGAAACCTTATTTTTGTAGGTATTTTTCCATCCTAGAATACCATGCACGTGGAGCTTGTTTGACACCATATAAGACTTTCTTTAATCTACACACATAGTCGTGTTTATTTGTTAAGTAAAATCATTCAGGTTGTTCCATGTAGACTTCTTCCTCTAGATATCCATTCAAGAAGGTAGAATTCACATCCATTTGATATACCTTCAAATCATGATAGCATGCAAAAGCCAAAAAAATTATGATTTCTTCCATTCTTGCTACAGGGGAAAAAGTTTCATCATAATCAAGTCCTTTGTTTTGAGAGTATCCCTTGCATACAAGTCTGGATTTATTTCTGATTACCTAACCTTGTTCATTCATATTACTCTAGAATATCCACTTTGCACCAATGACATTTTTCCCAGTGGGTCTTGGCATTAACTCCCAGGTCTTGTTCTTCGCATTTTTTTTCTAGTTCTTCATTCATAGCATTTACCCCAATTTTTTTCTTTGCTAGCTTCATCAAAATTCTTTGGTTATATTTGTGACAGCATGGATAGGTACACTTCCTCAATATGTTCAACTAGTTGTCTTCTAGTTTGGACTCCTTCACTCTTGTCTCCAATGATTTAATCTTCTGGATGGTTCTTCTGAGTGTGTCTCGAGCATCCTTTTGAGTTTAATTTAGTATCTTCTATTGTCTTACTATGTTCTTCATTTTCTTGATTCTCATATTCATGATCATTTGTAGGATTGGCGCAATTTATGCTTCTGGTTCTATTTGGAAGATCTTCATCGAATCTCACATCAATGCTTTCCACAATTTTATGGAGTCTTTTGTTGTAGCACCTGTATCCCTTAATCTTGGATGCATATCCCAAAAATATTCCTTCATTATCTCTTGCATCATACTTCCCCAATTTTTCATCATTATTCTTTATGAAACATTTGTGTGCAAACACTCTAAAGTGCTTTATTGATGCCGGTTTCCCATGCCACAATTCATATGGAGTCTTGTCACTATTTGGTCTAAGATGAGCTTTGTTAAGAATATGAACAAATGTGTGTACTGTTGCTGCCCAGTAGGTTTGGGGAATGTTACTTTCTTGCATCATGGCCCTGGAAATATGTTGTAATGACCTGTTTTGCCTATCTTCCACTCCATTTTGTTGAGGTGTATGTGCAATTGTAAATTGTTTCTTTATCCCACATTCATTGCACAAGTATGTAAAATCATCGTCTTTGAATTCGCCTCCTCTTTCTGATCTGATGCATTTTAGCTTACATCAAGTTTGATTTTCTTCCAGTGCCTTGAATATCTTAAATTTCTCAAATGCTTCGGATTTATATTTGAGAAATTCCACCCATGTCAATCTAGAAAAATCATATATTATTAGCATGAAATACGATTCTCCACTTGGTGCATTAGTTCTTGAAGGTCCTCACAGGTCCATGTGCACAAGCTGGAGAGGCTTACTTGTAGATGGTTGGTATTTAGCTTTGAATGATGTATGAGTTTTTTTTCCCAGTTGGCAGGACTTACATATGGTATTTGGAGGCTTCTTTATTGCAGGAAAATCTCTAACAACTTTCTTCTTTCTTGGTTTGATGATGTGGTCAAAGTTTAGATGTCCCAATCTTCTATGCCATAACCAAGATTCGTCAAGTTTTCTAATGTGGCATGATTAATTCTATTCTTATACTATATAGGCATTACTCTCTATTTTAACACATTTGATCAGAGTCTTTCCCATGGTGATATGCCTTACTTCACATTCTTGGGCTCTAAAAAGGACCTCACAGCCTTTATCACACATTTGAATGACACTTAGCAGTTTGGCTTTCAGACCATCCACAATTAGTACATCCTGAGCCTCTCCTTTTCCATTATTTAGGATGACTGAGCCTTTTCCCCTGATTTCCCCTGCTCTATCATTGTCAAATGTTACATTTCCAGATTTATTTTCATCAAAAGTTATAAACTTTCTTCGGTCTCCAGTGATATGTTTTGATCACCCACTATCCACATACCATTGTATTTTCTAATATTGAGCTATTACAACCAAATCACACTTATTTAGCTTCTTTTTCCATTGCATGAAACTGTTTGTTTGGTAAATTTCCCAAGGAGATGGACCATAATGTTTGAGAGGACATTCGAGAGACTTGTGTCCAATTTTATGGCAACAAAAACATTTAATTGTATTTTTGAAAATTGAATCAACCATTGTTCTTAATTCCCCTTGATTTTCCATACACCAGTATCTGTATATACTTTATACACTCCATGGATTTATGAAAAAACCCTTTCCAATACAAACAATACCCATGGAAGTAGTATTTATCTCTGGTAGAGAGAGTTGTTTGAGGTAATATTTTCGTTTATTGCATCTTTTGCTAGTTGGAATGGATTTTCTTTGTCTTACAGTATGCTGCAATATGTCCAAGTTTGTAGTAGGTGAAGAAAGTGATACTTCTCACAAGAGGAAGGAACCTCCTCTGACATCTTCCGAATTTGTTTAATTCATCCTCAGGAGCGCATGAGTCTTTTGCAGTTCATTGTTTCTTTGTTTCTTTCTTTGTCACTTGAGATTGCTGCCTGTTTCTGATTGTTTCGTTATATATCATGAAATTTCTGGTTTCTTATTCAGTGGATTCCCATTTTTCTTCTTCATTATCCTTTACAAATTTTACAAAAATGATATTATTGTTCTCTTCTACCTTGTATTTTTTGGTTTCTCCTTCATATCCTATCCAAGCCTTTATATGAGGATATCTTTGAGAGTTAAGAATTTTTTCCAAATGACCAGAGCTTTTCATTTGAGAAATATTCATAGTTAATTCAATTTGGAACTTTTCTAATTTATTCCTCTGGCTTACCACTTCCTCTTCCAACTTTTCTCACTCTTTATTTTTCTCCTTTATTTCTCTTTTAAGAATATCCTCTATTTTCCTTGATTCTTCTAATTCAATCTTCAATTTAATAAGATCTTCTGAATATGGTTCTGTCTTTGCATATTTTAGAAGAATATCTTTCTGTTTCTTACTCTTAAGTTTAAGTCTGATTATTTCCTCCATGGCACTAATTAACTCCCCCTCAAGATCTACCTCACCTTCATCTTTAAATTCCAGGAGATCTTTCTCAAGCTCTTCCGTGGCCAACAAAATGAATTATGATGTTCCTTCTTCATTTGGGGATTCATCTATGCTCTCAGATGCATTATTTGTTGAACATAGAATGATCTTCGATTAAATATGTTTCACTTAGGCCTATTGCTGAAATTTATTTTCTCTTTCCCTCTTGATTGATTCTCCATTTTCTTGTGAGGAAATTTAGATGCATATTTCCCCACTCTTCCATAGTTAAAGCACTTAAATGGAAATTTAACTTTATACTTACATGTGCCTTTCTCCAATCTTCTGACAAATTTGGCCTCTTCTTCATCAAAGTAGGAGCATGTACCTTCCTTCTCTTCTTTGCACATATCAGCCTTAAATGTTGTCTCCCTCACATTTGACTTCCCTTTTGGAAGTCTCATCTCTTAGGCCGTCAATTTTCCAAGCAATTGGTTCATGGTCAATGTTTCCCAGTTTGTTGTTTCTTCTATGGCAGAAACCTTAGGCTTAAACTTGGATGGTAAAGATCTCAATATCTTTTGTACAATTACACATTCCTTAATGGTTTCTCCTAGAGCTTTCATGTTATTCTTAATTTCAGCAACCTTTAAGAAGAAACTAGCTATATCTTCATCTTCATTTATTTTTACATTTTCAAATTGAGCTCTATAGGCTTGCAGTTTGGCCATCTTCACCTTTTTATCTCCCTCATGGATATTTTCTAATATATCCCATATTTCTTTGGTTGTCTTATAGTGCATTACTTTGATAAATTATAACTCACACAGACAACTCAAGAGAGCATTCATTGCTTTTGTATTACATATGAAATCTTGATTGTCTTCTTTCTATGTGTCAGTATCCTTTGGAGCATATCCTATTTCCAGAGCAGCCCAAAATTCTATTCTTAGAGTCATTATGTACGCCCTTATTCTTATTTTCCAGAAGGCATAGTTTGTGCCAATCAAAAAAGTGGATTTATTTATTGAGCATCCTTCTAGGCTAGCCATCTTAAGGACCTAGGATCTCCTTCCATTTGTTAAACTGATACAGAAAGAACTAGCTTTGATACCAAATTGTTGAACCCTTATTTAAACTGAGAGGGGTGGTGAATCGGTTTAATGCATTTATGGACTTTTTAAACCATATTTTAAAATTATTTACACCTTCATTTCATGATAAACTTAATGTATAATGAAACACCAATATTAATATGTGAGTAGCAACTATTAAGCAAATTAAATAAAAAACATCAACACATAATCAACATGCACATAGACAACAAATATAAGTGGAAACCCATAAGGGAGAAAACCACATATTATTATTGTTGTGATGCAAAGGCAAGATCCAACTCCCTCTCACCACTAATTTTCTATAGGCTCCAAACTACAGGAGGCTACTACCTCAAGTTCTGCAAGCTAAAAATTACAAGGAAGCTCCAACTCCCATCTATTTTCTGCAGGCTACAACCCATAGAAGGATCCTACCTCAACCAACTACAACTGGACATATATCAAGCTATAACTTGATATGGAAGAACCAAATTCCTCACACTAGAATAAAATCATATGATGATTTACCTGGATATCAGCTCTGTTTTACTCCTTCTTCCCTGTTGTCCTTATAGCCTTCAAATCTTCCTTATATTAGCTCTTGATATTCACAACTTCTCTATCTTCTCTTTCTTATTCTTACACTCCATAACCTCTTTTTGCACATTACAATAACATCATTTATAGAGATTATTTAATGGTTGTTTGTATTTTATATGAGAATATGAAGTGAACAGATATGATTCTTGCCTTCCACCCATTCATTTCCCCACTCAGCATATTCAGGATGTTACAATGCTAAATACACTCATTTCGGTATTAAATTGGAGTTTTTATTTGCCTACAGGGCTTGCCTTTGCATCACAAACAATATAAATAATTAATACATTTACAGTTACAATAATATTCCAATTCAACCCTTTCAACTTCTTAGCTTTGTTCTATGTTTGTCCTCTTATGCTTGTTTTTCCTTTGTCTTCTGTTTATGCTTCATAACTATGCTGAGTTCAGACTTTTCTTTTGTTACCCGAGTCTTTTCTTCTGCTTTCAGCCTTTTTGTTTGACTCACTGCCGCAACACTATTCTGTGTGGGCTCCTGGTCCTTTTTTATGCACTCATGTCTTTTCTTTGTGACCTGTGGGTTATGGTCCACATAAAATTCCTTTTAACACGTAGCAGAATACAAATTTGGAGCTAATTCCACATACATACATTAGTGATCAAAAAATGCATATTTTATATAACAGAATGCACATAATAGATGCAGAATAGGGGGTATCATGTCCCACAACCATTGACCAATCATAATACATCGCACCGCGCATGCCCACAAATTTTAACTTTTAACAATAATGTATCTTCTATCTTGTGAGATATGTGATCACATCGCATCACATCCAGCTTAACTTACTGTGCGAACCTTAAGCATAAAACATGAAATATGCGATGTGCGCTAATGTGCAGTGCCAACACGTGGCTCCTTCCTTTCACCACATCGCATCCAACATAGCTTACTGCCTGAACCTTAAACCATAAAATATGCGATGTGCGCTAATGTGTAGTGTCGACATGTGGCTCTTCCCTTTCACCGCATTGCAATTTTCTAACCTTATCGCATCGCAAAACAATTAACATACATTGCGAAGCCTTAGAATAGTCTACTAACATATGCGATGTGCGAACTCATGATTCTTCATCCACCATTGATCTTCCATATGATCTAACGGTCCTCACTGCTTGCCTTGCTATGCCAACACATGTCCCTTCTCTACATCGCATCGCACACAAAATAAGTTATCCTGTGACAGCTTTAACACTTTAAGTGTTAAAATTTGCTAGTTGTGCTTTTGATATTCATCGTTGGTCTTCGTTGGATCCAACGGTCCATGCTTATCTCCTTGCTGTGATGTGCGATATGTTCACGGTTGCGATGTGATTGTCACCATTGATCTACACCAGATCTGCAGTCCTCGTTACTACTTGCAAATCTGATTGTCCTTCCCGACTCATCTTACAGTTTAATCCCATCTGTTCATCTCTCGCTTTCACTTCTATGATCTAATCCTGACCATCCTCTTGCCTCCCTTGAAATTATTCTAAGAGTTATCTTCCTTAGTCGATTATTCTTATTTCTGCGACCACAACTACTCTACATCTCCGCTATCCTTCCTGAGCTTTATTCAGTTTCTAAACGGGCTAATTTCTCATGATCTTTATTCAGTTTCTAAATGCGTTGATCTCTCCTGAGCTTGCTCTTCTATTCGTTATTCACTCCGACTTGGGATTATTACTCTTGTTGCATGCCTTTGCTGCTTCTCTGCTCCCATTTCTACTTCTTTGCTGCCTTTGCTGCCATTGCTACTTCTTTGCTACCTCTACTACCATTGTTGCTTCTTTGCTGCCTCTATTTCTCCACCGCTACCTTTGCTACTTTTTTTCCTCTACTTCCTCTGCTTCTTTGCTGCTTCTACGAATCTCTCTTGAGATTTTTCTTCTAGTTATTCTTTTTGCATTGTTGCCTGATCTGCTCCTGTTTCTTATTGTTGGTTCTGGTGCTGCTCCTTTGTGCTCATTTTCCAGCAATGAAAATATTTCCAACGCATATAAAAAACATAAACATCATCAAAGATACACATTTTAGCTCAATACCATCATCTAATTATATACACTTTTAATAGCACATATAAACGTCATTAGCTAGCACACAAATGTAGTAACTTAACAGGTCTTTATCATTGTGATCACATCTAACAAAACGAAAATATTGTAATCTAACATCATCACCACACACATCCTAAAATTAATATAAATCTCAATTAAAATCACTGTTATCATGCACAAATCTACCTGCAACCATATTAAATGAACATATCTAACATGACCTAAAAAAATACACATCCATCCAAACATATAAATTAAGTACATAAACATGAAAAAAATTGCACACACACACACACATATATGAATAAGTCAAGTAACTATATCATGCAGTCAAATAAGTGCAATAAAATATCTGATACAATAGACATAATAATTCCTGCAACTTGGTCTATAGTAGAAGACGATGGATGGTCAACTACTGATTGATCAAGTACGACTGTCAAACTCAACTAATATGGAGGACTAAGAGGTGGCTAGTCTACAATAGAAGGATGTGGCTAGTCTATAAGAGAAGGTAGTTGGTCTTATTTGTCAGGAGAAACATACGACACATCCTATAGATCTGGGATATTAACATCACCAGTCGAATGACGAGCAGGTGTACTAACATAAGGATCACTAACACCTTGACAACCATGATCTGATGGGGTGGAACCAAAAGAAGCATCATCATCACCATCCTCATCATCGTGATCATGATCATCACCCTCATCATCATCATGATCATCAACCTCATCATCATCATGACCACCCTCATCTGATGGACGTGTTGCTGCATGATGCCTTATAACCCTCATCACTGCTAGTAAAGTACTAGCTCTGATGCAATGTCACATAAGAGACATCAAATCCCACGAACAGGTCCTGTAGAGATCCATGAACATCGGGTCAGCACTGATATATTTAGGCCTTGCAGGGAGGACTCCTACCGAACTAAAAATCTAGTCAATCTATCACAGTAATCCATCTGAAATCGCATAGTAGTCCTCCACCCCCAGGCACCCACACCCCCCCGACGATGCGCTTCACCCTCACCCTCTTGGGCCTCACCCATATCCTCATATCTTCAATCCGGTAGTGAGGGAGGAGGAATGTCCCCATCATATGAGTCGATGTCTAAAAAATATATAATACAAAAAAATAATTATACAATTTCATTAAACAATTTAATAAAAAAAGTTAAAGAACGTGCTAAAATAATTTTTATTCTAATTCATTAAAACAAGAAAACGAAAATAGATTAGTTTAAAGAAAAAAATAATATTAATTCTATCATCTAGAGGCATTTATGTTGTGAAAAATATTTTGGATACCCTATCCAATCAATCCCTGTGTACGTATATTCCAACACGACAAACACATGGTCATCCACACTAGCTAGTAGCTTGAGTGCTTTGTCCAAAATCCTAGCTGGAAACTTCGACATGCCCCTCTTGGTCATCATCTATTCCCACATGAACATTCGGGCCTCAATTATCAGCCTAGGAGGGTGAATATCAAATGTAGGCCTTGACTTCGAAAACCTCTCAAAAAATAAACAAAAAATATTGGAAGCAAAAGGAAAGGTATCCCTCCCATGTCTCGAAAACACATGACATCTATGTAAAGTCATGCAAAAGTGCCTCAAAAAAATGGTAGACCATCTGATGCAACGTGGCACCTAAATAAAATAATCGACATAATAAAAAAAAGGGAAACTAATGCATTAGCCATCACCACAATAATTTGCAATGGTGCTGACTAATAATGAGAGGCACCTAGCCTCCTCTGTAGCAAGAGAAGAAATTTATAGTTTTCCACCACAGACCTAAAAATATGGTGGACGAACTGCATGACAACTGACATATCTTTGAGTGTATGAAAACTGTATCTTAGCTGCAACACCATGGGGGACATCAGGGAATATGGGAAAATCCTCCTCTCTCCTAGATAGGCTAGTGATAAAGAATATGTCCTCCTCAGTGAGCCTATACCACAACTCAGGACCAATACGGAAAGCCTGCTACTGGACATTCCATTGCCGGATCAAATGTGCCAATAATACCAAGTGCACCTTTAGGGATGTACCCTCCTCATAGTACTTGAGGATGCCTACATTCCTCAAGAACGCCCGGGTCACTGCAGTAATACGACGAGGGTATAAATCCCTATCCCTCTCTCTAGTCTTCCATGGTCAAACCATATTATATGGGTTCGATTGTCACTCCTTCTTCTGCTCCTGATCCATCCGTTGATGTATCTACTACATGACTAACATATCAAAGACATCGGCCTCATACATAAAATACAACTTTTTGTATTAAATGAAACATATATTTTTAACTATGGAGACATAATTTCAATTAAAAAAAAACTAGTGCGCTCAAAACACAGTCATGCATAGGATTTGGTGTGCTATCAACTATAACTGCATCGGTAACAGTACAAACCTAAGTGTGATGCACCACAGGTGCTTCATAAATTTAACTTTTCATAGTGATGTGGCATACTTGTGAACTGGTGCACATGTATAACCGAGATATAGGAATATTTTTAAATATTTATTTGTGGTGCATTTGGTAAATATAAACACACCAGGAGTGACACACCAACACACAATCTATCGCATATTTCTTGGTGCATTTATATTTAAAAAACACATCACCACAACAACTTTGTTTTATGTTCATGCACTGAAACATGGTGCACCCTGTAAATTTACAGGATGCACCACTCCTGGTGTGAGCCAAACAGATCGAGCACACTGTGTGTTGATTTTTTTTTGCAAAAACAATAAGAAGTTAAACCTAATTTTCAATTATAATCTGCTAAAAACTTAAATTAGAAAGAAACATAGAGATTACCTAGAAATTTGGCCATCAAGGAGGCATTGTGGACATGTAATGGATAAACAAAAATTCACATTGTTTGAAAAAATTGGAAACCCAAAGAGTGAACACAGTACTGAAAGGTGGTGAGAAAGAGAAAAGTCGACGTCAAGGAACTTACAAATGGCAAGAGTGGCAATGGTGCGTAATATCTCTCCCACATTGTAGATGGTAAAACTAAAAATTATGGCGGGGAGGGATTTTTTTATTTAACCCTCCTCTGGTGCGTTTTGTGAAGTGCACTAGGGCACTATATCTAAAAACACCATGTTTTTTTTTTTAATTTAAAATTGTCACGGTGATTTAGTGAGACACATCAGGGCTTTACATTACTAGTAATACACCAGTGTTGTGGTTTTACAATAGCACCAATATTTTTTTAGAAATTAAAAATAATCTACCAGTATGCTTTATAAGATGCCCCGGGGCATTGTTGTATGTTTACCGCACTGGGACTTCATTGTCTAATAACACTGATATTTTTTACTATATGAAGGATTCCAATGCTAGTGAATATTCAAGCACTGGTGCGTTTGGGTATTTAGTGCACTGTGGTTTTTTATGTTTAAAAAAAAAACTACGGTGCACCATGTTATATGTAGCTTTGGTGCATGTATGGATAATAAAGCACCAATGTGCTTAAATAATTTAGGCGACACTATCAAAGAAACATCCACTAAAACATCTGTCTGCCCACCTCCGCTAGTGACCTCCACTACAAATGGATTTTTGGGCTATTTTTATAAGGGCCTCTACAAAAACCTCCACTAGAAGGTCTTTTCCTTGTAGTGCATGATCCATAAACTACTGTGGATATTCTAGTAGATAATTCTTCACAATATATCTAATAAAATTATACTAAAAAATCCAAAATATACACTATTACAATTTTATTTCTCTTTAGATGTATATAACTATATATTATTGTTATTAGTGTATGCATGCATATCAAAATTATGCAAAAAATAGGGAACCACAAAATAAAATCTCGCACACATGTATGACAGAATATTTGACTTGGGAAGCTATTCAAGGATAAAAACCTAGCTGGATGGTGAGGTCGCTCTACTCTCTTTTCTTTAAATAGAAAATGCCTACCAATACAAAGAAGTATGGCCCATGTCCTCTCGAATACTATAGTGCACAAATCCTCTCTTTGCGCTAGGTATCCTATCCCTCTTAGCTATTTTTACTCTTCTATGGAACAAATGCACTCAAAATAATGGAACCCCTTTTCCTCCTAGTGGCTTGATTATAACACAACTCGATAGCCTAATAGTGGTTACGTTTAACTACCTTAACTCTTAACTAGAGTTATAATATAGAATATTCTAGAGTCTTATTCATCATAAACACATGGCTAGCCCCTTTTTCATGAATTTAGGGGATGACGTGGCATCCTCTAGAATTATGGTGGTGAAAAAAGGATGGTCGACTTCTAAGTGGAATATCTTTCGCATACAGACTTTGATTGACACGAATCTTGCACCATTGGAAAGGTATTTTTGTGTATAATAAGAAAAGGTGATGCGCCAAAGTAGAAAAATTTTAACCCAAAAAAATTCATTTGATGCCTCAAAATTCTCCCAGAAGATTTTAGACACCAATTTTCCAAATGGGGCCTCTTTAGTAAAAATGGTCCTGAGTGTTGATTCCTCCACATTTTCCACGTTGAAAGCATCAATATGAATGACAAAAAATATAATAATCCAATCTGGATCACACCTCCCCATTTTTGGATGCTTTTTCTACCCACAAGCTTCTACTGAATGAGGTGAGGAAAATTTTCCTCCACCTTCTCCCAAGTGTACCATTTAGCTTTACCTATAATTTGTCCTTTCAAACCAATCTTCCAAAGGTAATTTTTCCCCTATCTTGTAGTTTTGGACCTCTTCTACAAAATGGTATCTTATTTCAACTCTTCGTGATAATTCTATGCAAAATCCTCCATAGAAGGTAGGACATGTTCCTCATCCTGATCTAGCATGGAAGGCTCATAGAATTTAAAATTCTCTATGTTCAAAACTGAGTGAATTTGCGTATATGGTTATAAACTAATTTGAAAGTAATTGTCACCCGAATTTTCCAGTATCTTGAAGGGACCATACCACATATCCTTGATTTTCTTACCAAACCCCTATAACCTTTCCTTGTTCAATTGTAGTCATACTCTCTCTCCCACCTTGAACGATTTATTTGTTTTATGCTAATCATGCTTTGCCTTATATTTATCTTGTGACTTGTGTAGAGTCTCTTATACCTGTATATGTATCTTCCTGATGTTATTTATAATTTTTCAACCCTCAAGGCATCTCCTATAATATCTTCCCTCACTTCTCCTTGCTTCCCATATGAAATGGTCAAAGGTGAAGGCGGAAAATATCCAAAACAAGTTTCAAATGGGAACTTTCTTGTATAAGTGTGGACTACAATGTTGTAATAATGTTGTATATATACTTGATCTAGGTGGCTCCAAAAATAGAAGTGGCCTTGGAATAACTCAAAAATCAAACTCATCATTTTTAAGTGAAACAAACATCAGATCACAGTTCTCCTCTTCTCAATTCCAACGATGCAAACGGAACTCAAATCTAAGTTTGTATGCTAAAGTTATAACTGATCAAAGTTTTGGTCAAAATACGCCCAAGGGCTCACTAACGAGGTAAGAATTTGGTAGAATATCGGTGCATGGAATCTAGCCACCAAAACGGGCGAATTTGTCACCTATTTAATTTACCCAATGACCCTTAAAAACCGGATCCGAAATTGTGTCCATTGTTATTATAAAAATAGAAAAAAATATTAAAATTAAGATGGCAGGACGCCACCCATGCCACCCCCCTGTTGTAGCTCCTTGAGACAACCTTGATTTGCAAAATACCAATGCCTAGGACATATTAAAATCAGAGGTTAAAAGTAGAAAATTATAAGGATGCCTCTCACAGAATATGGATCAAGATAAATAATGGTTTTGCTGGTTCAAGAATGGAGACAACCTTGGAGTTTGATTGATGTTAATTACCCTATACTACGAGAGGGCTCAGAAGGCTGTATGGTTGGATGGATTTCAAATGGGCCAAGTATGAAACAATGAGCAAAGGCTTTAAACATATGTAGAGGTGCTAAGGAGGAAGAGAGGAGGAATCCATAAGAGGCATGCTTAAAATTATTAAGAATCCGTCTCTTGTGAACTTAGAGGAAATAGATGTAAGTGGAATATGACCAACAATAGAGATTCGTGGAGCGTGTATTAAGGAAGTGCAGAAAGTTTAACACATGAGCATTGTACATAAAAAAATTCACAAATAAAAGTGCATGCCACCGACAGCTACATTACACGAATCATCAAAGCAGCAGAACATGAAAGATGATTATACATAAACAGGATTACAAATAAAAAAGAGAACACAAATACATACTACTCATTGCTCCATCTGTAATCCAAGTAAACTGCTCTGTATATCAGATTATATTAAAAACAACTCTCCCAAATATGTATCTCAGAGCATAAAGAGCACCATAGCACAAAGCTATAGCAAAATTTCTCCAAACTTTAGAACCTTTATTTCATCTCTGAACTCTCTACATGTAGAGTTCCTCTGAGGGTTTATAGTCGAATCAAATTCCCATGATCGACCCACACATGTGAAATCAAAATATCCTAACTAACTTACTGAGCATGCATCAAGAAATCACTCCTACAAATAGAAAATCAAAATAGAATCGAGTGAAATTGAGATTTCACTAGCAAAACATCATAATCAAATAGTAAAATAAAACAATTTCGTTGGTCACAGGGGAAAAATCTAGGAATCTTCAAAATGGGGCAATGAGGAGTGGTTGTGAAAAGGTCGGTAATGTTACTTTCATTGCTTGATTCCACCTGTTGTTGAAAACCTCCACTCCCTGTTCTCATAGCTTCCACTAACCATTATGGAATGACCAATCATGCTATGCGTGCCTTTCTCTTTGATAGGAAGTTCTTGGACAAACTGAAGACACCATAATTGTGCTTTCCTTGCCATAATTCATGCTATGTTTGAATTACAAAACTGGAGACTGGATTTCAGAGGGGGGCCTATCGGGTTTGTGTTATTGGATGGGGGGGTGAAAAATCACTGTAGGCTGACATATAGCACTGGAGGCAGTTTTAAAAACCGACCTTTTCGGAATCCCCCCCTCCCCGCCCCCCCTAAACCTTCGGAAGTTGGAGGGGGTGCGAAATAGATCATGAGCCATCGGATGGATGACAGGGAGCGAAGATGAGGGAATAATGGCAGAGGTTTTAGCGGTGAGTGGAGGATGACGTGGTGTGGCGGAAGTGGGGCCCAAGCTCATATCACAAATCATAATCAGAGTGTTTTACATATGAGAAAGAGGGAGTAAAGGTTATTGTTAGCGATATGTGAAGCGTGATGGCAGGAAGGCGATGTGGTAGGAGGTGGGACCTCCCACAGATCGCGGATCGAGAGTTTATGTTATAAGTAGCGAAGGGTGAATGTTAAAATCTATGGAGTGTGAAGTGTGATTGTGATGAGTGGAATATGACGTGGCCTAATAGAGGTGGGGTCACTTGCACATCACAAATCACAGGGTTTATTTATGAGTAGCGAAGGGTAAGCTTTAATATTTGCGATGGGAGGAGTGCAGTGAGGGGAAGTGACGTGGAAGGATGAAGATGGGGCCACCCGCAGATTGTGATAGGGAGTATTTAGTTATGAGGAGCGGGAGGTAAATGCTGTAATATGTGAGGATCCAAGTGTGATGAGTGAAGGGGTTGGAGCTGCGAAAAGGTAAATGGTAAGTTTATTTCCCCTTTTGACTACATGGCATCCTCCTAACCCGCGTTTGAAGTGTTGGGCCTTCATCTTGGCCACTTCGGCTCTGCATTTTCCTAACTATGATGTTGCCTTATCCATTCAAAAGAACCACATGCCAACATTGGCTCCATTGAAGATGAGGCACTTGCTTGAGTGTGTCACGAACTCGAAGACCACTTTCTTTTTTTCTTCTTAATGGGCCTAGGACCATCGTCAGAAACATTTTCAAGAAGCTTTAACCAAAAAAAGAATAGGAATTTATGTGGAAATAACAAATGGAGTATATAATATTTGAGGATATGTATAATGGGCCATCGTAGCCCACTATCAGTGCTGGAAGTAAGGTTTGAGAAATTTCCCATTGACAGGCATCTCGAGTATGTCTCCCTCCAAATTCTTCAGCGCAAAAGTATTATTGCCTTTGACCTCTGCTACCCTGAATGGACCAAACCAAAGGGGGTCGAACTTCCCATGTTTCCCTTTGTATGACTGCCTGACATCCCATCACAACACTAAATCTCCTACCTATATTTCCTTGTCTTTAGCTCTTTGATCAAATAAGCCTTTCATCTTTTCAAGGTAATCTGCTAGTTTGAGGCTTACCTTCTATAGTGTTTCACTTAGCTCAACCAATTGGTTCATTCTTCTGATAAGGTTGTTTGGCTCTTCCTCACTCTCTTGTAAGAATCAGGCCACAAGTAATGCAACCTGAATAGGAAAGACTTCTGCTCGATCATACACCAGCTCATAAGGGGACTTCCCTATGGACATTTTAGTGGTGATGCGACTCACCTAGAGTGAAAAATTGAGAAGGGAATCCTAGTTCTTTTGGTTTTAGTTGATGGTAGTTTTCAAGATCCTCGCCAGTGTCTTGTTAGATGACTCTGCCAGCCCATTCCCCTATGGGTAATATGAAAAGGAGTGTCTCAGAATGATATTATAATGTTGACAAAAGTTTATGAACTTAGCTGAATTGAAAGCCTGGGCATTATCAGTGATGATCTTAGCAAGGCATCCAAACCTAGCTATTATGTTCTCCTCCACGAAATTAATCACTACCCCATCTATGGAATTCCTTGTAGGCGTGACCTCGACCCATTTAGTGAAGTAATCCATAGCGGTGAGGATCCATCGATGCTAATTTCTAGAAGCCAGGTGAATCTCTCCTATGAAGTTGATTCCCCATTGTTTGAAAGGTTCTTCAACATGTACCGGGATCAATGAGAGAGGTGCATACCTTTTCTTTTTGGAGAAAATCTGACACTTCTCGTAGGCCTAGACATGAGCATGTACATCACCAAATATCTTAGGCCAAAAGAAACCTACCCTCAGGATCTTGTGTGTAGTGATTCACTAGCTTTAATGGCCACCACATATACCTTCGTGGAACTCGGTCATCACTTTGTCAAATTCTTCCTCTATTAAACAAAATAATAAAATCCCCATCGGGTCCTTCCAATACAGTCACCCATTTTCCACGGTGTACTTTTGGGACCTCAGTATCAAGGTGTGGTACTTGGTCTTATCATAGTTAGGAGGGCATCTCAATGTTAAAATATATTCCACCATATATTTATATGATGAGGATAGAAGGTACTTCACATGTGTCATTTTCGTGGAGAATTCTATGCCCTGATGTGCTCTTGTATCCTCTCGTGCTTCTCCTCCTGTCATAGACAAATTTATCCCTAGAGCTTGACAGTTTTATTCAGATAGAATTTTTTCCAGCCCTTGGCCTTTGATGAGTTTGGTAGGCTTGATCTTCATCTCGTACTCCTGAATCTTAGCTATCCATTTTCCCCTTTTTCCTTCACTGTCACCCTGCACCAGAATATCCTTCACTGCTACAGTGGGTACGTAAGCTATTATGGCAGACTGTAACACGTATGCCCGAAATTCCTTAAGTGAATTGACCAAAGCATATGTTTTCTTTTATAGAATGTTATATTTTAGTTAGAAATCTCGAAGGAACTATTTGAAGAATGCAATAGGTTGTTAATGCCCTTCATCATTCTTTTGTAACAACATTACAACTATTGTGTGAGGGTAGGCAAAAGAAAAAATCATAAATAGATTTCCATAATTTGGACCCGCCAGCACTGGAGCTTCCGCAAAGGCCTGCTTGATCCTGTTGAAATAATTCCTGGATTCAGGAGTCCATTTCACTTCACTATTCTTCTTCATCATTTCAGTGATGTTTCAGAAAATCTCGGCATAGTTTCAGATAAACCTTCTGAGGAAATTTATTCTACCTAGGAATACCTATAATTTCTTTTTGTTTCTTGTTAAGGGAATTTCGTTTATCACCTCCACCTGCTTCAGGTCAGTCTTCACTCCCTCCTTAGTCACTATATGCCCCAATAAATTTCCTTCTTCAAGGGAAATCATGGATTTTTGGGGGTTCAGAGACAGATGCTCTATATGTTCGCCAAAGATGCAGCATTTGTCAAAGGTTCGCCAAAGATGCTCTATATGTTCAGCATCACTCTTCAAGAAGACGGTGATGTCATCCAAGAAAATCACCACAAACTTATCATGCCCTCCTATAAACATGATTTCCATCGCACACTGGAATGTGGCAGTGGATGTTACACCAATTTTTGTTCATCTAACCTATTTTTGTCTTGTCTATTGGATGCATGGAGCAACTCTTGCTTTTATTTGTTGTTTAATGTCTTTAACTGCATAGATCTGGATTTTGTAGCATTTTTCTTAGTCAAATAACTGCAAATATAAAGAAATTGGCACCCATATTTGATGTTAGGGTTGTTTGTTATGCATAGTTAAAGTAGCTTTTTTTCGTACGCTTGTGATTAGAATTCACACTAAAAACTGGCAGCTCCACAAGGGTTTATAATTATGACCACTATCGTTTTTCAGATCCCTATATGACTAGCTACTTCAACCCCTAGGGTTTTTCTTCAGCTTCTTGTTTTTATTTTCTTGATGTTGTTTTTAACCTTCAAAACCCTAAAACAGTAAAAATTCTAACTTCTGTGTGTTTCTAAGCCTATTGTGTAGGTGACAGGTATCAACCGCAGTTGAGACAACACTTTTTTTCTCAAACCTACTCCCAAGAATGCCTGAACTGAAGGTCACACTTTTTGGGCCAAAACCTACAACCTCAACCTTTAGGACACAGAAAACAGCCTCAAACCTGTGACCTCTACTGAAAACAAGTCAGAAACTGCGACCTATACTTTTTGCAGGAATTTTTTTGTGATTTTTTTGTGTTTTTCTAGGCTACTGTTTAGGGTTTTCAGACCTCCATCTCCACCTGTCTTGGACCTGTACTTCCTCTATTTTACTCGTCGAAGTAGGAACCTAGACCCATAGGGCTTCAGTACGCTTCCACCATTTTAGGAGGAGTTTAGCTGAAGCAGGTTGTCTGAGATTTCAGTGTGTTCAGCCATTTTTTTCAGATCTCATGTTGTACCTTTAGATCCATTTTAGATTGGTTATTTATCCATCCAAACCACCTCTTTTTAGTTTTAGGGTCCCCTCTATTTCCCTTCAGGTTGCATCCTTTCGCCACCTCATTTGCAACACTTTTCCCTTTGGTTTTTTGTTGTTGTCTGCACCTATTTCCAGCAGATCTGACCTCTAGATCTTTGTCCCTCCTGAATTTAGATCCATTGGCCATTTTTTTTGTGTTTTGACTAGATTTTTCCCACCCATTGACTAGTTGTTGGGAAGCTCGCCTCTTGGGGTTTAGATTGATGCATCTTTAGCTATTTATTTTCTGTCATATTCAGTTTAATTTACTGTTATTTTCAGATTTATTTATATTTGTTCAACACATTTTTTATTTTTTCTCTACACATGTATGGGTTTAAAAATAAAAATTAGCACAATTAACACACACACCCTAAGTGAAGAGCACCTGATTTACACTGCTAGGCCAAGACTATAACATTGTAATCATATGATCCCGCACCTCTCTGCTCTTGATCCGAAATTATCATCATTTGATTCTGCACCTCCTTTCCCTTGTTGGTCTCTCTTCCTTCTGTGATTCATATATATTTTTTCATTATTACGCACCCAAGGCGTTTATCTCGGAGACTTCTTGGCCTTCATCCTCAGTTTCTGGTAGGAAGACCTACTCCTTCGCGTAGGATTCGAGTTCCTCCTCCACCGAGTCCCCATTCTGAGACTACTTCTAGTTCATCGGGTTCCCCTTCAGGTTCTGTCCTTGGTTCTCCTCTTTTCACCTTCACCATGTCTAGTTCAGGACATAACGCTGGTGGTAGCCCCGACCCTAATTTTGGGAATACTACTAGTGGGATCGCAATAGGAACTATCCTGGCTGTTCCATTGCTCCCTTATATGGCAGGTCTCAGTCTTCCTGATTTTAACCAATTGATCAATGACCCCATACATCATGATCCTAGTTGGCCTGCTTTGCCAACCAAGCTCCCTTCCAACATCCCCATGTTTGAAGGTCTTGCTGGAGAAGATCCTACAAACCATGTTCGATATTTCCACATGTGGTGTTTATCTAACTCCATCACCGACGACTCCATCCGTCTTCAATTGTTCCAACATACGCTTACTGGAGAAGCTTCTAAGTGGTATGTTTTCCAAGCCTTCTCATATCATACTACTTTTGTGACTCTTACTAGGGATTTTATGTCTTACTTCTAGCTTCCCCTTCGTTATGACACTAGTACTGAAATTTTGACCTCTTTCTGTCAATCTTCTGCAACCCTCCTATCTGATCATGTCCAGGAATGGTAGAGTATAAAGAGCCTATGTCAAGCCCCTACCTTCGAATACTGTGTCTACATGGACTGGTTTCTCATATCCATTTTGCCTGCTATTGGAAAAGATGTCACATCTCATTTCCCTCAGAATGAAGAAGTCTCTCTCAAGATTGCATTGAAGTACGATTTGATCTACGCGCAATCTGGTTATGTTTATACCGTCTTACCTAATCTCCCTAGACCCGGTGGTGCCAATGCACTGGGGGCATCCCATGTTTCTGACAATATTGTTGGAACCCTTTCTCATCTGTACACTCATCCTCCCATGGGTTATGGTTTCCCTCAGGGAGGGACCAACTCCTCCAACACTTTTCCCCCTCCCAGTAGCATGTATCCAGAATACAACATGCCTCATCCTTTTGTCCAACCTATTTTCCACAATGTTTCCCAACCTCCTTATTATCCGTATCCATAGACTGGTGCTCCAGCTCCTCCATCATTAGCACCTAAACCTCGCTTGCCTTCTCAACCCCTGCAATAACAGCCACCACCCCCCGAGGGTCAAGTGTATGCACAGCAGGGTGTGACTAATCCTCCTACTTCCAAAAATAAGAGGAAAGGAAACCAAAACCAATCTTACCTAGGTAATCCATGACCCAATCCCCAAGGGAATGCACCTAACACTAATAACCACCAATAGGGCACTCAACCCAAGCAAGACAGGCATGTTTGCATGAAAAAACCTTGTTCTTGTTGCGGTGTCTATGATCACTACACCCACAATTGTCCTCTTTTACCTCAGATGCTGCAGATGTGGGAAGCTCGAGTAGCATCTTGAGGACAGCAAGCCTCCCCTTCAGTTCCTCTTAATGCTACACCTATCCAACTGGATATGTTTACCAATCATTTCCCCCAGCAAGTATTTGTGGCTACACAACCCCCTAAAATTCAGGCGGCCACTCAACCTCCTCTATCTGGTACCTATGATTACCAAATTCTCATGATGAACTCTAACAAACGCATTACCATTGAACTCAACCTTCAGACTCGGTCCCATCAGTCCAACAAGCCTCCTGCTACGTCTGCCTCCTATCCCCCTTCTTCAGGTCCCACAAAGCCTCTTTCGACACCCAATGGTACTTTACAAATCCCTCAGCCTAAGGCAAAGGTTCAAACCAAGATCCCCAAGGGACCATTACACTGAAACACTGGTTCTATTAAAGCTGCCCATTCATATAGTATAGTAGATGATTTGGTGCAATCCCCTGTCACTATATCAATGATGGAACTCCTCCAGTCGTGCCCTTCAAAACAAAAATCTCTACTAACTACCATGGGCATTATGGATCCTTTAGATGATTGTTTAATCGTCTTCGATGTTGACCTGTCTAAACATCCACCCTTCCTACTTCTATCGCCCTCCAAATCCCTGTCAAGATCCGGAATGCCAACGTCTCCCATTGTATCATTGACGAGGGGGCATCCACCTGTGTGATGTCTACTTCAGTTTGGTAGAAACTTGGATCTCCTGAGTTGGCCCCTTCCACTATCACCCTCCGTGTGTGGGATGGCCACTCTTCCCAACCCATAGGCATGTTCTGCAATTGTCCTATTACTCTTTGTGGGCAAGATTTTTTTTGTTGACGTAGAAGTCATTGATGCCCCCTTAAGATATAACATTCTATTGGGTCATAGCTACACTTATGCGATTTCTGTTGTTCCATCTGCAGTCCACTGTAAGATGTGCTTTCCTCATAATGGAAATATTTTCACCATCGACCACTTGACATATTATGAATTGAAGTCTCAGACCTCCACTGAGTCCATCATCTCTTCAGTCGCCAATAAAAAATAGTCGAACCTTTGACTAGTGTTTCACCCAGAGTCTACAAAGAATCCTCTTTACTTGGTTCATTCCCTAGTCTTTCTCCTCCTATCTCTGATCCCAACTCATCGAACATTTTCATGATGCAATCATCTCATTCCAACCTCAAGTGGACTGGTTCGACTAGTCATCAACCTCACCCTCTGAAACCTGCTCCTAACACCTCGACCCAGCCTTTAGGACCCACTCCTCAAGGCCCCTCATCTACAGCTGGTATCCATGAGCCTATCTACCCTCCCGGAGTGGTTCCTCCTGGAATTAACCATATCGTAGCCGTCTCGCTTGGCCATTACCCCTTCGATCAGATATTGTTTCTAGCTCCCCCTCCTGGAGTCTTTTCGGTACCTGTTATGGATACCTTATCTCTTCCTATCATAACCCCGGGGGTCGAAGTTTGGTACATTGATCCTGCAGCCACTATCCCACCTGGTCATCCTAAACCTTATACTACTTTGACCCTGGTTCAACTGGTCCCCATGACCCCTCTCTTTACTTTTGTGCCTCAACCACCTCAATAAGAACCCACTCCTATTGCGAAGGTTCGGGTGAGGGGGGGAAAGCTCGCAAGAAGGAACCTAAGGACAAGGCTGACCAAATAACCCCTGCTCCTCCTCAGCCTCCAAAGCATACCACCCGATGTGTTTTGTGTGATCTTGCTAGTCATGCCGCCCATACCTATCCTGAATTGCCTCGTCTCAAGCCCATGGTCAATGAAGTGTTTCCGGAGTCTGATATCTTTCGGTCCTGAAAATCATCGTTGTGCTTTGTGTGATTTCCATGGCCACTATACTCATATTTGTCACTGCCTCAAGCATTATCATGCCTCCTTGGAAGTAGTTCGAGAGTACGATACTGAACAAAACCATTCTGCCACTCCCGTACTCGCGCAGTATGCTTCATGCCAACATGAGGATACCTCTACTCCCATTGACATTCTCCCTCCCGATGTCAAGATGAAGGAGTCTTCGGCCACTATCCCCTACCTGTCATCATCCATGAGATCCATGGTGGAATTCCCCTCTAGGACTTCCCCTTTCATTTTTCCCAGCCTCCCTTCAGCGATCACCTTGGGCTCAACATCAGTGATCCTTCATCTACTTTTTCTTTAGTCACCTGCCGTGACTATGCACATGTGAAACTTTCTTATCATGACGATAAGTGCGGTAGCTTCATCATGTTAGGTGGTCTTTCTTCGACCAGTCACCCCATGTTATATTATGATGATGACATTATGGTTTCTAAGCTTCTATGGTTATCGTTTATTATAGAAATTTCCAGTTTATTCATAGTGTTAAGAAACAATGGTCGACATTTCGAATCCCAATGGGGATCCATCTTCAGGACAAGATTTTGAATGAAGAATGAAAGAAGAGAAGAAGGTCATCAGCTGCTCTTCTTTCAATATTAATTTGAGATCTTTCCAGATAACAAATATCATCCCAAGAATCCCCTCCATGTAGGGATATAATTATGGGTTTTAAGCTTTTGTGGTTATCATTTATTGTTTTAAACGATAATCATGAAAGATTAAATGATAACCACAAAGCCTTAAAAACCCCTGCACAGAGGGGATTCTTGGGATGATATCTGTTATCTGGAAAAATATCTTATTAAGATTGAAAGAAGAGCATCTGACGACCTTCTTCTCTTCTTTCATTCTTCATTCAAAATCTTGTTTGGGTAAAGGGACACCCATATTTGAGAGCCCAGGAGAAGCAATTCTCCACAACCCTCCTAGTGCATCTAGAAATGTCAACTCTAGTACCATTATTATTCCCCATTTAGAAGAACCTTTAGAGTTCCATATCACTTCAGATCACTCTAGGGACAATCCCCCTCATCATTCCTTCCTCTTACATCAGCAATCCAGTCACTTAGACATTGTTGTTGACGAACCAGTGGGTTTTCTAGGAGAGCACCAGTTCATTATCTCCAAATCCACTCTTTGGGATAGTGACACCATGTATGCTGACCTAGAAACTTAGTCCATTTGCTTCATATATGCAGTACCAAAAGAGATTGGTAATCCTCCATTATCTTTCTCGAACTACATACCTATAATGAAAAAATGGAGAACCACATCATAAAAATGTGTTTAGGTTCCAATTTTATATACACATTTGGCATGAACATAACATGCTTGGGGGAACCTATGCCCCTCAACCATAAAATTCCTAGGTCTCAGCCAAAAACAACACTGAAACCCCCTTTCTCTTACAGGTCGCACCTTTTAGGTCATTTCCTCGGACAGTTTGTAGTTTTTTGCCCAGTACCTGCTACCCAAGTCACAAAAAAACCCCAAAAAGTGTGACCCAACCTATTCCTGAGCTCTGGGTGCCTAATATGAAACTTTAATCCCTTGAATTGAAAGAGTAGGGTTAGGCCTCTTACGTGCAACTGACGGATATAGATTCCAACGGTCATTTTGTCAACTGCGATCGCCATAAGACTTAGGGACTTTTATCCTCTCTACATTCACCAAAGCTACACTTGCAAATGAATGAAATTGGAGGGAGAAAGCCTTATTAAAAGAGAAACCCTAGTTTTTTCTTTCACTGGTTGTGACCAAACCGTATCACGACTTGAAAAACCGTTTACACCATTGGAAAGCTCTCACCGATCTCTCAAACAATTATATTTTAGTTTTCTATTATTTGATACTTCACCTAGACAGATTTTTTCCAAGAAGGGTCACTTCACCACTCCTCAAAATCGAATTTCTTCACTTGCAACACTTGTACTTGGGGCACCACTTTTCCTTCATACTTGTCCATTGTCGTGTCAATTTTTAGTCGTGAGTAACCATCTTGTACTCATGTTTTTATGGCCCCCACCGAGCCTGTTCTATGTGGAAGCATCATCAATTCGCCCTTGTTTAGAGAATCCGAGTCGAGTCATCATCGCATCCATGGAGTCTATCTAAAGTCCCTTTCTTTCTCGCTATAGTCCTCCATCCTTCATTGCTTTGTTCCTCTCTCATGTCGAACATTTTATCCTTCAATCATATTGTCCCCTATCCCCTCTGGTATTGTGTTAGTTTCTTCCAGTTCATCCATGCCCTTTATGCTCTAACAAGGGAAGTCGTCAACCCGCTACTTAGTACCCCCATTCCATAATTATCCCTGGTGTCATTATATCATTCACTCTACTATTATCTCTCGTGCCTTAGTTGGGGATCCCTTATTTCCTCACCAATGGCGGACCTTCTTCTGTCGACATCAGCTTATTCATTCTAGAAGACAGGTCTAAAGGGTGGTGTACCTTGGTTACAACTTCCCCTCTTGTTCGGTGCCTCAGATCAGGCAAAGGGACCCTTTATTTCCCTTTGACTTGATTGGTTCTCAACTCCAGCTCCTTTTTGCATGATCAAGGTCCATATACTTGATAATTCAGTGATGAAACAAATTGTACCAGTGATTCCCGGGTGTGTGTGAGATTTTTCAGACCTCATGAGGGTTTGGCCCTTCAGGTAGCCCCCCACATGCCCAGATGACCTCTCTATTACATCCTTGGATGCAACTCCATAGATTTTATTTTTTCGGCATCAACCGCTTGCAGCGCCTTTTAGTGTGTATGTATCATTCAAATTTTTAGAGCGCTTTCCTGTTTTACAGGGCCTCTTTGGTTGTACTTATATCTCATGTACTCAGATATTATTATATAAGTCCTGGCTGTTGTCCCAGGCACAGTATGTATGTGGGATCCATTAGCATGTACTATATAGTTTAGTCCCTTGTTTACTGGACGCATTATTCTTTATACTTTGTTATCTCAGTAGACATAGGTATTCCTCCCCCACCTCATGTAGAACAAGTACTCACTCATAAAGATACTTGTCACACATGTAAGTCTTGCCTCATCAAGGTATTTTCCTCTTGCGCTTTAGTCAACCTTATATTTCCCTCTCTCTGACTCCCCCTTCGGTCACTAGTGATTGAGTTCTTACAATGTACTTCGGTCATATGATTAGCTCCTAACGCTCGAACACTGGGGGGCAATCTATTATGCCAAATTTTGGTCATCTAATCTGTTACTATTATATGGACCAAAGTACACCATGTAAGATCAATTTTACCCTAGTAAAATTGCTTTCACTATGAAAAATAACTTAGTAATCCATAATTTATTAAGTTGTTTATGGTCTAAACAGGAAACCCCATGAGGAAATATTGAATAAATCCCTATTTGTTTGATTTTCCTCAAGGGATAATTAATTAAATAGTAGTTTAATTAATATTCCTGGTCATATTTAACCGAAAACAGGAAAATTAATTAGATAAATCATTATTTATCTTATTATTTTCTAGGAATAATTATTTAAACATTATTTAAATAACATTCCTTGTTAAATTTGACTAAATCATTTATAAATAATTGAATAAATCACTATTTATTTAATTATTACTCAACCACATTCTTAAAATAATAAATAAATCATTTATTTATTTATTATTTACAAATAAAGGGATTTGAACGAATTCAAATTCTTTTTCCCTCAACCAAAAATAATAAAATATTCCATAATAGTTGGATCTAGATTTGGTTAATAATATTTTAACTATGCATCGATATCTAAACTAACTCAATATATTGCTATAAATAGAAGGGTTATTCCATTCATTCACTACCTTTTCTTGCCTAAAGTTCACTCTGGATCTATACTCTTGGTCTCACTTTGACCCTCCATCATTGTCATATTTTTCTATCTTTTTTCTTGTGAGCTCCGTTTGAGCTCCTTTTTTGTCTGGGTTTTCTACACCATCAAGAGAGAGAGATCTTATATCTGAAGCATTGAGGACATACAAGAACCCATTGTTAGTATGAATATTTTGTCGTAAAAGACCACTTTAGCTACGCATAACAAATAGCCCTAACATCGATTATGGCTGCCAAATATCTTTAAATCTGCAATTAGGTGATCCAAATAATGCTGCACAAATCCAGATCTAAGCATAAAAGACATTAAGCAGATAAAGTAAAATGTGGCTCCATGCATCCAATAGACAAGACAAAAACAATGTATTTGAAAGAATTTTTATATTAGATTAAAAAGGGGCACCTGAGAGGAAAACAAGAAAGGTGTTTCTGGTTCTCCTCAATGGGATGGGTTCTTGAAAGTCGTAGCATTAGGATCTAAAATTCTCTTGTTGTAAGCAGACAAACATAGAACTCAATGAGAGCTCATAAAGCAAAAATAGAGATAAACCTAGTATGGATCGAGTGATCCTAATACAATGGGTAATAATAGATAAAACCCTTCTATTTATAACAAAATATTAGGGTTCTCTAGAACTTGGCGCATGAATAAAATATTAGTAATCAAATTCTAGAACCACCTTTTAGGAATATTTTATTATATTTGTTGGAGGGAAAAGGTCTTTTGACTTAGGTCAATTCCTTTATTTATAAAAAATAAATAAATAAATGATTTATTTAATTATTTAAAAATGATTTAGTCAAATTTAACTAGGAATATTATTTAAGTAACTTATTCCTGGGAAATAATCAAATAAATAATGATTTATTTCATTAATTTCATTGTTTTGGGTTAAATATGACCAGGAAATATAAACAAATGTTATTTCACATGGTGAAAGAAATTTTACTTAGGGTTAAATTGGTCTTACATGGTGTACTTGGGTTCATCTAATGATAGTAGGTTAGATGACCAAAAAAATGGTGTAACAGATTGCCCCAAACGTACGAGTGTTAGGAGCAAATCGTATGACCGAAGTGCGTTGTAAGAACTCAATCACTAGACATCAAGAGGGAAGTGAGAGAGAGGAATGTAAGGTAGTATAATGTGCTAAAGGACTAGACCCTAAGGAGACGAGACTTACAAGTGCAACAAGTCTCTAGTTTATGAAGTGGTACCTGTGCTAAAGGCGGCAGGGGAGGCATACCTATGTCCGTCGAGACAAAGTACAAAGAATAGGAAGCCCAGTAAACAAGGGACCGAACCATGAAGAGTATGCTGGCATAAATAAGAGCCAAAAAGATAGAATGATGGATCCCACATACATGCTATGCCTGGAATAATCGTCAGGACTTATACAAAAATATTTTTGGTACATGAGATACAAATACGCCCAAATGCCCCCTACACACGGGGAAGGGCTCACAAAATCTGATTGATACATGCAAATCAAAGAGGCGCTGCAAGCGGCTGAGGTCAATATCATCAAATGGGAGGAGTTGCATTAAGGGCTGAAATGAAGAAGTCATCCAGGCATGTGGGGGGCTACTTGCAGGGCCACCCCCTCATGAGGGTTGAGACATCTCACACACAACCAGGAATCACCAATAGCTGCTGCTGCATCAATGGACTATCAAGTGTATAGATCACGATCATGTTGAAAAGAGCTCGAACCTAGGTACATTGCCCCCTAGACTTGGCTTCTGGAGGAAATGAGCTGATGTCGACAGAAGTAGGTCCGCCATAGGCGAGGGAAGAAAGGAATCTCAACTAAGGCACGGGAGAAAATAGTAGAGCGACTAAGAGATGGACACTGAAGATGATAATGAACTGGGAGATGACCCAAAGGAGACCATAAAAAACATGAGTACAAAATGGTATCTCATGACGGAAATTGACACAAACAGGAATGAGTATAGAGGCAAGGTGGTCCCCCCCCATGAAATGCGTTGTAAGTGAGAAAATATGATTGTGAGGAGAGGTGAAGTGGACAACAAGTGTCCTGGTGAAGTAGCTAAATGCGAAACAAACAAATGTTGGTTATCTAAAAGAAAATAAAACATGCATTTTGAATGGGAAATGCTAAGGGTAATATTTCTTAAGATAGAGTGCATTGCGAGGATTAGGAAGGATGTGGCCTTAAAAGTCCTCTAAAATATATGCCCCCTTACCAAGGTCTTTACTGTTAATGTAAGGACCTAGCCATAGGGAGTCGAACTTCCCATGACTGAGGGAATCGTGGGCCTGGTCATATACTAGAACAAGGTCACCTTCATGAAAGGTACGAGGGTGGAATTTTCGGTCATACTGAGCTTTGGTGAGCTATTTGGTCGCTTCAAGGGTTTGCAATGCAACACGACGGTCTTCAGAGGTGTGCTCGACCATGATAAGTTGTTGCTCGAGAGGTTTGGTATCAGGGAGAAGTTTGACGGCTAAGTGAAGGGAAGGGATTTCACACTCGATTGGTAAGACTGCCTCCTCGCCAAAGACAAGGTGGAAAGGAGTGAAACCAGTGGCGGTTTTAACAGAAGTACGATAAGCCCACAAAGCAGGGAAGAGCATGAGATGCCAATTGGTTTTGTGCTTATTCACTGTTCGTTGAAGAATGGTCTTAAGAATTTTATTGATTGCTTCAACTTGGCCAGTACCTTGGGGGTAATACGAAGATGAATATTGGTACTCAAAACCCAATAGGGAGGATAGCTCATGCCAAATCTGATCTTCAAAATGTCGGCCATGGTCAGAGACTAACTGTTTTGGGACTCCGAATCGAGCAATGACGTGGTTAAAGAAAAAGAGGGCTGCAGTGGCTGTCGTATTGTTGAATGTTGGCATAGCTTCGGCCCATTTTGTGAAATAGTCAACCGCTACGATGATATATTTGTGGTTAGCAACAGATGGAGGTCGACATTCCATAAATTCAATGGCCCATTTACAAAAAGGACCAGTTGTGACGACAGGATGGAGAGGAGCGGGAGGAGTTCGCGCCTTAGGGGCGAAATGTTGGCAATTGGAACAGTGTTTGACTTCTTCAATGCAATCGCTGAAGAGAGAAGGCCAAAAATACCCAGCGCGCATGGTTTTTTGGGTGGTGGCGAGGCCGGAGAGGTGGCCACCGCAAGTGTCGCTATGACATGCATTAAGGACTTTTCCGGCTTCAGCATGTGTGAGGCAACGATGAAGGACAGTATCTACTCCGCGACGATAAAGGTCATTGCCGATTATAAGGTAGAAAGAGGCTTGGGGTCGGATACGTCAGCGAGCATCACGATCAAGATGAAGGGAAAAATTTTGGGTTTGCAAGTAAGTAAGGATGTCACCGTACCAAGGATTGTCGGTGGTGATGGCAAATAAATGTTCATCGGGAAGAGCATCATTAATTGGAGTATCTTGCATCCGGGTAGGCAAATAAGAAATGAGTTTAGCGAGGACTAAAACTTTCTTACTTTTTGGGGTGACAAATTCAAGGTTGAAATTCTTGGAGGATAACGACCCAATGAGTGTACTTCCCATTGAGGATGCATCGACTCAATAGGAAAGCCATGGGGTTGGAATCAGTCACAACCTTGGTGGAACGCATGAGGATATAATGACGCAGTTTTTGGACCGAGAACATGATAGCTAGTGCTAATTTTTCTTCATGCGAGTAGGACACAGGTGGATCGGCAAGGGTCTTACTAACATAATAGATCACATGTTCAATACCGTTATCATCCTCCTGGATAAGGACACCAGCAACCGAATGGGTGGAAGCAGAGATGTATAGGATGAAATCTCGGTTAAAGTCAGGAGGAAGGATCAAGGGAGGGGATGTGAGAGCATGCTTGAGAGCATCAAAAGACTCTTAAAGCAATAAATCCCGTACAAACAAGTGTGCCCATGAATCCTTTGCCGAAGTGTACGAAAACAGACCACTTTATCTACGCATAACTAATAGCCCTAACATCAAAAGTGGCTGCCAATATCTTCAGATCTGCAGTTAGTTGATCAAGACAAGAGCTGCAAAAAACCAGATCTATGCATAGAAAGACATTAAGCAGTAAAAAGAAGGGTTTGCTCCATATATCCAATAGACAAGACAAGAACAATTTTTGAAAAAATTTTTTGTATTAAGGGCACCTGGGAGGAAAACAAGAAGGCGTATCCAATTCTCCTCAGTGGGATGGGTTCTTGGAAGTCCTCAGCACTTCAGATCTAAGATCTCTCTCTCTTGTTGGTGTAGAAAAACCAATGCAAATAATAGAGCTCAAAGGGAGCTCACATAGCAAATAATGGAAAAATGTGACCAAGTGTATAGATCCAGAGTGATCTAATAGGCAACAAAAGGTGAAGAATTGTAGGAAAAACCCTCCTATTTATAACAAAATATTGGGTCATTCCAGATCTTGGTGCATGATTAAAATAATGTTAACCAAATCTAGATCCACCTTTTATGGAATATTTTATTATATTTGTTGGAGGGAAAAAGTATTTGACTTGGGTCAAATCCCTTTATTTGTCAAAAATAAATAAATAATTGATTTATTTATCTTTTTAAGGAAATGGTTGAAAGATAATCAAATAAATAATGATTTATTTAATTATTTGTGGGTGATTTGGTCATATTTAACAAGGAATATTATCTAAATAAGATTTAAATAATTATTCCTAGAAAATAATAAGATAAATAAAGGTTTATCTAATTAATTTCTTTGTTTTTGGTTAAACATGACTAGGAATAATAATTAAATTATGGTTTAATTAATTATTCCATGAGGAAAATCAAACAAATATAGGTTTGTTTAATATTTCCTTTTGGGGTTTCCCGTTTAGACCATAAACAACCTAATAAATGTGGTTTATTAAGTTATTTAACATAGTGAAGGCAATTTTACTTAGGGTAAAATTGGTCTTACATGGTGTACTTGGGTCCATCTAATGATAATAGGTTAGATGACCAAAAATGGTGTAACAGATTGCCCCCCAGCGTGCGAGTGTCAGGAGCAAATCGTATGACCGAAGTACGTTGTAAGAACACAATCACTAGACAACAAAAGGGATGTCAGAGAGAGAAATGTGAGGTAGATAGTGTGCTGAAGGACTAGACCCGGAGGAGACGAGACTCGCAGGTGCAAAAAGTCTCTTTTTATGAGAGGGTACCTGTGCTGAAGGCGGCGGGGGAGGCATACCTATGCCCGCCGAGACAAAGTACAAAAGAATAGTGTGTCCAGTAAACAAGGGACCGAACCATAAAGTACAACTGGCATAATCATGAGCTAGATAAAAATACAATGAGGAATCCCACATACATGCTGTGCCTGGGATAACAGCCAGGACTTGTACAATAATATCTGAGTACATGAGATACAAATACAACCCAAATGCCCCCTGTACATGGGGAAGGGCTCACAAAATCTGACTGATACATGCAAATCAAAGAGGCGCTGCAAGTGGCTAAGGCCAACATCATCAAATATCTGGAGCTGCATCGAAGGCTGCAAGGAGGAGGTCATCCGGGCATGTGGGGGGCTACCTGCAGGGCCACCCCCTCATGAGGGTTGAGACATCTCACACACACTCGAGAATCATCAAGAGCTGCTGCTGGATCACTGAACCATCAAGTATACGGATCTCGGTCATGCTGAAAGGAGCTGGAGTGGAGAAACAATCAAGACAAAGGGAAATAAGAGATCCCTTTGCCTGATCTGAGGTACCGAACAAGAGTGGAAGCTGGAACCAAGGTACACTGCCCTCTAGACCTGGCTTCTGGAATGAATGAGATGATGTTGATAGAAGGAGGTTCGCCATAGGTGAGGTAATGAGAGATCCTCAACTAAGGAACGAGAGAAAATAGTAGAGCGACGGACAGACTGACACTAATGATGATAGCGAAATGGAAGGGACTGAGTAGCGAATGGACGACTTCCCTTGTTAGAGCATAAAGGGCATGAATGGCATGGCAACGACTGATTCAATATCATAAGGGATAGGGGACAATGGGAGTGAAGGCCATAATGTGCGACACAAGAGAGAGACCAAGCAATGAAGGTTGGAGGGCTATAGCGGGGTACAAAGGGACTCGGGATAGACTCCATGGATGCGATGATGACTCAAATTGGATGCTCTAAACAAGGGCGACTCGATGGTGATGCCACACAGTAAAGGCCCAATGGGGGACTAGGAAAAACATGAGTACAAGGTGGGAACTCATGACGAAAATCGACACGAACATGGACAAGTATGGAGGCGAAGTGGTGCCCCCAGTACAAGTGTTGTAAGTGAGGAAATTCGATTTAAAGGGGAGGTGAAGTGACCCTTCTTGGACAAAGTGGGTCTGGGTGAAGTAGAAAATAAAAAAAATGAAACAAGATACTGGCTATCTAAAAGAAAATAAAACATGCATTTCAGAAGGGAAATGATAAGGGTAATATTTCTTGAGATAGAGTGCATTGTGAGGATTAGGAAGGGGATTGCCTTCGAAATCCTCTAAGAGGTATGCCCCTTTACCGAGATCCTTACTAATGATGTAAGGGCCTAGCCATAATGAGTCGAACTTCCCATGACCAAGGACGTCATGGGCCTGGTCATATACTAGAACAAGGTCGCCTTCGTGAAAAGTGCGAAGCTGGACTTTTCGGTCATACTGAGCTTTGGTGCGTTTCTTGGCCGCTTCCATGGTTTGCAAGGCAACACGGCAGTCTTCGGAAGCACACTCAAGCATGATGAGTCATTTTTCTAGAGGTTGGGTGTCAGGGATAAGTTCAACGGCTAGATGCAGGGAAGGAATTTCACACTCGATCGGTAAGATTGCCTCCTGTCCAAAGACGAGGTGGAAAGGAGTAAACCCGGTGGCGGTTTTAACAGAAGTTCGATAGGCCCAAAAAGCAGGGAAGAGCATGAGATGCCAGTTGGTTCTGTGCTTATTCACTGTTCGTTGAAGCATAGTCTTGAGGATTTTGTTGACTGCTTCAACTTGGCCATTACCTTGGGGGTAATAGGAGGAGGAATATTGGTGCTCAAAACCCAACAGTGAGGATAGCTCACGCCATATCTCATCTTCAAAATGTCGGCCATGGTCGGAGACTAGTTGTTTCGGAACCCCGAATCGAGCGATAACGTGGTTAAAGAAAAAGAGGGTTGTGGTAGCTGCCGTGTTATTAAATGTTGGCATGGCCTCGGCCCATTTTGTAAAATAGTCGACCGCCACGATGATATATTTGTGGTTACCAGCGGATGGCGGGCGACACTCCATAAAGTCGATGGCCCATTTACAAAAGGGACCAGTTGAGATGACCGGATGGAGGGGAGCTGGGGGAGCTCGCGCCTTAGGGGCGAAATGTTGGCAATTGGGACAGTGTTTGACTGCCTCAATGCAATCACTGAAGAGGGAAGGCTAAAAATACCCAGCGCACATGAATTTCTGGGCAGTAACAAGACCGGAGAGGTGGCCACCGCAAGCGCCGCTATGGCAGGCATTAAGGACCTATTCAGCTTCAGCGTGTGTGAGGCAACGACGAAGGACAATATTGATCCCGCGACGATAGAGGTCGTCACCGATAGGGAGGTATCGGGGAGCCTGGTGTCGGATACGTCGGTGAGCCTCACGATCAAGGTGGAGGGCGAAATTTTGGGTTCGCAAGTAAGTAAGAATATAGCCATACCACAGGTCATCGAAAGTAATGGCAAATAAGTGTTCATCAGGAAAATCATCATTAACTGGGGGGTCTTGCGCTCTGGTAGGTAATTCAGAAATGAGCTCAGCGAGGGCTAAGCCTTTCTTACTCTTTGGTGTGACAAATTTAAGGTCAAATTTTTGAAGAATAATGACCCAATGGGCGTACTTCCCAGTGAGGATACGATGACTTAAGAGGAAATCCATGGGGTTGGAATTAGTCACAACCTTGGTGGAGCGCATGAGGATATAATGACGAAGTTTTTGGATTGAGAACACGACAGCCAGCGCTAATTTTTCTTCATATGAGTAGGAAATAGGAGGCCCTACAAGGTTCTTACTGACGTAGTAAATCACATGCTCGATACCATTGTCATCTTCCTGGATAAGGACCCCAGCGACCGAATAGGTGGAAGCGGAGATATACAGGATGAAGTCCCGATCAAAGTTGGGAGGGCGGATCAAGGGAGCGGATGTGAGAGCCTGCTTGAGGGCATCGAAAGACTCATGAGCATAGGTATCCCAAACAAATGGAATATTAGATCGGAGGAGTCTAAGGAACCCATGTGCGGTGGTGGCATTGTCAGGGACGAACTGACGAAGAAAATTATCTTTGCCTTGGAGACTTTGGAGCTGGCGTAGGGTACGCGGAATGCGAAGTTCAAGAATGGCTTGAAATTTCAAAGGGTCAAGAGTGATACCATCCTTAGACACTATGAAGCCTAAGAGACGGTCGGCGGGAACGCAAAAGATGCATTTCAACGGGTTAAGGCGGATATTGTACTTGCGACATCGGAGAAAAATGGTACTCAGATCGTGTAGCTGCTGCGCCCGATGCTTAGAACGCGCAGTGAGGTCATCTGAATAAGCAAGGATAATAGGAGCTAACTCATGGAAACAATAAGACATGGCCCGTTGAAAAGTGGCGCCGGAGTTTTTAAGGCCGAAAGGCATGACCCGGTAAGAAAAAGTTCCCCAAGGACTAATGAACGCGGTTTTTAGTTGATCAGCAGGACGGATAACAATTTGGTTGTATCCGGAGAAACCATCCATAAAGGATAGAACCTCATGCCCCGCACACTCGTCAATGATGTGGTCAATGAACGGTGTGGGTAAGTTGTCTTTGGGACAAGCTGTGTTCAAGTCGCGAAAGTCCGTGCAGACACGGATGGTGCCTTGTTTCTTGAGAACGGGAGCTGGGTTGGATACCCAAGTGGTGTATTCAATGGGGTAAATGAAACCAGCCTGCTTGAGCTTATCGATTTTAGCTTTGATAGCGTCACGTTTGGAAGGATGAATGGGTCTCAACTTTTGACGAACCGGTTTGGCATCAGGCCATGTGTCGATATGGTGTTCGACGATGGCGGGATTGAGTCCGCGCATTTCAGAATAGGACCAGGCAAAAATATCGCGAAATTTTTTGAAAAGCTTGGTGTAAGCTTCAATTTCTTCCGGGGTGCATTGGGCGCCCAAGGTGATATATTCTTCGATTCCTAGTTTGACTGAAATGTCAATTTTGATGGTAGGAGAGATATTGGCCTTGTTTCCTTCTTCGAAAGCATTTGGTGCAGGGATGGGATTTTTGAACCAATCGAATGCATTGGGAATGAAGTCATTGGTTTCCACACCATATTGGTCATGGGACTGCTGTGGGAGGAAGTATGCGCGATGGTGCATATAATCCCATGGAAAGTCAGGGTTGGTCATGGCTTCCATAATGTCTTCATCGGACTGGAAGATGGGAAGACTGGAGGAAGAAGGATCACCAGATGAGGTAGTAGTGTGTGACGGGTCATCTTGTGGAGAAGGGCTCAGATGCGCAACGTCAACAGATCCAAGGTCGACTGAGGGGGAACCGAGAGTGTCTGCAGGTCGAAGGTTAGGTGAACTATCTCTCAAGGATGATGATAGGTACAAAATGGTGGTCGAAGGCTCCGTTGGTTCGATAGTGGGAGGAGGAATGTGAATGGGAGTAGGAAAATCCTCTGGTCCTATCGAAGTAGAACTTGCAGACAAGTGAGAAGGTATCTTGTCATGCGTAGCCTTGAATTGGTGGTACGTGTCCAAGGAGGAACGATACTCGTCAAGGCGGGGACAGAGGTGGGTGTAATGACCGTGGAAATCGCACAAAGCACAAGGGTGATTTGTGTGCAAGGTTTTTAGTTTCGGGATAGAATCCGGGATAGTGACGTAAACTTCGGGGATATCAGAGTCGGGAAACGTCTCGTTGACCAGGATCTTGAGGTGTGGCAATTCAGGACACATATGGGTGGCGTGACCGACAATATCGCACAAAGCGCACTGGATAGCAGGCTATGGCGGTCGCGGAGGGGTAGGGGTTGTCGGGGCGGCTTGGTCCTGATTGGTTGCCCCCTTACGAGCTTTGCCTTTCTTTCCCAGGGCTGGCACCATAGGGGAAGGGTCCTGGGGCGGTGCGGGGGGCCCGGAGGAAGCGAGAGGGACCGGTTGAACCGGTGTCAAAGCAAGGTAGGGTTTGGGGTGACTGGGTGGGGTAGCGGCTGGAGGGTCAATGTACCAGACGGGTATGCCCAGGGTCAGGTTAGGGAGAGAGAGGGTGGCCATGACTGGTACCGTGTACACTCCTGGTGGGGGAGCTAGGAATGGTATCTAACCAGAGGGGTAATGGCCAGGTGGGACAGCTCCTAAATGGCTAAGGCTTGGAGGAACCGTGCCAGGAGGATAAAGAGGCTCATGACTACCAACTGCAGGTGAAGGGCTAGGAGCAGGTTGCGGAGGGCAAGGTTGCTGACTAGCCGAAGCGGGTTGCTTGAGAGCAGCCTGAGATGATTGCATCATGCAAACATTTGATGAGCTGGGGTCAGAGATAGGAGGAGGAGGAAGACCAGGGAAGGTTCTGAGCAAGGAGGAGTCTTTGTAAATGCCAGGAGAGACACTGGTCAAGGAATCGACGGTTTTCTTGTTGGCTACAGAAGAGATGGTCGTCTCAGGTGAGGTCTGAGATTTTGGCTCATGATATGTCAACTGGTCAATGGTGACTATCTTTCCATTATGAGGGAAAGACATCTTGCGGAAAACCGAAAATGGAACAGCAGACATTGCATAGGTGTAGCTTCGCCCCAATAGAATGTTGTAGTCTAGCGGGGCGTCGATGACTTCGACGTCAACGCAAACAGTCTTACGGGCAAGGGTGATAGGACAATTACGAAACAGACCAATGGGCTGGGAGGCGTGGCCGTCCCACGCTCGAAGGGTGATCGTGGAAGGGGCCAACTCAGGGGATCCGAGTTGCTGCCAAACTGAAGCAGACATCACACAGGTGGATGCCCCCTCATCAATTATACACCGAGAAACATTGGAGTTTCGGATTTTGACTAGGATTTGGAAGGTGACAGAAGCAAGAAGAGGAGGATGCTCTGATTGATGGGCATCGAAAACAATCATTTGGTCATCAACAGGATCTACAGTGCCCACGGAAGATAGTAGAGCCTTCTTTTGGGAAGGGCACGACTAGAGGAGTTCCACTGTGGAAATGGCAGCGGGAGATTGCGCCAAATCATCTACTATGCTATACGAATGAGCAGCTCGACCAGAAGCAGCATTTTGACGTAATGGTCCCTTAGGAATCTTTGTATGGACCTCAACTTTGGGTTGAGGGATATGTAAGGGGCCATTGGATGTCGAAAGAGGCTCTGTAGAACCGACAGAAGAGGACTCGGGGGTAGACTAAGCGGGAGGCTTGGGGTACTGGCGAGACCGAGTTTGAAGGTGAAGGTCGACGGTTGGGGAAGGATCAGAGTTCATCATAAGGATCTGGTAATCGAAGGAACCAGAGAGGGAAGGTGGAGTGGTGACCTGGCTGTCAGGCGGTTGGGTAGCCACGAATCCTTGCTGAGGGAAAGGATCAGTAAACACAGCTGGTTGGGTAGTGGCCACATTAGGAGGAGCATGAGGGGAGGCATGTTGTCCGCACAATGTGGCTTGAGACTCCCACATCTGCCACATCTGGGGTAAGAGGGGAAAATCGTGGGTGTAATGACCATAAACACCGCAACACGAACAAGGCTTATTTGTGCGAAGCGGCCTGTCCGGCTTGGGTTGAGTGCCCTGTTGCTGGTTGGCAGTGTTAGGGTCAACACCTTGAGGATTGGGTCCACGATTACCAGGAGCAGATTGGTTGGGATTGCCTCTCCGCCTTCTTTGAGAAGAAGGGGGATTAGCCGCGCCCTGCTGTGCAAATACCTGCCCTGGAGGGGGTTGTAGGTGTTGTTGCGGGTTTGGAGGAGGCAAGGGAGATGGAAGTGCATATGCGGGAGGAGCTGGCACACCAGGCTGTGGATAAAGGTAATGGTTAGGTTGGGCCACATTGAGGTAAGCAGGAGGTTGGGCAAAAGGAGGAGGCAAGCCGTATCCTGGATACATGCTACCGGGAGGGGGAAGAGTGCTAGAGGTGCTGGCCCCTCCCTGAGGGAGACCATAGCCCATAGGAGGTTGAACGTATGGATGGGAAAGGGCTCCAACGATACCGTCGACGAAATGAGATGCCCTCGAGGCGTTAGCGCCGCCAGGCCTGGGGAGATCAGGAAGAATGGTATAAACATAACCAAACTGAGCATAGATCAGGTCATATTTCAAGGCTATTTGGAGGGCGGCTTCTTCGGTTTGAGGAAAATGGGAGGTGACATATTTGCCAATGGGAGCTAAGAGAGAGCGAAGGAACCAGTCCATATAGATCCGATCTTCGAAGGGGGGAGCTCGACATAAGATGCGTCTTCGTCGCCATTCCTGGACATGAGCAGAAAGGCGGGTTGAAGAGGTTTTCTTGAAAGAGGTCAAAAGCTCCGTACTAGTATCGTATCGGAGAGGGGGCTGGAAGTAAGATAAAAAGGCTTAGGAAATGGTCACAAAGGTGGTATGGGAAGAGGTGGCTTGGTCAACATACCATTTAGAAGCTTTGTCGGTAAGCGTGTGTTGGAACAATCGAAGACGAATGGAGTCATCGGTAATGGAATTGGAGGAACACCACATGTGGAAAGATCGGACATGATTGGTTGGATCTTCTCCAGCAAGACCTTCGAACTTAGGGATGTCGGAGGGGAGCTTGGTTGGCATAGCAGGCCAACCAACATCGTGGCAGATAGGGTCATTGATCAACTGATTGAAACGAGGTCAGGTTCGCAATGTAATGGGCAGCTTGTTGGTATGGCCGAGGTACTTCATGGCGTTCCACTAGTAGTAGTTTTGGCATTGGGGGCCTGGAGCACCGTTAGCGTTAGTCTGGACCGCACATAGTGAAGGTGACAGGGGGAGAACCAGGATGAGAAGGAGAACCCAATGAATCGAAAGAGAGCTCTGAGGGCGACGGGAGGAGGACCGTTCGACGACTGCATCTTGTTGGGTCGATCGACTAGAAACCGAGGGTAAGGCCAAGAAGCTGGGAAAGGCACTGGGGGGCGCAATGATGATGAGAAGAAGAGGCGACAAGGCAAGAAGGACGGAGAATCAAGTGAGGTCAAGGGCGGACAATGACGGTGACAATTAGTTTCAAAGTCTTTGCGGAGCGGTGTTAACCGGGCGCTTCTTCACTTAGGGTCGATGTGTGGTGTGCGTTAATTTTAATTTTTAAAACCCTTTTCGTTTTGAGAGCAAGAAAAAAGTGTGCTGCGTAACTGAAAATAAATCTGCAGAGAACAGTAGATAATGCTGAAATAGCAGAAAATTAACAGCTACTATTGCATCTATCAAACCCAAGAAGGCGGGTCCCTCAAAACTAGTCTAAAAAAGGGTAAAAAATCTAGTCAAAACACACAGAAAAGAGGCCAATAGATCTAAGGTCGGGAGGGACAGGGATCTAAAGGATAAAGATGCTAAAAAGAGGTGCAAATCACAGCCAAGAGACAGAGGCAAGGTGGCTGGAAAAAAGGGGGGAAATCAGCAAAAAGCGGAAAGGACGGGGAGGAGGTCCTAAAGAAAGGTCCAAACAAAACGACAAGAGGTGATTTGAAAGGAAGAAAAGCTGATTGAAAGGGATCTGAGGAGGAGGTTTCAGATCTGAAAAAGGGAAGGTTGAAACTCTGAAAAATAGACGGCTGAAACAGCTAAAACTCTTCCACAAAAAGTGGAGGGTACTGAATCCCTAGGGGGCTAGGTTCCCACTTAGATGCGTATGAATAGATCGAGAACTAGGTCCTACGTAGCAATGACAACGTCGAGTGAAACCACGACGAAGCTTGACAAAACCAGAAAAATTACGGAAAACCCATGAAAAATTGGTGTGATTCGGCTTGTTTCGATCTCGAGTCATGAGAAAAGAAATTTGAAAAGTCACGACCTCTCATTACTCCGATTGTCTCGGCGGCAGATTAGCGGGAAAGTTGTCGTCTCAGTTGCGGCTGATGTCGCTTTCCTACGCAATAGGGCCAGAAACACACGGAAGTTAGAAATTTTAATGTTTTAGGGTTTTATGTGAGAAAAAAAACATAAAAATAGGAAAAATAAAAAGCTGAAAAGAAACCCTAGGGTCTGAAGTAGTTGGATATGCAGGAATATGAAAAACGACAGCGGTCGTAATTTAAAACCCGTGTGGAGTCGCCATTTGTTAGTATGAATCATTTGTCAAAGTGTATGAAAAAGGACCACTTTAGCTATGCATAACTAATAGCCCTAACAACAAAAGTGGCTACCAATATCTTCAGATCTGTGGTTAGTTAGACATAAAAGAGCTGCAAAAACGAGATCTATGCATGGAAAGACATTAAGCAGAAAGAATAAGGGTTTGCTCCATATACCAATAGACAAGACAAGAACAATTTTTGAAAGAATTTTTATATTAATGGGGCACCTGGGAGGAAAAAAAGAAGGTGTATCCGATTCTCCTCAGTGGGATGGGTTCTTGGAAGTCTCGACTTACTTGAGGATCTGAATCTCTCTCTCTTGTTGGTGTAGAAAGCCTAGCTACCAAAGAATAGAGCTCAAAGGAGCTCACACAACAAATAATGGAAAAATGTGACCAAGTGTATAGATCCAGAGTGATCTAATAGGCAACAAAAGGTGAAGAATGGTAGGAAAAACCCTCCTATTTATAACAAAATATTGGGTCATTCTAGATCTTGGTGCATGATTAAATAATGTTAACCAAATCTAGATCCACCTTTTATGGAATATTTTATTATATTTGTTGGAGGGAAAAGGTATTTGACTTGGGTCAAATCCCTTGATTAGTCAAAAATAAATAAATAAATGATTTATTTATCTTTTTAAGGAGGTGGTTGGAAGATAATCAAATAAATAATGATTTATTTAATTATTTGTGGGTGATTTGGTCATATTTAACAAGGAATATTATCTAAATAAGATTTAAATAAATATTCCTAGAAAATAATAAGATAAATAAAGGTTTATCTAATTAATTTCTTTGTTTTTGGGTTAAACATGACTGGGAATAATAATTAAATTATGGTTTATTTAATTATTCCATGAGGAAAATCAAACAAATATAGGTTTGTTTAATATTTCCTTTTGGGGTTTCCTGTTTAGGCCATAAACAACCTAATAAATGTGGTTTATTAAGTTATTTAACATAGTGAAGGCAATTTTACTTAGAGTAAAATTGGTCTTACATGGTGTACTTGGGTCCATCTAATGATAATAGGTTAGATGACCAAAAAATGGTGTAACAGGGTGTGAGATCGAAGAAGTCTAAGGAAGCAATGTGCAGTAGTGGCGTAGTCAGGAACGAATCGACGAAGGAAATTAGCTTTACCGTGGAGAATTTGTAGCTGGCGTAAGGTACGAGGCATAGGAAGTTCAAGAATGGCTTGAACCTTCAAATGGTTGAGAGTTATCCCGTCTTGAGACACTATGAAGCTGAGGAGACGACCGGTAGGAACACAGAAGACACATTTCAATGGGTTAAGGTGAATGTTATACTTGCGACATCGGAGAAAAATGGTACGCAGATCATGAAGGTGTTGCGCCCAATGTTTAGAACGTGCAGTAAGGTCGTCTAAATAGGCAAGGATAATATGGGCTAAGTCGTGGAAACAATAAGACATGGCTCGTTGAAAAGTGGCGCCGGCGTTTTTAAGGCCAAACGACATGACTCGGTACGCGAAAGTGCCCCACAGACTAATGAACGCGGTTTTAAGTTGATCAGCATGACGGATGACGATTTGGTTGTATCCGGAGAAGCCATCCATAAAGGATAGAATCTCGTGCCCCGCACACTCATCAATGATTTGGTCAATAAATGGTGTGGGGAAGTTGTCTTTGGGGCAAGCTTTGTTCAGGTCATGAAATTCGGTGCAAACATGAATGGTGCCTTGTTTTTTGAGGATGAGAATTGGGTTGGACACCCAAGTGGTGTATTCGATGGGGTAAATGAAACCAGCCTGCCGGAGCTTATCGATTTCAACTTTGATGGCTTCATGTTTAGAGGGATGGATGGGTCTCAACTTTTGACGGACCAGAATGGCATCAAGCCATGTGTTGATGTGGTGTTCGACAATGGCAAGATCGAATTCGGGCATTTTTGAGTAGGACCAGGCAAAAATATCACGGAATTATTTGAAGAGTATGGTGTAGGCTTCAATTTCTTCCAGAATACATTGGGCGCCCATAGTGATATGTTCTTCGATACCTGGTTTGACAGAAATGTCTATTTTGATGGTAGGAGAGATATTAGCCATATTGCCTTCTTCGAAAGCGTGAGGTGCAGGGATGGGGTTTTTGAACCAATCAACTTTATCGGGAATGAATTCTTTAGATTCGAGAGCATATTGGTCATGGGATTGGTGGGGGAGGAAGTATGCACGATGGTGCATATCGTCCAATGGAAAATCAAGTTCGGTCATGGCTTCCATGATGTCTTCATCGGACTGAAAGATGGGAAGAGTGGGTGGAAGTTGAGGATCTGAGGAGGTAGAAATATGAGACACCTGATTTGGAGGGGAAAGGCTCACAGGCATGTCGGCAGGAGGGGTGACTACGGAGAAAGAAAATGAGTGGGTAGGTGAAACATCGGGGGAAGGAACTATGGGGTCAGTTGCCGGGAAACGTGGTGATGAGGAAAGGTAGGAAATAGTGGCTGAAAGTTCGGTCATTTCAGTATTAGGATGAGAAATGGTAATTGGGCTAGACGGGTGGTCTGGTGTTAGGGAAGAATGATTACAGGAAAGAGCGGCTTCAAATTGGCAGTATGTGGCTAAAGAAGCACGATACTTGTCAAGGCGGGGGAAAAGATGTGTATAATGTCCATGGAAATCGCACAGAGAACAAGGGTGATTGGTGCGCAAGTGTTTAAGTTTCGGAAGGGAATCAGGTATGGTGACATAGACCTCAGGAATGTCGGATTTCGGAAATGTTTCATTGACCATGGTTTTGAGATGTGGTATTTCAGGATAGGTATGGGTAGCGTGGCCGACAACATCACACAAGGCACACTGGATGGGGTGCTTTGGAGGTCGAGGAGGGGCAGAGGTTGTCGGGGCAACCTTGTCCTTTGATGCCCCCTTGCGAGCTTTGCTATTGTCGCCTGACATGGTCACAACAGGAGGTGGTTCCTGTTGAGGGGACTGAGGTACAGGTGCAGCGGGAGAGGTCATGGGTATCAGTTGAACTGGGGTCAAAGTAAGATAAGGTATGGGTTGGCCAGGCAGGGTGGTGGCTCGGGGGTCTAGGTACCAGATGGGTATACCCAAGGTCAAGTTCGGGAGGGAGAGGGTGGCTAAGATAGGGATGGAATGAGCGCCAGGAGGGGGAGAATGGAAAGGAATCTGACCAGCAGGGAAATGGCCAGGAGAAATAGGGCCAAGGGGGTTGTGCTCAGGCGGGACCAACCCAGGAGGGTAGAAAGGCGCGTGAGGAATATTCAAGGAAGGATATTCCAAAGGAAGAAGATCAGTTAGCGGGGGCGAAGGGCTAGGAGCTGGTGGGGTTGGGTGAAGTTGCGGTTGCTTACAAGCCAATGAGGACTATGCAAGGTCAGCCCAAGAAGATTGCATCATGCAAACATTCACCGTGCTAGGATCAGGTACGGAAGGAGGGTCTAAAAAGGTTCCAGGCAAGGGGGAGTCTTTATAGATGCCTGGGGAAACACTGGTCAAAGAATCAACAGTTTTCTTATTGGTGACAGTAGAGATGGTGGACTCAGAGGAGGTCTAAGATTTTGGTTCATGGTAAGTCAACTGGTCAATAGTGACAATATTTCCATTATGAAGGAAAAACATCTTGCGGTGGACTGCGGATGGGATGGCAGACATGTCATAGGTGTAACTATGCCCCAAAATAATGTTGTAGTCAAGAGGGGCATTGATAAACAGTCTTACCTGCAAGGGTAATAGGACAGTTACGGAAAAGTCCGATGGGCTGGGAGGCATGGCCATCCCATGCACGAAGGGTGATTGTGGAAGGGGCCAGCTCAAGAGATCCAAGTTGTTTCCAAACCGAAGCAGACATCACACAGGTAGATGCCCCCTCATCAATAATACACCGAGCGATGTTGCCATTTCAGATTTTGACTAGGATTTGGAAAGCAACAGAAGCAGGAAGAGGGGGATGGTCTGACTAGCGGGCGTCGAAAACTATCAATTGGTCATCAGCAGGATCTACAGCACCCACGGCAGATAGTAGAGCCTTCTTTTGAGAAGGACATGACTGGAGGAGTTCCAGTGTTGAAATGGCAGCAGGAGATTGTGCTAGATCATCTACTATGCTGTATGAATGGGTAGCCCAACCAGAGGCAACATTTCGGCGTAATGGGCCCTTAGGAGTCTTGGTATGAGCCTCAACTTTGGGCAGAGGGACTTGCAAGGGACCATTGGGTGTTGACAGAGGCTCTGTAGGACCTAAAGATGGGGACTCGGAGATAGACGGAATAGGAGGCATGGAATACTGACGGGACTGAGTTTGATGGTTAAGGTCGATGGTGAGAGGTTGGTCAGAGGCCATCATGAGGATTTTGTAATTGGAGGAACTAGAAGGGGAAGGTTGAGTGTTTACCGGGGCATCAGGTGATTGAGTGGCCACAAATCCTTGTTGAGGGAAAGGATCGGTAAACACAGTGGGTTAAGAAGTAGCTGGATTGGGAGGGACAGTAGGGGAGGAGTGTTGTCCCCGCACGGTGGCCTGAGACTCCCACATATGCCGCATTTGTGGTAATAAGGGACAATCGTGAGTGTAATGACCATAAACACGACAACACGAACATGGCTTATTGGTGCGAAGCGGCCTGTCCAGCTTGGGCTGAGAGCCCTGTGGATGGTTGGCAGTGGTAGAGTCAATACGTGTAGGATTGGATCCATGATTACCAGAAGAAGATTGATTTCCTTTCCTCTTTCTTTGAGAAGGAAGAAGATTATTTGCCCCCTGCTGCGCAAATACTTTCCCTGGAGGGGGTAGTAAGTGCGGTTGCGGGGGTGGAAAAGGCAAGGGAGTGGGAGGTCCAAATGCTGGAGGAGCTGGGACACCAGGCTGTGGGCAAGGATAAGGGTTAGGATGGGAAAAATTGAGGTAAGCAGGAGTGGGGGAAAAAGGAGGAGGCATGTCGTATCCTGGATACATGCTACCTGGAGGGGGGAAAGTGTCGGAGGTGCTGGCCCCTCCTGGAGGGAAACCATAGCTCATTAGAGGCTGAGCAGAGGTATGTGAAAGAGTTCCAATGATACCATCAGCAGAGGGAGATGCCCCCGGGGCGTTAGCACCGCCGGGCTTGGGGAGGTCAGGAAGGACGGTATAAACATAACTAGATTGAGAGTAAATAAGGTCATATTCAAGGCTATTTGGAGGGCAGCTTCTTCAGTTTGAGGGAAATGGGAGGCGACATCTTTGCCAATGGGAGGTAAGAGAGAATGAAGGAACCAGTCCATATAAACCTGATCTTCAAAGGGAGGAGCGTTACATAAGCTTCTTCTTCGCTACCATTCCTGGACATGGGCGGAAAGGCAGGTCGAAGAGGATTGATGGAAAGAGGTTAAAAGCTTGGTACCAGTGTCGTATTAGAGAGGAAGCTGGAAATAAGATAAAAAGGCTTGGGCAATGGTCACAAAAGTGGTATGGGAGGAGGTGGCCTGTTCAACATACCATTTAGAAGCTTCGCCGGTAAGCGTGCATTGGAACAATCTAAGATGAATGGAGTCATCAGTAATGGAATTGGAGGAACACCACATGTGGAAAGATCGGATATGGTTGGAGGGATCTTCATTAGCAAGGCCTTCGAACTTGGGATTGTCGGAGGGGATCTTGGTTGGCATAGCAGGCCAACTGACATCGTGGCAGATAGGATCATTAATCATCTGATTGAAGTCGGGGAGACTGAGGCTGGCCATATAAGGGAGCAAAGGGGCAGTCAAGGATCATTAATCATCTGATTGAAGTCGGGGAGACTGAGGCTGGCCATATAAGGGAGCAAAGGGGCAGTCAAGGTAGGTCCCGTAGTGGTTCCACTAGAAACAGACCCATTAGTAGAACTGGGGTTGCTGCTAGGAGTAGGCCCCGAAGTAGACATGGTGAGAGTAACAGGGGGAGAACCAGGAGTAGGGGGAGAACCTGAACAATCAGAAGAAGATTCAGAGTGCGGACTTGGGGGAGGACTTACTCGATGACGACGGGAAGGAGGAATTCGACCAACCGGAAACTGAGGGTGAAGGCCAAGAAGTATCTAGGACAAACACCTTGGGGGCGCAATGATGACAGGAAGAAGAAAAACCGACAAGGGCAGGGAGAGGAAAAATCAAGTGAGGTCAATGTTGAAACAAGGGCATAGAGGTTCAGTGTCAATTGATTTTAAAGGCTTTTCTAGGCGGTGTTAACCAGGCTCTTCTTCACTTAGGGTCAGTGTGTGGCGTGTGTTAATTTTAATTTGTTTAAAGCCAGACATTTTGAGAGTAAAAGAAAAAGTGTGTTGCGTATCTGAAAATAAATTTGCAGTAAATAAGACTGAAATAATAGAAAAATAACAGCTAACAATGCATCAATCTAACCCAAGAAGGTGGGTCTCTCAAAACTAGTCTATAAGAGGGAAAAAACTAAGCAAAGCACGCAAAAAAGAGGCCAATAGATCTAAGGTCGGGAGGGACGGGGATATAAAAGAGAAATCTGCTGAAAAGAGGTGTAGAGAATAGCAAAGAGGCAGGGGCAAGGTTGCTGTTAAAAGGGAGGAGATCAGCTAAAAACAGAAGGGACAAGGAGGCGGCCCTAGAAATGAAACCAAACAAAACTAGATGAGGTGATTTGAAAGGGATAAGAGCTGATCTAAAGGGATCTGAAAATGAGGTATCATATCTGAAAGGAGCAAGGCTGAAACTCTATAAATTCAGACTTCTGAAACAAAAAAAACTCTCCCACAAAAAGTGGAGGGTACTAGAGCCCTAAGGGGCAAGATTCCCACTTAGTAGAGTGAAACAGATCAGAAACAGGTCTAAATGGGTGGAGACAGAGGCTGGAAAACCCTGACAGAAGCTTCAGACAAACCCAAAAAAAGTGCTAGAAAATTGCAGAAAAAAGTGCAGGTCGCAGGTTCTAACCTATTTTCAGCCCAGGTCGTAGATTTGGGGCAGAAAAGTGTGAAATCAAGGCCAAGTCGCAGTTTTTGGGCCGATAAGTGTGACTTGCAGATCTGAGTCTCTCAGCGGCAGATTTCAGAAAAAAATGTCATCTCAGCTGCGGCTGATGTCTGTCACCTGCGCAATAGGGCCAGAAACATACGGAAGTTAAAAATTTTGATGTTTGAGGCTTTTAGAGGTGGAAAGCACCATAAAAATAGGAAAAACAGAAAATGGAAGAGAAACCCTAAGTTCAGAAATAGCTGGATATGCAAGAATATATAAAACGATAGCGGTCGCAAAAGAAAACTTGTGTGGAGTCGCCAATTGTTACTATGAATCTTTTGTCGTAAAAGACCACTTTAGATATGCATAACAAATAGCCCTAACATCAATTATGGCTCCCAAATATCTTTAAATCTACAATTAGGTGATCCAAATAATGCTGCACAAATCCAGATCTAAGCATAAAAGACATTAAGCAGATAAAGTAAAATGTGGCTCCATGCATCCAATAGACAAGACAAGAACAATGTATTTGAAAGAATTTTTATATTATATTAAAAAGGGGGCACCTGAGAGGAAAACAAGAAAGGTGTTTTCCGGTTCTCCATGGGATGGTTTCTTGAAAGTCCTCAGCGTTTCAGATCTAAAATTCCTCTCTCTTGTTGTTGTAGAAAACCTAGACAAACATAGAACTCAATGGGAGGTCATAAGGCAAAAATGGGGAATGTGACCTAGTGTAGATCCAGAGTGATCTAATGCAATGGAGGTGACTAATGAATGGGGAAAACCCTTCTATTTATAACAAAATATTAGGGTTATCTAGAACTTGGCGCATGAATAAAATATTAGTAATCAAATTCTAGAACCACCTTTTTGGAATATTTTATTATATTTGTTGGAGGGAAAAGGTCTTTTGACTTGTGTCAATTCCTTTATTTATAAAAAATAAATGAATAAATGATTTATTTATTATTTTAGGGAGATGGTGGGAATATAATTAAATAAATAATGATTTATTTAATTATTTAAAAATGATTTAGTCAAATTTAACTAGGAATATTATTTAAATAATGATTTAAATAACTTATTCCTGGGAAATAATCAAATAAATAATGATTTATTTAACTAATTTCCTTTTTTTGGGTTAAATATGACCAGGAAATATAAACAAATGTTATTTCACATGGTGAAAGCAATTTTACTTAGGGTAAAATTGGTCTTACATGGTGTACTTGGGTTCATCTAATGATAATAGGTTAGATGACCAAAAAAATGGTGTAACACCCATCCCATTAAGGGGGACTGGTAACATCTTTCTACGTACCCTTCCCAGGTGTCATAAATACAAAAAATATTTAAAAAATATTCTTGTCTATTGGATGCATGGATAAATTCTTGCTTTTATTTGTTGTTTAATATCTTTAACTACATAGATCTAGATTTTGTAGCATTTGTCTTGGTCAACTAACTGCAGATCTAAAGAAATTGGCAACCACCTTTGATGTTAGGGCTATTTGTTATGCACAACTAAAGTAAGCTTTTTTCGTACACTTGTGATTAGAGTTCACACTAACATCAACTTTTATCAAGCCGAAAGGAATTCATGTGTACATGAAGGTTCCCCAAGGTGTAGTGAATGTCGTCTTCTTTTGGTCTTCTGGGAGCACCACCACCTAGTTATATCCTGAGAACCCGTCCAGCATGGACGTGTGGAAGGATCCCACCACCTTTTGCAAGATGTGGTCCATCTTCAAGAGGGGATAGTTGTCTTTGAGTGAGGCTCTATTCAGATTGCAGAAATCCACACAAATCTTGATCTCACCATTTTTCTTCCTCAATGGAACCAGGTTAGCTAACCACTCTGAATACCTCAGAGGGACAATGATATTTGCCTACAACAACTTCTTTATTTCCTTTTAAATAGTTGGGAGAAGAAGAGGGTTGATATGCCTAAACTTATACTTATGAGTCTTAGCATCTTCTTAGGGGTATGTTATGTTGTATGAAATCAATATAAAAGGGCTTGAAGTCCTGGTATGACCAAGCGAAGACATATTTGTATGATCGAAAGAGCTTCAGGTACTGTCCTTGAGATTCTTCGGGGAATCCTTTCGACAACTTCAGCACCTTCGGGTCTTCCTATGTCCCAATGTTCAAATGTCTGACTGGCTCATCAGGGGTTGGTTTGTTGGGGTTCACCGGGATATCATTTTTATCAGAAAATCTCTCCAATGGCACAAGATCCCTGGGAATAACATTTCCCTTTAATTTCAAGACTCGGTGGCCAGTGAATGTCTCCTCCCATATGGTTTTTGGCTCTTCAATATCATCCTTAGTCACTAAGTCAATCACCATATTCGAGATTTCTCCCAGCATCTCCATAAAAAGTTTGACCTGCTCTTCGTCCTCGAAGACTTGCCAATGCTTCACGTTTTTCGGGATGGAGGGGCGATATCGCACTTCCACCTCCTATCTGAGAAACAGATTCTGTAGAGGGAAAAAAGTACTAGCAGCTATAGCTAGTGAGTCGACCATTATGCTCTTATCCATGGGCACGAACTGAACTTTAAAAATAGAAAATAAGTTCTCAACCAAATCCCATACCTCATTCCTGTAAGCTCTGAGCCGTAGGTGCTTATTTTTGCATTGGATCCTGACTTGCATCACTACTAACTTTGAATCTCTGAACACCTTGAGATTCTATATGTTCATGTTCTACACTACCTACAATCCTAATAACAGGGCTTCATATTCAGCCATGTTTTTTGTGGCTTCAAATTCCAGCTTAAAGGAGAGGGGAATTAAGCAACCTTCAGGTGATATCAAGAGTACCCCGACCCTGTTTCCTTCTCGTGAATAAGCCCCATCAAAGTGCAAGATCCAAATATTTTTTTCCTTTCTACTTATGGGAATCTCCTGTATTAGAGGGAAGACCTTTGTTTCTTGCAGAAAAATTTCATCCTCCTCAAGCATAAGACAAGATAATTCACCCTCCTTGCCATACACCAGAGAATTTGTTGAACCATCGGCTTTAGTGACCATCTTCACAAACCTAAATTCACGGTATAATATTCTTTCCTCCCCACTGAACACTGGAATAGTGGCGTATTTGAGGTCAAGTTTTATTAATCCTCCAATCTTGGAACCCCGAGATCTGAATTCCAAACCGAGCTATGATATGAGCTACAACAATGTCCATTACCACACTTTTGGCCAGAATCTGGGCTAAGTTTAATACCAGATCTTTTATCATACCCAAGCACTTCATCCTATTGGATTCAAAAGAATACAAATATTTATACAACCTTGTAATCTGCAACCCCAATTGCTCCATGACAGACAAAGGCAACATATTATGTGAAGCCCCAGAATCCAGCATGCAATTGTGCAACAATAGGTCATGTATCACTAGAGTCCCATAGAATGGTGGAGTGGCCAAGTCTTGTTCTTCTACATGAGGTCCAAAAACAACTATGGGTCATTCTTCTTGGAGGTTGAGGCTGTCAGGAAATTGGTTTACAGTATGGGGATACATGAATTGAGACACCTGAGCTTTGTATGAAGGTTGTTTTAGGAGCTCAATCAGGGGGACTGGGATCTTGACCTTCTATAATTATTTCTGGAGATTAAAGGATGTGGGCCCTTTTTCTACAGTGGATTCCTTGAACTTTTCTTTAGGAGGGCCAGTCAGGTCCAAGGGTACAGATGGGGATTTCTCATTTTTGGGAGGATCAGAGCCTTGTTTTATGGAAGTGGTATGCATCGGCTTTATGAGAGGAAGACTCTTCTAATGGTTTTTTCCCCTTACTAGCAGAACTAGGAGGGGTCTATTCTCTTGATATTGATTCTTCATTTTGTTCTTGTACTCAATTTCTCTTCCTGCAGGACCTAAGATCATACTTCTTGTGAAGTTGAGCTTGCATGAAATCCATGAACTGCCTGCAGTAATTGTCATTATCTTAGTCTTATGAAGGGTCTCCCTTCTCTTCTTGCTCCCCTTCCAGGGTGATTTCACCTTCCTCCTCATCCGAGTAGGCGAGGAATTGATCTTATTGGTTTTCTGTGACTTCCTCGGTCTGTCCCTCCACTTACCTCTCTAGGTATAGAGGAGGTTGGATATTATCTTGATGTTCCTTCCTTTCACACTGTAACAACTGTAGAGGGGGCTTTCGATATTTAGGATTAAACCCATGGTTAGGAATCACTTGGTTGGAACAAAGAGGGGAATTCTTGGCCTCCAATTCAAGCTTAACTAGCTTATTTGAGAGATTCTTGATCATCTTATCCATTTCTTCAATTCTATACTCTTGTGATTCCCTCTCCTGATTAGAAGTAGAAGCCTATTCCCTGTTATTTCTTATGGATTCATGCTATGTCTTCCCCTTGAATTTAATAGTAGAAGAAATTTTTTCTTCTACCTCCAATGCATCAATCTAGATCTAGTCGAGGGATGTGGATTTTCTTTGTCTTTGGGTGGACCCAAACTCCGGTTCGAAAGCTCCTGCGAAGACCACCTTAAAAGCATCTTGGGGAGGCTTTATTTTAGCAGGGATATTATTATAGATCTTATTGAACCTCTTTATGAATTCTTTATACATTCTGTTAGAAGGTATCCATGATCCCTCTTTTCTCCCCATTTTAGTGTGAAGAAATTATCCATTTCTTCCCAAGTGGTGGCTGTGTTATTAGCTAGAGACTTGAACTATTTCCAGGTTTCTCCATCCAAGGATTGGACAAAAATCCTCAACACCACTTCTAAGTGCTCTACATTCACATTCTCAGCAAAGGCACAAAATTTTTCAATATGTCTTTGCACAGAAGTGTTGTCTTCCCCAGTGAAACGAGGTAGGAGATTTAGAAAATCTTGCGGCATGTCATTCAATTGAGGTAAAGCCAATGGAGAATATTTTTTTAGGAGGAAACAAGGTACAGACATGAGGGGCAGTGATTCTAAGTTATAAGGATGATTTGGCTATGGTATAACAGGTATATGCTGAGTAGAGGTTTGGATATTTATCTGTAAAGATCTTTGGAGTGCTGCAACTTTTTTGAATTCTTTAGTCTCTGGAGTAGGGTGCAAGGGAGGCACAGAAGTATCAGCGGATTATAATTTGTATTTTATGGCAGAATTGGCTAAAGCAGAGGTTTCTAGAGGATACTCAAGTACACGGGCTGTGGAGGCAGGATCATAGATGTCAGCATTATGAGATGAGGAAGGAAAATATTCTAGAGAAAATGAGGGTATGTCACCCTGGCTGGGTTGCTTCTCCTTCCAGATTCTCTTAAATATGATATTTTCGAGATCAGATACAGATGGGTTCTCTGTTGAGAAGTATTTGATCGAGTATGAGGCCTTGTGTAAGCTAGGATTACACTTGATTTGAACTTTTATAATAGTGGATTCGCCAAGATGAGGGCTATGAAACTCTCAACCCTTCGTGCTCACCTAATTGAAGGGTGAAGATAATGTCCTATCCCAGGGAAAATATTTTCTAATTCGATCCTCGGAAATGGCGCCAAAAATATGTTGTAGCTCCTAGATATAGCCTTGAGTTGCAAAATACCAGTTCCTAGGACATCTTAAAATGAGAGGTTAAAAGTAGAAAATTATAAGGGTTTAGGAATGGATAAGGGTTCCTAGGACATCTTAAAATTGGCGACAATGGTTTTGGTGGTTCAAGAATGGATAATACCTTGGATTCTAATTCATGTGAATTACCCTATACTACGAGAGGGCTCAGGTGGCTGTATGGCTGGATGGCTTTCAAATGGGCCAAGTATGAAACAATGAGAAGAGGTTTTCAAAATATGTAAAGGTGCTAAGGAGGAATCCGAAAGATACAGGCTAAAAATTCTTAATAATATATCTCCTGTGAACTCAGAGGAAACATATGTAAGTGGAATATGACAAATAGTAGAGATTCATGGAGCGTGTATTAAAGAAGCGCAGCAAGTTTAATACATAGACATAAACGAATTCATAAATAAAAATACATACCACTGGCAGCTACATTACACGAATCATCAAAGCACAAAAACATGATAGATGATTAACACTTACCAAAAGGGAACACAAGGACACAAAAATATTGATCAGGCATTAACACTCAAAAATAAAACAGTTGGTTACAGGATATGTGTAGATTTTAGAAACACAGATAAACACTCCCTAAACTGCACTCATATCCTTCCAAAAATAGGTCGTACCATACAGAAGCTAGGAATTTCTAACCATGTGTCCTTGCATGATAATATTTTAGGATATCATCAGCTAATTCCTCTTCAAAACAAACATCTCAAAGATTTTTCCAAATACACTGGAAGTAGTTTCAAGTTCAAACCCAGTTTTTCGAAACTGCAAGACATTGGGGACATGTTTCAGAGGAATTTGTTTCCAGGGCTAAAATTCTTTACTATAATTTACCTTGATGATGTCATCATCTATTTTAAGAACGAAAAATAATATCTGTATTACCTAAAGAAGATGTACAACAAAGGAAAGAGTGGAAATCAAAGGTATAAGGAAAAATAGCAAGAAGACATAGGGTTTTTTAAAGATTCTTGCAAGAACCCTTATGTTGTGCTTACAAGAGAAAATTTTCTTGATTTTTCTTTTCAAGAACTAAGTGGACCAAGAGCATCAGGGGATCCTTTTGAAGATAAGATGCTCAAATTCCACCGTTATCAAGATTTCTAGTCGTGAAGTTTTTTACTCATTGTACATATTTTTGTTGAAGAAAATAGAAAATACAAAAACAACAAAAAAATAGAAAAATAGGGTAGTCTTGAAGCAACAGTAAAGCCCCATGTTCAAAAAATAGTCATGTTGAAAGTGTACAAGTCTAAATGCCACTACTAGTGCTCAAAATATGTCTTGTTCAATTATCTAGCCTAATCATAACTGAGCATGTTTTAAATTGATTGCTGATAAGTTAGTGAAAAAGAATGATAGTCAAAATATGCAAGCTTGAATTATCAAAGAAAGTAGATTAGGAAACAAAGATGCTAGTTCCACATGCTCAAAACAGAACCAAAGAGAAAAATGGGGATGAAAAGAAAACTATGTATCCTAGCCATGATTTTTATAAATATCATTTTGTACAGAAGTAAAATTTGTGTGCAGCTTGTTTTTATGTCACAAACACATGAAAAATTAGACTGTCTAATCCTGATTTGATCATTTTTCAATTTCATGTTTTAGTCTAGCGAATGAAATCATGTCAAAGAGCTTAATCTTGAAAGCTCATCTAGTATAGGCAGAGAAATAAAGGAGTTCATTAGTTTAATCTGAACTCCCAGAAGATATAAGTGTAGAAGTAGATAGTGTTTTCACTTTCAAAAATATCATGTCAAGGGTTTTCCAGTCCAAGTGCACCCAAAGAATAAAAAATGTTAGGAAAAGTAGCTGGGTAAGTAGAGATGAGGTTGATGCTAATCATGCTGTCAGTTTGTCAGAAAGCATCATTTTCAGGAAAATCATCAAGAAAAAAGAGAAATACGCGCCAATGGATGAGGCACTAGGCTTCATAAGCCAGAGATCTGCAATTCTAGACACCTCCCGAAAAGGAGTTGCCCTCCCCAAATGGAGCCACTGTTAGTCATCAGTATTTTTTTCCTGTTGTGATGACTATATGCCTTGCATAGGTTTTCTAGAAACCAATTTCAAACAGTAAATTTGTCCTCTATAAAACCCCTCAGAGAATTTTTATCTTTTTCCTCTCTTGCAGACTGTGTTAGAAGTGGTCATCAAGTTTTAGTCTTGATAAAACTCCCTTGTCCATAATTGTCAAAAGCCTTGTATCTCTAAACATTCAAAATCCCCTGTTTTCACATAGCTCACTGTCAAGCATAGGACAAAGTTGTCTCCTCCCCTCTCACTTTTTAAGTTCCCATATGATGACCTGACTATGCCCAAGAAGTCCTTCAGAAATTATGACAAACTGTCTAGGTTTAGGTGATGGTGTTTATTGTAAGTATCTTGAGAAGAATATCTCTTGTCAAAAAACCTTGCTTTTTAAATATCAATCAGTCATCCTCTCTTCTTATCTGGCAAAACAAAACCCTTGTTTACCCCTAGGTCATACACCATCAAAATGGTCGCTATGTTTTGTTTTAGCAAAGCTTATAAGGTTCAAATTCAGGAAGAAATAGAGTAAGAAGGTCCTATGTCCGAAGAAAGTAATCAAGTGAAATTTTCAAGCATTATCATCATGATACCTCAGAAAAGGTCTCCAATGGTCAAAGACATTTTATCAATGCATCTCTGTAGGGGTGCTAGGATAGATGCCAATAAACAGTTCCAAACAAAGGGACACTTCAAGGAAATTTTTCAAAGCAAGAGCAGTTGACTGTTTGAAGACTAAAGGAAATACAGGTTTAAGAAGAAGAAAGGCAACAAGATTAATCCCTACAAAATCAAAAACACCAAGAAGGTCAAAGAATTATTCATCCTGGAAAAAGGATTACAAAGGTGTGTTAGTTTTCTGGCAAAAGACTTCCAGCAATTTAGGCATCAAAGTGAAAATCATAAAAAGGGAACAACTGCCTTTTTTATACCCCTATAGCCTAGACTCTAAACTATCAAAGACTCTGTCATCACAAAGGAAGCTAAAGCTATTGCAAAATAAATTGAACCTAAGATACACAAGAAGATATGCTGGAGTTTGAAATATCTTACCTTTTCATTATCTCCACAATAAATTTCTACAAGAAACATGTCTCATACATATTGATAAAGGATAAACCATTTGAATTTCCTCTTTCAAATCATAAGTAGAGGGAAAAGACACAGTTTCTAGTTTAAATGCCTCCTTCAAATATAAAGCAGAGGGCATAGTTTCTGGTTTAAATGCATCCTTCAAAAATAAGTAGATGGCAATCACTTGTTTTTATGAGGCACCTCCTTCAATCATGAGCAGAGGGCCTAAACAGTTTATGTCTAACAGTTTATGACACAAACAGTTTGTTTAGAAGGCTAAGGGCTTCATTTGGAAAATAGATACTGGGCCTAAAGTTTCTTTAAAGGACCTCCTTCAATTTATAAGCAGAGGGTGCATAGTTTCCAAACTAGTTTCACTGTTGAAAAAATTATGATTAAAAATACCCCACAGTGAAAAATGTTTCGAAACTGTTTCATAGAAATAGGGTAAATGAGCAAAAGAGGCAAAAGTTAATGAAACTATTTTGAAAAGGCCAAAAGGATAAGAGTACGTGCCATTAAAGCATTTCAAAGGGCATACAAAAGCCCTCAACGGGCATATCTATCCTCATTTTATTGATTGGCAAATGGAGGGAGTTTTTCTGGTCCCTTGGCAAACACTCCGTGCACGTTTTCCAAGACGCGACGCGCCTGTACCTGAGCACTATGCACCTGCAACAGCTCATCGAAGGAAAATACAAAGGGCACGACGTGCCTATATACTAGCGTGATACGTTTTAGCACCCAGCTCTCGTTCAACTTTTCCTCCCAGTGCCCAAAATTGCCCATCATTCAAACCTCATTCAGAAACCCAGTTTTTTGAACTAGCATAGTGTATTTTTCTCGTGCAGCCACTGTTCAGACAATACATGCCTCTGTGCAAGGGTGTAGCACCTACTCATTTCATTACAAAGGGCAAAAAATTTCTAGTCTTGCTCAAGGATCAATTTTCATCACTGCAAAGAAGTTTTTCAAGGTATTTATCACTATCTTTTACCCCTCAGTTGCTCTTAAAACATAAAGGATGTTTTGAAAACCGAATTAAAGGAGAAAGAATTTTTAAAGGAAAATAAAGCCTATTTTTATTTAAGGGTTGTTTAGTTTATTTTGGAGAAGAACAACAAAATCAAAATGCCTCCAAAGAAAAGGGTAAAAAAGGGAGGGCAACACAATAGATTTGAGCCCACCACTATTCAAGAAATCACCGCCTCTCCCTCAATCTTGTCCTGTTTTCAAGAGGTAGGCTGCTTTTATTTTTGTAGTAGAATACCAGAGATCACTAGCCACCCTTTTTTAACTGAGTTGTTTTCCCTGAGATTGGATGGAAAGCAAGTTCACATAGCAGGTCTATATTTTGAACTCACTCCTAGAGATGTTTCTAAAGCAACCAAAATACCTCACATAGGAGAGGAGTGGTTCAAAAAATCATACCTTCACCTCAACCACTATCATCCATTTCTAAAACCAAATCATCAAGATGCATGCAGTTCAATATTTCCTTTTTCACACTTGCTGGATGACTATGCAGTCCTAATGAAGATAATCATGAATTTTTTCACGTGTGAAGGTAGATTCTTCCGAGTATAATCCTATCACATCAAACTCCCGATGCATTTCACAAAAGCTAAGCTACTAAACCTACCCTTTTTCCTGTGCAATATTATAGACAAGATGTCTTCCATTGTTCGAAAGAAGCCTCCAGCTTAGCAGAAAGAAAGTTTATTCCATCACTCTCTCATTAAAATCATTATTTTTCACCAGCTGAAACAAAAGGCATCCCTTGGGAAAATTTCATCTCTCACCCTGATTTTACTTCTACATCTTCTATGCCACTATAAATCAGGCCATTTTCATTCCGAGACCCTCCTCATGCTCAGTCCTTTCCCTCCACACCCTATGTTTCCTCTTCTTCTCATGAGTCTACTCCCCAACAAAAACCATCCTCCACAGATGACAGTGAGAAAGAAGAATGTAGTAAAAGAAAAGAACAAGGAAGTGATGGTGACAAAGAGAAGGAAAGTGATGAAAGAAATAGTAGAGGGAAAGGAAATCATGATGAGGCAGGTAGTCCACAAGGGGAGAGTGAAAGCAGTGATCATGAAAATGGCAGCCCACAAGGAGAAAATGAAGACAGTGATGAAGAAGAAGGTAGCCCACAGCAAGAAAATTAAAACAATGATAACAGCAAGGAAAGTGAAGGAAGCACCGATCAACAATACAAAGATCATGAAAGCATCCCTCAAGAGGAAGGTGAGAGAACTAATGATGATAAACGTAGCTCACAAACAGATGGAAAAAACACAGATGGTGAAGGAAGCCCACATCAGGAAAATATTGAAAACAATGACACTAGTGAAGCAAATAGTTCAAAGCTCAGTAAAAACAACAAATTTGATGAGGAAAGAGGTAGCCCAAACAGTCAAAACATTCAAGGCCTAAACATCAAAAAAAGTGACACCTTTGAAGACCAAGGAAAATATGAAAATGATGGAAGTAGTCACAGCAAAGAGGGAAGTAATAAAAACAGTCATGAAAACAAGAAGATGGATGAAGGCAGAGATAGTTTTGGAAAGGAAAAAATAGTAGACCTAGACATCTCCCACCAAACAGAAAAAGAGCATGATCTTTCTGATTATTTCATTACAAATATCAAATTTAATGAACAAGGAAATTCCCCACAGCGAAGTAACCAAGAAGCGCAAACAGAGAATGTTTTTGGAGAAGAGGACAACCCTGAGGCTGTAGGAGACCAAACTAAACAATCCCAGATATTAACTCCTCCTCTCACTCATCATCAGCAAGGCCAAGAGCATGTGTTTACTACCTCTCTAAGGCAAGGGGCCATGCTTCCTTCATCAAAAGTAGCAAAGGAAAAAAACACCAAAGCAACAAAGAAGAAAAACACTCAAACAGTGACTAGTAATGTCACTAGGGCACTAAGGAGTAGAGGCAAATTTCCAAAGGAGAGCAATGTAGAATTGCTGAAGAAAACCAAAGGAAAGAAAATCATTAAAGGCAAGGGCAAAGAGAAGATTAAACAGAAAGAGAGCAGCCATGAGCATGAAATGGAATTTGACATAAGACAAATAGACAGTGATGCTGAAGATGATGAGGCCAGTATTCTTAGGTCTCTTTTGCAAAATCGGGAGGCTCAGATTAAAGACTTGGAAAATGGCCTAGAAAGGTCAAAAGACATCATCCACTATTTGCAATTGCAAAATAATCAAATGAGTGGACATATGGCAATCTTTGAGGCCTAGGAACTCAAATATAGAAGGGAAGCTCAAAAGTCACAAGTGAGGCTAGAAGAATACATGGGTGAGTATGCGGAATATGATGAAGAAGAAGGGCCAACGATAAAGAGACCTAAGACCATGGGTCTTAGAAGAGCATTTCAAAAACAGAAAAAAGAAGAATCAACTCATGCAGAGCAGTACCCTCTTACGGAGCTCCTTGCTAAAGAAATTGAAAATGATAGAGAGTCTTGGCTTGAGAGGGAAAATCAGCATTTGGAAACCAAATTGGAGATAGCTAACAAGGATTTGGACCTACAAAGAAGAATGACTGAGCACTACAAGAAATTGAATTAGTTTGCTCGAAGCAAACTTAAAGCTGCCCAAAGGAGGTGCCCAGCGGAAAAACATGGAAAATACCTATCCCAACTTGTAATTCTTACTCAAGCTTCATTGCATGTTTTTAAAAACCATTAAGGGGTTTTACTCACCAAATTTGGGCATTTTTGGACACAATCTTGTTTTTTGTGAATTTTAGGCCTAAAAGCATAAAATCATTGGTGCCTTAACTTTTTCTCGGAGCATCCTCAGCTGAAGAAAAATATATGTTTGGATTCCTTGACATCAAAGGAACATTCTTAGAAATTTTCAAATCAAATGAAGCTGTTTTGGTCCCTCAAAAAGGCCAAAAACAACCATTTTTTACCTTTCTGCCCCTAATATCAGCAAGTGCTACACTCCTAGGTTTTTTCACTGTTTCTAATTTTTTTCTAACTTATATGAATCATATTGGAAAAAATAAACTATTTTTGGAAAGTAGACATCCGTAGCTTTCCAACAAGCCATCACGGGACTCATTTCGACATCGGGAGGTCCGCCAAAACTTCACTGCAAAATAAAAAAATTTCTAGTGCAACGCTCCTATAGATTTTGCTGAAAAGCAGTTTTCTGAGTGATGACTAGGCCAAATGTGCGTTAAGCAAGTTTATATTGTGTGTTAGGCCTTGAAAGTGATTCTTTTTCGCTATTTTGGCCCGAAAATATATTTTTGAAAGATATTTTGTGCCTTGGACTTTGTTAAGCCTCAAGGACAGTTTTAGATATTTGTTTTTGGCCAATGGCCTTCTAGTTGCTCTAGGTGGTTTTCCTCCTCTTTGGCTTAAATAAACCAAGAGGATTCATTCTAACAAGGAGTCAGAACTTGATATATTGAGATAAATACATATTATTATGAGCTTGGAAGAAATACTTGTTTTATGAAGTGGATGATGTCTTGCTTGGCTTGATGGTGGAAGAGAATTGTGTGCAGGATTCCATGGCTTGGTGAATGGTGATGTTTCTCTTATTTTTGTTTATGTTTCCTTGTTTTCATTAATGTTCCATATTTCTCGTTTGCTGTAGATCAGAAAATTATATGTTTAGACATGTTCATGGAAGTGCCTCAAACATCCTGCATGTTACAATTTTAATGTTTTCCTCTTCTTGATCATTTTTAAAGGATTCTTAATTGCCCTTTAGGTCCATCAAGAAATTTTTATTTGTTTCATTTATGGTCAGTATGTTTTGCTATATTGTATGATTTAAGGTATGCCCTGTGTTAGCCACCTATGAATTTTTTAATGTTTTTGTGCCCTCTGAAAACACATCATTCTTGAAGCCTCCTGTGTCTTCTGCCCTTTGAGCAATATTCACTGTTGTTTCCATTATAAAGCCCTAATTTTTTGTGGAAGAATGCCAAAAAAGGCCTCCATTTTCCCTTATTTCATTCCCTCAAAGCCTCTATTTTCATCACCCTTTTTTCCCCTATAATTCCTTCACTAACCCTCATTTCATCCTAAAACCCCTTTAAACCTTACAATTGCCCTTTTTTTGGTTTAATAGCCCCTTTTCCCCTCTACCGAAACCTCCTTTTGGCCTTAAAAGCATTAAAATTAAGCCAAAAAACCACTTTATACCTTATAATAGGCTTTAACCCCTTTCGGCTAGCCCCTTAACCACTTCCCCACGCATGACCCGCGCCCAGAACCAAGCACTAAAGGCCTGGGCGCCAATCGCAATCGCAACTTTCATTGTGCGTAGTTTCCTTTTTTAATTCAATTTCTTCTGATGCGAGGTATTTGTTCTAATAGACCCCCTCCGCTTTATCCGCCGTTGATCTATACATGTCTAACAGCCCTGATGTAATCGCACCGCCACCCCAATTTCCAATTGCAAGAATTTTTATATGCCACCATGTGTCCCCCGATGGACGACCCCCGATCCAATCCTGACCGTCGATCTCGCCCTGATCGGACGGACTACGTGTAATCACGACGTTAATATTTCGGAGCCCCAGCCTCTACCTTCTCCGATGTGATTGGATCGTAACCGTTGATCTCTTGAGATCCAATGGTCCAGATTTCATCCTCGCTCATTGCACCCGTCTTTCTCCCCGCTGATTTAATTTTCGCCATCGATCTTGTTCCAGATCGGACGGTTGGCACTCAATCGCACCATCGCCAATCGGAAGTTCTTAAAATGTCACCCCCTGCCTCCCCCGATTGCGATCCTCCGATTCAATCATGACTATCCGTTCGATCTGGATCGACGGCCTACATTGCATTGCGCCCTCCACCATATTTCTTCATCGGAGCCTCTATTAACTTCAATATTCAATCTTCGCCATTGATCTCCTCCTGAGATCCAATGGCTCACAGTTAATCGCCCTCCGCCCACCGGGTCCCACCATCCAAAGGCGCCCAACTTTCATTAATCTTACTCCTTTTCCTTTGTATTTCAGCCAACATTAAACCTTATGTTTTACACTAATGCCCTTTCCTCCGCCTAACTCCTCTCGACAACCCCATCGGCGAATCCTGACCGTTGATCACCAGTGCCATTTCTAATTGGACGGCCTGGAACCTACTTTACACCAAACCTTCGTTAACTCTGTCTCTTCACCATTTTACAGTGTTTTCATCCATTTTCTCGCTGCCTCCATCATTTCCACCACCATCCTCCTAGCCTCCACAACAATTTTCTGCCACTCCCCTAGCTTTTATAATGAGTTTATTGCATTTGTGCAGGGATTACAAAGTGAGAAATTCACTCTGTTTCTGTGGTCACGGGCACTGTGACTTAGAGTGTAGAGATGATCATCGTAGAAGTAGCAAAGACATATTAAAGAGGTTTTGGGTCCCTTATTGAAGACTTAACACCTATAACCCCATGATTAAAGGAAGAAGATGCAGTTTGAAGACTAAAGCACACTAGCAAGTCATATCAATGCTACATAACAGCAGAACGTATTTTTTCAGATAGAGAACCTTTGGACAGTGTTCTCCATGCCTTTTCAACCCCTCAAACAGTTAAGTACACTAACAAAAGCTTCTTAAATACTGTCAGGACCGAAGTTATGGAGTATGGAGACCTGCAGACCTTTCTATCCCGGTTGCTTATTTCCAGAAGGCTACCACAGAGTACCATACAGCCAAAGGGAATTCATAGAACACATCTGAGGTCAAATATCGACCTGACAAAGACTCCCAGACCATACCACAGAGTACATACAGCGATGTAGAGCCATTAAGAAAAGTGGGCACGAACTCTTTCTCCACTCTGTCTTAATGTGATCAATTAAATGTACATCTACTACTACAGTTATCCATACTCCTATAAGAACCCCTGAAGAACATATTGTTGGGGTTGTTGTTGTTTTTGTAGTTAGAGGGATTCATTCGATTGTTAGAATAGTTGTTGGAGGGAAGTAGTTGAGTAGTTTGTAATTTAGTAGGCTGTGAGGAGTAGTTTGGACTGTAATCAAATATTGAGCTCAGTGTATGTGACTGGTTTTTCAGAACAATTAATCAAGAAATTTCACAGGATCCTGGTCTATATTATAGGTGATGTTTCCTGTCCTTTTTCATTTTAATCATGTTGTTCATATTTCTCTTATAAGAATCAGTAAATTAGGCTTAAGATATACCCCTGCATGGTACCTTAATGCCCATTGCTCTTCTTATCCTTGATGTTTTCTACTGATAGTGAATATAAGAGAAAATTCTTGCAATTTAACCAGTTAAGGATGTTGATTCAACCCATGCTTATTGATGTGTGAATTTGTGGTTTGTCGCTTAGATGTTCTGGTTGGGTTTAAGCTGGAAGAATTGGGATACCAAGGATTTAATGTAAGCCTTGTCCACTGGGGTTCTTTTCCAACGGATTGGCCTTTCTAATATCCCTTGAGCTAGTGTCAAAGCATTGAATGTTAAAAGCCCTTCTCTGATCTTAGGCCTAGTTTTGTGTTAAATCTTATCTCTGTTTTTATCTTGGAATATGCTAAAGCAGACCTGGAGTTAAATGACCTATGACCTGATCTTACGCTTCCCTTTGTATCTTCATTGAGAGTTACCTTTGAGTATGTCAAAGCAGGTCTGGACTTAAATGATATCTGATTCGATCTCCAAACTGAAATTGGGTTTCTTTCCTTCTTTCACCTTCACTCCTTATTGTTCCATTCCACCATCTATCTAAAGGTTCCTTTAGTATAGATGAGTTTCCCTATGGAAAGCCTTGCCTAGTTGTATGCAAGTAATCCCGTTTTATGACTCCATAGCCCGATGGATGGCACATCCCTAACCTATATTCTTTTGCTGAAACGTCCTTCTTCTTTGTTCCTTTCCACTCCATTTAACCTTCCCAGTTAATGATCTCCGACTCAACCCAACAACCAACCAAATCATTTAAACCCTTCGTGCTTCATACCTAGCCTAATACCTCTTTTGAGCTTCAAAGATATATCATTCTTTGTATTTATAAATAGATTCCTCTCTAGACCCAGGAGGGCTAGATCCTAGAGTCCCAAAGTGGTTGTGATGTTGTCTAGTCTTTTGGTCTTGCCAATCTGGCCAAAACACTGGAACCCCAACACCCTGCTTACTTATAGCTTTTCAAAACTCCATTTCTGAAATCTTTCTATGAAATATTGGTTGTTTTAGTTAAGTTAAAGAGGTCTCGTTCAATCTTGCCCTTTGTCCATGCTTGCAAACTTATTTTAGAGTTCCTGATAGCTCAAGCTATGCTGTTTAGGAGTTCCCTCTTCATAGATTGAGTTGTTTATTTATCTTATTTGTTTTCCCAATAGCTGAAGGTGATTTTCTAGAGTTAGAGTTTCTTATGCTTCTATGTATCATCGGATTTTTTATCTTTCATATGCATCAGTTTGAGTTTTATTCATAGATATTTATGGTTTTCCCTACCTCATGAATACCTGATTTAAAACTATATATGTTTAAGATCTCTTTGTTTTTCACAAAATTAATGTTCATTTCACTTAATTTTCACCCAAAGAATCCATTTACCTTGACTAAATCGGCCCTGGAGTAATACCTTGTCCACCATTTAGATAGTCCTGACTTTATCTAACCCCATAGCCCTATTGATTTAATGAACTCTCTTTATATTTGTCCTTTTTTATCATTTTACCTCAAAAACCCAAAAAACAAACCAAAATATACTTAATAGCTAGCCTAAAATCAAACATACAAAGCGAACAAGTTCACATCCTTCGCATAATAGAGAGAGCCCTCTCTGAGTCCAGGAAGGCTAGGTCCTAGGACTCCAAATCTTGGTTTGATGTTACCCTGTCATTTGGTTTACCAATCTGCCAAATTATGGGACTCCAACATAATGGTGATCACGGTGGGACATCTAAGTACATAGTTGCCTTAATATCTCATACAAGCTTCGTTAGACTTAGAAATACCGGTGAATATGCCTCCTCATTGTCACACTGACATACTGGCGATTGCAGTGGAAACACTAAGTACATAAACAGCCTAACAAGCCTTGGTAGACTCATTAGTCCTTCTATATTAAAATCATGCGAACAACCTATAAATTCATTTAAAGTAGACTCTCATTGTTTCAGCACCTTAGCTAAGTGATGAATCAAATACAGGACACTTTTACAAACTAGGCTGCATATAAAACTCTGTAAAAAACCTCACAAAAACAACCCTAGATTGCTTTCTATCAGTCATTGGCGGTGGACCATAAAACTTTGTCTTCACAAGACAATATTGTTCACCTGGCGACTCCACTAGCCTCAAGTAGGCCTAATACTCCATTTAAAAAACCAAAAAATTTCCATAAGCATTCTATCTTGTTGACTTACTTTTCCAATCACAAATATCATGATGCAGCGTCTGAAATCAGTGACAAACTAAGTACTACTTAAGAATTCATCAATTTTCATCAAATATAAAAAATCAACAAAATAGCCTAAAAACATAACTATAACTTTCTCAACATCCTAGCAAACTGTTGATCTAAGTTTTAGAACACTCTTACAAGTTTTTGCACAAAATTTTCTAAAAAAGAATTTTCCTAAAAAACACATTTGTCAGTATTGGTGGTGGACCATAAACTTCAAAGCATCCACCTAGCGACTCCACTAGCCTTCATTTAGTTTTAAAACTTTACTAGCATCCGTAAGACTCTTAGGGAGGACAACCATCCAAAAACAATCACAACTGTCATCCTCTCTAAATTTTGAATTTGAAATTTGGCTTCATGAAGAATTAATACAAAATCTCATCCAAACCCAAATCCTCCTATCATAGTTGATGACCCAGAAAATATTTTGTGGCAAACTTCTGAAACTGGAAATTTAGCTACCAATAGGACCATTCACAAAGCAAGCTCTGTACCTAAACATCTTACATCCTTAAAAGATCCCCAGTTTGACTTATGTTCAACAAAAAGCCTTTTTAGAAACAAATCACAAAGTAGAATCAACCTAGCTAATCTTGAGCCCTTAGATTTGTAGCAGAGTCCTAGCACAAAAGCCTCACCCACTACACGACACGATTTCCATCTTCTCTACCACTTTGGCTCTTTTCACCCCAAATCTGCTCAAAATGAGTCTACAAGTCCAAGTAATTCCATCACACCCATTCAAAGCATCACTGTGCAAATCACCTCATCCCAGACTACAAATCCTCATACTATAAATCTACCATCAGCTCCCATCATGGTAGCCTGGTATGCACCCTTAGTGTTACCACAACCTTTGGTACCTTTGCAAAATGATTACCAATCCAGAATCCCACACTTTACCGGGGATGAGTTTACTACTGCCCAATAGCATGTAGATAGAATCAATGATGCTTTTTACTACATGGAACTAGAATATGAAACCATAAATATGAGAATTTTTGTCAAAAACCTAGGCGAAGAAGCCAAGAAATGGTTTAAAAACTTGGCTCCTAATAGTATACATGATCTCCCATCACTCTACCAAACTTTTATAAACAAATGGGAAATTAGGAAACACCCCATCCAAATCCTTTTCGAATGCAACAATCTTAAAAGGAATATGGGGGAAAGTGTTCAAGACTATTGCACTAGGTTCAACAGTGTCTATAATGCCCTTCCACCTCACATGAAACCTCCATTGGGTCTAGCACTAGCAAAATTTCCCAAAGGTTTCGATCCATATATGACATACCAATTAATATAAAGAGACCCTGCAACTCTAGAATAAATGAAAAAGGTAGCTATTAGTGCCGAAGCCAACCTAGCCGAGAAGAGAGCCAGGATGAGATCGGAAAAGAAAGTCACTTACCGAGATGAGACCATACCTTCCATTTCCTCTTCAGATTCCAAAATAGACAACATGGTTAGAACTATGGAGAGAATGATGGAAAGAATAAATCTGATTGAAAGGGCACCTCCAAGGGACAACCAGCTAAATCCTCAAAACAGAAACCAGAATCAGAACCTTAGAAGGGAACCACCTCAAATCAAACCAAGGGAAAATGATCAACAGATCAGGCCAACTTTCCAATAAAACTATGTTGATGAGGTAGAAAGAGATATTGAACCACTTGATGAAAATCACTTAAACTTGATAGGTTCTGATACCGAGGGTGAGGTTTTTCTCACAGAAGAAGAAAACTTTTTCTTCTCCTCGAACCAAAATGAAACAAATTATGAGGACCCCTAAGATCCTGAAATAGGATTACAAAACGCCATAATGGAATTTCATAGGCAATATGATCTTAGGAGAAAAACAAAGACAACTCTAGGAAAAGTAGCCGTGACACTGTTGTTACAAAACCCCCCGATACCATTCTTAAAAGAACAATAGATAGTAACAAAATCATGCATAAGAAAACTGATCAGAACAAAGACAAAGCGAGCCAAACAAACCTTGATCCTAACTGTCCTAGTACCTCTACTAAGATCCCTAAAAAATATGTGTTGAACAAAGCCCCTAATCAAAATCAGCAAGATAAACTTATAGAAAAAGTCGTGGCTGAGAAAACTGAAGCAAATATATCTAAAATACAAGTACCTTTTAGATTTGAAGGGGAAATTGCCAAAATTAAGATCACCATGTCTCTCATTGAACTAATATTGCACAAAGCTCATACAAATCTCAAGTGCTAAAGGTCCTAAACATAGGAAATGATGCAGATACTTTATACCTAGCTGATGATGCAACTACGGTTGTTGTTTGGACCAAAAATAGAAGGAAAATATCAAGAGGGAACCACTCCTCCTTTTTACATTAGTCTGAATATACATGACCAAATCCTACATAATACCATGCTAGATTCCAGGGCCTCTCACAATCTCATGCCAAAAGCGGTAATGGAAATATTAGGCCTAGAAATAATGAAACTTTATAAAGACTTATATTCATTTGATTCAAGCAGATTCAAGTGTTTCGGCCTGATAAAGGATCTTCGTGTCATTTTGGCATAAGTACCTACAAAACACCTAGTCATGGACATAGTGGTAGCAAACATTCCTCCCAAGTACGGAATTCTTTTATCCAGATCTTGGGGGGCCAAGCTCCAAGGAAATATTCAACTAGATATGTCTTATGCCACCATTCCTTACAAAAGGGAACACAAAAATCTTGATTAGGCATTAACACTTAAAAAGAAAACAACTGGTTACAGGATATGTGTAGATTTTAGAAACACAGATAAACACTCCCTAAACAGCACTCATGTCTTTCCAAAAACAGGTCATACCATACAGACACTAGGAATTTCTAACCATGTGTCCTTGCACAATAATATTTCAGGATATCATCAACTAATTCCTCTTCAAAACAAACAACACAAAAAAATTTTCAAATACACTGGAAGCAGTTTCAAGTTCAAACCCATTTTTTCAAAACTGCAAGACACCAGGGACATGTTTCAGAGGACTATGTTTCCAGTGCTGAACTTCTTTACTATAATGTACCTTGATGATGTCATCATCTATTTTAAGAATGAAAAAGAATATATGTATTACCTAAAGAAGACGTACATCAAAGGCAGGAGTGGAAATCAAAGGTATAAGGAAAAATAGCAAGCAGAAACAAGGTTTTTTAAAGATTCTTGCAAGAACCCTTATGTTGTGCTTACAAGAGAAAATTTTCCTGATTTTTCTTTTCAAGAACTAAGTGGACCAAGAGCATCAAGGGATCCTTTTGAAGATAAGATGCTCAAATTCCACCATTATCAATAGTTCTAGTCGTGAATTTTGTTACTAATTGTACATATTTTTGTTGAATAAAATAGAAAATACAAAAACAACAGAAAAATAGAAAAAGAGGGTAGTCTTGAAGCAGCAGTAAAGCCCCATGTTCAAAAAATATTCATGCTGAAAGTGTGCAAGTCTAAATGCCACTACTAGTGCTCAAAAGATGTCTTGTTTAGTTATCTAGCCTAATCATAACTGAGCATGTTTTAAATTGATTGCTGATAAGTTAGTGAAAAGGAATGATAGTCAAAATATGCAAGCTTGACTTATCAAAGAAAGTAGATTAGGAAACAAAGATGCTGGTTCCACACGCTCAAAACAGAACCAAAGAGAAAAATAGGGATGAAAAGCAAACTATGTATCCTAGCCCTAATTTTTCTAAATCTAATTTTGTACAAAAATAAAATTTGTGTGCAGCTTGTATTTATGCCACAAACACATGACAAATCAGACTGTCTAATCCTGATTTGATCATTTTTCAATTTCATGTTTTAGTCTAGCGAATGAAATCCTGTGAAACAACTTAATCTTGACAGTTGATCTAGTATAGGTAGAGAAATAAAGGAGTTCAATATTTTAATCTGAACTCCCAGAAGATATAAGTGTAGAAGTAGATAGTGATTTCACTTTAAAAATTATCATGTTAAGGGTTTTCCAGTCGAAGTGCACCCAAAGAAGAAAAAATGTTAGGAAAAGTAGCTGGGTAAGTAGAGATGAGGTTGATGCTAATCATGTTGTCAGTTTGTAAGAAAGCATCATTTTGAGGAAAAAAATCAAGAAAAAAGAGAAACATGCACCCATGGATGAGGCACTGGTCTTCATAAGCCATAGATCTGCAATTCTGGACACCTCCTGAAAAGGAGCTTCCCTCCCCAAATGGATCCACTGTTAGTCATCAGTGTTTTTTGCCTGTTGTGATGACTATATGCCTTGCCTAGTTTTTCTAGAAACCAATTTCAAACAGTCAATTTGTCCTCTAGAAAACCCCTTAGAGAATTTTATCTTTTTCCCTCTCTTGCAGAATGTGTTAGAAGTGGTCATCAAGTTTCAGTCTTGATAAAACTCCCCTGTCCATAACCCTCAAAAGCCTTGTATCTTTGAATATTCAAAATCCCCTGTTTTCACATAGCTCACTGTCAAGAATAGGACAAATTTTTTTGCTCCCCTATCACTGTTTAAATTCCCATATGATGACCTAACTATGCCCAAGAAGTCCTTCAAAAATTATGACAAACTGTCTAGGTTTAGTTGATGGTGTTTAGGGTAAGTATCTTGAGAAGAATATCTCTTGTCAAAAAACCTTGTTTTTTAAATATCAGTCAGCCATCCTCTCTTCTTATCTGGCAAAACAAAACCCTTGTTTACCCCTAGGTCATACACCATCAAAATGGTTGCTGTGTTTTGTTTCAACAAAGCTTATAAGGTTCAAATTTAGGAAGAAACAGAGTAAGAAGGTCCCATGTACGAAGAAAGTAATTAAGTGAAATTTCCAAGCATTATCATCATGATACCTCAAAAAAGGTCTCAAATGGTCAAAGACATTTTATCAATGCATCTCTGCAAGGGTTCTAGGATAGATGCCAATAAGCAGTTCTGAACATAGGGTCACTTCAAGGAAAGTTTTCAAAGCAAGAGAAGTTGACTGTTTGAAGACTAAAGGAAATACAGGCTTAAGAAGAAGAAAGCCAACAAGATTCATCCCTGCAAAATCAGAAACATCAAGAAGGTCAAAGAATTATTCATCCTGGAAAAAGGAGTACAAAGGTGTGTTAGTTTTCTGGCAAAAGACTTCCAGCAGTTTATGCATCAAAGTGAAAAGCATAAAAGGGGAACAGCTACCTTTTTTATACCCCTATAGCCTAGAATCTAAACTATTAAAGACTCTGTCATCACAAAGGAAGCTAAAGCTATTGCAAAAGAAATTTAACCTAAGAGACACAAGTAGATATGCTAGAGTTTGAAATATCTTACCTTTTCATTATCTCCACAGTAAATTTCTACAAGAAACATGTCTCATACAGATTGATAAAGGATAAACCATTTGAATTGCCTCCTTCAAATCATAAGTAGAGGGCAAAGACACAGTTTTTGATTTCAATGCTTCCTTCAAATATAAAGCAAAGGGCACAATTTCTATTTTAAATTCCTCCTTCAAAAATAAGCAGATGGAAATCACTTGTTTTTATGAGGCACCTCCTTCAATCATGAGCAGAGGGCCTAAACAATTTATGTCTAACAAGCCTCCTTCAAAGATGATAAGTAGAGGGCATGACATAAACAGTTTGTTTAGAAGGCTAAAGGCCTCATTTGTAAAACAGAGACCGGGCCTAAAGTTTCTTTAAAGGACCTCCTTCAATTTATAAGCAGAGGGTGCATAGTTTCCAAACTGGTTTCACTGTTGAAAAAATTCTGATTAAAAATACCCCACAGTGAAAAATGTTTCAAAATTGTTTCATAGAAATAGGGTAAATGAGAAAAAGAGGAAAAATTTAATGAAACTATTTTGAAAAAGCAAAAAGGAGAAGATTATGTGCCATAAAAGCATTTCAAAGGGCATACAAAAGCCCTCAACGAGCATATCTATCCTCATTTTATTGATTGGAAAACGAAGGGAGTTTTTATGGTCCCTTGGAAAACACTTTGTGCACGTTTTCCAGGATGCGATGCACCTGTACACTAGCGTGATGTGTTTTAGTGCCCAACCCTCATTCAACTTTTCCGCCTGGTGCCCAAAACTGCCCGTCGTTCAAACCTCATTCAGAAACCCATTTTTTTGAACTAGCACAGTGTATTTTTCTCATGCAGCCTCCGTTCAGATGCTACGCATCTGTGTGCAAGGGCGTAGCACCTGGTCATTTTATTACAAAGGGCCAAAAATTGCCAGTCTTGCTCAAGGATCAGTTTTCATCACTGCAAAGAAGTTTTTCAAGGTATTTATCATTATCTTTTACCCCTCAGTTGCTCTTAAAACATAAAGGATGTTTTGAAAACCGAATTAAAGGAGAAAGAAGTTTTAAAGGAAAATAAAGCTTGTTTTTATTTAAGGGTTGTTTAGTTGATTTTGGAGAAGAACAACAAAATCAAAATGCCTCCAAAAAAAAGGGTAAAAAAGGGAGGCCAACACAACAGATTTGAGCCCACCACTATTCAAGAAATCACTACCTCTCCCTCAATCTTGTCCTGTTTTCAAGAGGTAGGCTGCTTTGATTTTTGTAGTAGAATACCAGAGGTCACTAGCCACCCTTATTTAACTGAGCCGTTTTCCCTAAGATTGGATGGAAAGCAAGTTCACATAACAGGTCTAGATTTTGAACTCACTCCTAGAGCTGTTTCTAAAGCAACCAAAATCCCTCACATAGGAGAGGAGTAGTTCAAACAGTCATACCTTGACCACAGCCACTATCAGCCTTTTCTAAAACCAAATCATCTAGATGCATGCAGTACCATATTTCATTTTTCACACTTGTTGGATGACTATGCAGTCCTCATGAAGATAATTATGAATTTTTTCACTTGTGAAGGTAGATTCTCCCGAGTATATTCCTATCACATCAGACTCCTGATTCATTTCAAAAAAGCTAAGCTACTAAACCTACCCTTTTTCCTATGCAAGAGTATAGAAAATATGGCTTCCATTGTTAGAAAGAAGCCTCCAGCTCAGCAGAAAGAAATTTTATTCCATCACTCTCTCATTAAAATCATTATCCTTCACCAGCTGAAACAAAAGGGCATCCCTTGGGAAAATTTCATCTCTCACCCTGATTTTACTTCTGCATCTTTTATGCCACTACAAATCAAGCCATTTTCATCCTGAGACCCTTCTCATGCTCATTCCTTTCCCTCCACACCCTATGTTTCCTCTTCTTCTCATGAGTCCACTCCCCCAAAAAAACCATCCTCCGCAGATGATAGTGAGAAAGAGGAATGTAGTAAAAGCAAAGAACAGGGAAGTGATGGTGACAAATAATAAGGAAGTGATGGTGACAAAGAGCAAGAAAGTGATGAACGCAAAAGTAGAGGGAAAGGAAAGCATGATGAGGCAGGCAGTCCACAAGGGGAGAGTGAAAGCAGTGATCATGAAAGTGGCAGCCCACAAGGAGAAAATGAAGACAGTGATGAAGAAGAAGGCATGGCACAACAAGAAAAATGAAAATAGTGATAATAGCAAGGACAATGAATGAAGCGATGATCAACAATATAGAGATCATGAAAGCAACCCTCAAGAGGAAGGGCATTTTTGGACACATTCTTATTTTTTGTGAATTTTAGGCCTAAAAGTATAAAATCATGGGTGCCTTAAATTTTTCTCGGAGCATCCTCGGCTGAAGAAAAATATATTTTTGGATTCCTTGACATCAAAGGAACATGCTCATAAATTTTTAGATCAAATGAAGCTGTTTTGGTTCCTCAAAAAGGCCAAAAATAGCCAATTTTTACCTTTCTACCCCTAATATCAGCAGGTGCTACACTCCTAGGTTTTTTCACTATTTCTACTTTTTTACTAACTTCCATGCATCATATTGGAAAAAATAAAGTACTTTTGGAAATTAGAGATCTGTAGCTTTCCAACGCACCATCATGGGACTGATTTCGACATCGGGAGGTCTGCCAAAACTTCACTATAAAACAAACTTTTTTCTGGTGCTACGCTCCTGTAAATTTTGCTGAAAAGCAGTTTTCTGAGTGATGACTGGGCCAAATGTGCGTTAAGCAAGTTTATCTTGTGTGTCAAGCCTTGAAATTGATTCTTTTTTGCTATTTTGGTCCGAAAAGATATTTTGAAGGATATTTTGTGCCTTAGACTTTGTTAAGCGTCAAGGACAGTTCTAGATAATTATTTTTGGCCAATGGCCTTCTAGTTGCTCAAGTGGTTTTCCTCCTCTTTTGCTTATATTAACCAAGAGGATTCATTGTAACAAGGAGGTAGAACTTGATATATCGAGAGCAATACATAGCATTATGAGCTTGGAAGAAATACTTGTTTTATGAAGTGGATGATGTCTTGCTTGGCTTGATGGTGGAGGAGCATTGTGTGCAGGATTCCATGGCTTGGTGAATGGTGATGTTTCTCTGAATTTGTTTATGTTTCCTTGTTTTCATTAATGTTTCATATTTCTCATTTGCTGTAGATCAGAAAATTATATGTTGAGACATGCTCATGGAAGCACCTCAAACATCCTGCATGTTATAGCTTTAATGTTTTCCTCTTCTTGATCATTTCCAAAGGATTCCTAACTGCCCTTTAGGTCCATCAAGAAATTTTTATTTGTTTCATTTATGGTCATTATGTTTTGCTATCTTGTATGATTTAAGGTATGGCCTGCTTACTTATAGCTCCTCAAAACTCCATTTCTGAAATCTTTCTATGAAATATTGGTTGTTTTAGTTAAGTCAAAGAGGTCTCGTTCAATCTTGCCCTTTGGCCATGCTTGCAAACTTATTTCAGAGTTACCGATAGCTCAAGATATGATGTTTAGGAGTACCCACTTCATAGATTGATTTGTTTGTTTATCTTATTTTTTTTCCTAACAGTTGAAGGTGATTTTCTAGAGTTAAAGGTTCTTATGCTTCTATGTATCACTGGATTGTTTATCTTTCATATGTATCAATTTGAGCTTTATTCATAGATATTTATGGTTTGCCCTACCTCATGAATACCTAATTTAAAACTATATATGTTTAATATCTCTTTGTCTTTCACAAACTCAAAGTTCATTTCACTTCATATTCACCCAAAGAATCCATTTACCTTGACTAAATCGGCCCTGTAGTAATACCTTGTCCACCATTTAGACAGACCTGAATTTATCTGACCCCATAGCCCTATTGATTTAATGAACTCTCTTTCTATTTGTCCTTTTTGATCGGTTTACCTCAAAAACCCCAAAAAAAAACCAAAATATACTTAACAGCTAGCCTAAAATCAAACATACAAAGCGAACAAGTTCACATCCTTCGCATAATAGAGAGAGCCCTCTCTGAGTCCATGAAGGCTAGGTCATAGGACTCCAAATCTTGGTCTGATGTTACCCTGTCATTTGGTTTACCAATCTGCTAAATTACAGGACTCTAACATAATGGTGATCACGGTGGGACTTCTAAGTACATAGTTGCCTGAATATCTCATACAAGCTTAGTTAGACTTAGATATACCAGTGAATCTGCCTCCTCATTGACACACTGACATACTGATGATTGCGGTGGAAAAACTAAGTACATAAATAGCCTAACAAGCCTTGGTAAACTCATTAGTCCTTCTATATTAAAATCATACGAACAACCTATAAATTCATTTAAAGTGTATTCTCTTTGTTTCAGCACCTTAGCTAAGTGATGAATCAAATATAGGAAACTTTTAAAAACTAGGCTGCATATAAAAATCTGTAAAAAATCACACAAAAACATCCCTAGATTGGTTTCTATCAGTCATTGGCGGTGGACCATAAAAATTTGTCTTCACAAGACAATAGTATTCACCTGGCAACTCCACTAGCCTCCAGTAGGCCTAATACTCCATTTAAAAAACCAAAAAATTTCCATAAGCATTTTATCCTGTTGACTTACCTTTCCAATCACAAAGATCATGATGCAGCCTCTGAAATCAGTGACAAACTAAGTACTACTTAAGAATTCAAAAAATTTCATCAAACATAAAAAATCAACAGAATAGCCTAAAAACAGATCTATAACTTTCTCAACATCCTAACAAACTGTTGATCTAAGTTTTAGAACACTCTTACAAGTTTTTGCACAAAATTTTCTAAAAAAGAATTTTCCTAAAAAGCACCTTTGTCAGTATTGGTGGTGGACCATAAACTTCAAAGCATCCACCTAGCGACTCCACTAGCCTTCATTTAGTTTTAAAACTTTACTAGCATCCGTAAGACTCTTAGGGAGGAAAACCATCCAAAAACAATCAAAACTGTCATCCTCTCTAAATTTTGAATTTGAAATCTAGCTTCACGAAGAATTAATACCAGATCTCATCCAGACCCAAATCCTCCTATCATAGTTGATGACCCAGAAAATATTTTGTGGCAAAATTTTGAAACTGGAAACTTAGCTACTGATAGGACCATTCACAAAGCAAGCTCTGTACCTGAACATCTTACATCCTTGAAAGATCACCAGTTTAGCTTGTGTTCAAAAAAATGTCTTTTTAGAAACAAGTCACAAAGTAGAATCAACCTTGCCGATCTTGAGCCCTTAGATTTGCAGCAGAGTCCTAGCACAGAAGCCTCACCCACTACACCACCCGATTTCCATCTTCTCCACCACTTCGACTCTTTTCACCCCAAATATTCTCAAAATCAGTCTACAAGTCCAAGTACTTCCGTCACACCCATTCAAAACACCACTGTGCAAATCACCTGATCCCATACTACAAATCCTCATACTGTAAATCTATCATCAGCTCCCATTATGGCAGCCTGGTATGCACCCTTAGTGTTACCACAGCCTTTGGTACCTTTGCAAAATGATTACCAATCCAAAATCCCACACTTTACCAGGGCTGAGTCTACTGCTGCCCAACAGCATGTAGATAGAAACAGTGATGCTTTTGACTACATGGAACTAGAAGATGAAACCATAAAGATGAGACTGTTTTCCCAAAGCCTAGGCTAAGAAGCCAAGAAATGGTTTAAAATCTTGGCTCCTAACAGTATACTTGATGTCCCATCACTCTACCAAAATTTTATAAACAAATGGAAAATCAGGAAAAACCCCATCAAAATCCTTTCCGAATACAACAATCTTAAAAGGAATATGGGGGAATGTGTTCAAGACTATTGCACTAGGTTCAACAGTGTCTATAATTCCCTTCCACCTCACATGGAACCTCAACTGGGTCTAGCACTAGCAAAATTTCTCGAAGGTTTTGATCCAGATATGACATACCAATTAAGAGAAAGAGACCCCGCAAATCTAGAAGAAATGCAAAAGGTAGCTATTAGTGCCGAAGCCAACCTATCCGAGAAGAGAGCCAGGATGAGATCGGAAAAGAAATTCACTTACCGAGATGAGACCATACCTTCCATTTCCTCTTCAGATTCCAAAATAGACAACCTGGTTAGAACTATGGAGAGAATGATGGAAAGAATAAATCTGAGTGAAAGGGCACCTCCAAGGGACAACCAGCCAAATCCTCAAAACAGAAACCAGAATCAGAACCTTAGAAGGGAACCACCTCAAATCAAACCAAGGGAAAATGATCAACAGATCAGGCCAAATTTCTAATAAAACTATGTTGATGAGGTAGAAAGAGATATTGAACCACTTGATGAAAATCACTTAAACTTGATAGGTTCTGATAGTGAGGGTGACGTTTTTCTCACAGAAGAAGAACAATTTTTCTTCTCCTCAAACCAAAATGAAACAAATTATGAGGACCTCGAAGATCCTGAAATAGGATTACAAAACACCATAATGGAAGTTCATAGGCAATATGATCTTAGGAGTAAGAAAAACCAAGACAACTCTAGGAAAAGTAGCCTAGACACTGTTGTTACAAAACCCACCGATACCGTTCTTAAAAGAACAACAGATAGTAACAAAATCATGGCTAATATTACTGATCATAACAAAGACAAAACTAGCCAGAAAAACCTTGATCCTAACTATCCTAGTACCTCTACTAAGATCCCCAAAAAAACTTTGTTAAACAAAGCCCCTAATAAAAATCAGTAAGATAAACTTATAGAAAAAGTCGTGGCTGAGAAAACTGAAGCAAATATATCTAAAATACAAGTACCTTTTAGTTTTGAAGGGGAAATTTCCAAAATTAAGATCACCATGCCTCTCACTGAACTAATTTCCCAAAGCTCATACAAATCTCAAGTGCTAAATGTCCTAAACATAGGAAATGATGCAGATACTTTACACCTAGCTGATGACACCCCTGAGTTGTTGTTTGGACAAAAAATAGAAGGAAAATATCAAGAGGGAACCACTCCTTTTTACATTAGTCTAAATATACATGACCAAATCCTACATAATACCATGCTAGATTTCGGGGCCTCTCACAATCTCATGCCAAAAGTGGTAATGTAAATATTAGGCCTAGAAATAACAAAACCTTATAAAGACTTATATTTGTTTGATTCAAGAAGAGTCAAGTGTTTTGGCCTGATAAAGGATCTTTGTGTCAGTTTGGCACAAGTACCTGCAAAACACCTGGTCATGGACATAGTGGTAGCAGAAATTCCTCCCAAGTACGGAATGCTTTTATCCAGATCTTAGGGGGCCAAGCTCCAAGGAAGTATTCAACTAGATATGTCTTACGCCACCATTCCTGTTTTTAATCAGACAAGAAGATTGTATCGAGAATCACACATGAAGTATATGGTTAGCAATCAAGAAAGACCAGACAACATACCTCTTTATTCTGTACATTTAGAACTTAATTCTTTTATTTTACATAATAATGAGGACATTCATAAACGGATAGGTAAAGCTGAAGAAAATATAGGCCCACTGCATCAGGCACACCAACTTCTCTATGATGAGCTAGATACTCAAAACTATCACGATCCGGAACAATTGTATCCCAATGAAAAAGAATCTGATGTTCTAGACATAGAAAATAAAACCTAAAAAATAGAAAACAGTTTACACTCTCAAGCAAGTTTCTCAAACCAAGTACAAGCCTCAAAAATACAATCAGAACCTTTTCCCAATATAGAGGCGCTAAAGAACTTGTATAGAACTAAAATATTTGGAAATAAAGGCCAAGAAAGCCTTATGTTCTTACCATATCTAAATACATGTCCATCCCAAGACTTTACCCCCCCAAATAAAACTTTAACTATTGCAAATAATTCTGTAGATCTGGGAAAAATGTCTGATAAAGATAATATGGGGGAATGTGATAAAAGCAGTCTTGGAGAACCTAAGCTGCTTGAACTAGCTAAAATTTTGTCATTACAGCAGAAATTGAGAAGTGCTAGGATACGCAAGATTCTTTAGAATACTAGTACATGTCGAGAGAATAGCTCAAAACACCATGACACAGCCATCATTTCAAAAATTCACCCTTACAAAATGGAACACAAAAATCTTGATCAGGCATTAACACTTAAAAATAAAACAGCTGGTTACAAGATATGTGTAGATTTTAGAAACACAGATAAACACTCCCTAAATAGCACTCATATCCTTCCAAAAACAAGTCTTACCATACATAAGCTAGGAATTTCTAACCATGTGTCCTTGCATGATAATATTTCAGGATATCATCAGCTAAATCCTCTTCAAAACAAATAGCTCAAAGATTTTTTAAAATACACTGGAAACAGTTTCAAGTTCAAACCTAGTTTTTCAAAACTGCAAGACACCGGGGACATGTTTCAAAGGACTATGTTTCCAGTGCTGAACTTCTTTACTATAATGTACCTTGATGATGTCATCATATATTTTAAGAATGACAAAGAATATTTGTATTACCTAAAGAAGATGTACAGCAAAGGCGGGAGTGGAAATCAAAGGTATAAGGAAAAACAACGAGCATACATAGGGTTTTTTAAAGATTCTTGCAAGAACCCTTATGTTGTGCTTACAAGAGAAAATTTTCCTGATTTTTATTTTCAAGAACTAAATGGACCAAGAGCATTAGGGGATCCTTTTGAAGATAAGATGCTCAAAATCCACCATTATCAATAGTTCTAGTCGTGAAGTTTGTTACTCATTGTACATATTTTTGTTGAAGAAAACAGAAAATACAAAAAGAACAAAAGAATAGAAAAAGAGGGTAGTCTTGAAGCAGCAGTAAAGCCCCATGTTCAAAAAATAGTCATGCTGAAAGTGTTCAAGTCTAAATGCCACTACTAGTGCTCAAAAGATGTCTTGTTCAGTTATCTAGCCTAATCATAACTGAGCATGTTTTAAATTGATTGCTGATAAGTTAGTGAAAAAGAATGATAGTCAAAATATGCAAGCTTGACTTATCAAAGAAAGTAGATTAGGAAACAAACATGTTGGTTCCACATGCTCAAAACAGAACCAAAGAGAAAAATAGGGATGAAAAGCAAACTATGTATCCTAGCCCTGATTTTTCTAAATCTCATTTTGTACAAAAATAAAATTTGTGTGCAGCTTGTATTTATGCCACAAACACATGACAAATCAGACTGTCTAATCCTGATTTGATCATTTTTCAATTTCATGTTTTAGTCTAGCGAATGAAATCCTGTCAAACAGCTTAATCTTGACAGTTGATCTAGTATAGGTAGAGAAATAAATGAGTTCATTATTTTAATCTAAACTCCTAGAAGATCTAAGTGTAGAAGTAGGTAGTGTTTTCACTTTCAAAAATATCATGTCAACGGTTTGCCAGTCCAAGTGCACCCAAAGAAGAAAAAATGTTAGGCAAAGTAGCTGGGTAAGTAGAGATGAGGTTGATGCTAATCATGCTATCAGTTTGTCAGAAAGCATCATTTACAGGAAAAGCATCAAGAAAAAAGAGAAATATGCACCAATGGATGAGGCACTAGTCTTCATAAGCCAGAGATCTATAATTCTGGACACTTCTCGAAAAGGAGCTTCCCTCCCCAAATGGAGGCACTGTTAGTCATCAGTATTTTTTTCCTGTTGTGATGACTATATGCCTTGCCTAGGTTTTCTAGAAACCAATTTCAAACAATCAATTTTTCCTCTAGAAAACCCCTCAGAGAATTTTTATCTTTTTTCCTCTCTTGTGTTAGAAGTGGTCATCAAGTTTCAATCTTGATAAAACTCCCTTGTCCATAACTGTCAAAAGCCTTGTATCTCTGAACATTCAAAATCCCCTGTTTTCACATAGCTCACTGTCAAGCATACGACAAAGTTGTCTCCTCCCCTCTCACTATTTAAATTCCCATATGATGACCTGACTATGCCCAAGAAGTCCTTCAGAAATTATGACAAATTGTCTAGGTTTAGGTGATGGTGTTTAGGGTAAGTATCTTGAGAAGAATATCTCTTGTCAAAAAACCTCATTTTTTAAATATCAGTTAGCCATCCTCTCTTCTTATCTAGCAAAACAAAACCCTTTTTTACCCCTAGGTCATACACCATCAAAATGGTCACTGTGTTTTGTTTCAACAGAGCTTATAAGGTTCAAATTCAGGAAGAAACATAGTAAGAAGGTCCTATGTCCAAAGAAATTAATCAAGTGATATTTTCAGGCATTATCATCATGATACCTCAGAAAAGGTCTCCAATGGTCAAAGAAATTTTATCAATGCATCTCTGCAGGGGTGCTAGGATAGATGCCAATAAGCAGTTCTGAACAAAGGGACACTTCAAGGAAAGTTTTCAAATAAAGAGCAGTTGATTGTTTGAAGACTAAAGGAAATACAAGTTTAAGAAGAGGAAAGCCAACAAGATTCATCCCTGAAAAATCAAAAACACCAAGAAGGTCAAAGAATTATTCATGTTGGCAAAAGGAGTACAATGGTGTGTTAGTTTTCTGGCAATAGACTTCCAGCAGTTTAGGCATCAAAGTGAAAAACATAAAAAGGGAACAGCTGCGTTTTTTATACCCCTATAGCCTAGACTTTAAACTATCAAAGACTCTGTCATCACAAAGGAAGCTAAAGCTATTGCAAAAGAAATTTAACCGAAGAGACACAAGTAGATATGCTGGATTTTGAAATATCTTACCTTTTCATTATCTCCACAGTAAATTTCTACAAGAAACATGTCTCATACAGATTGATAAAGGATAAACCATTTGAATTTCCTCCTTCAAATCATAAGCATAGGGCAAATACACAGTTTTTGGTTTAAATGCCTTCTTCAAAAATAAGAAGATGGAAATCACTTGTTTTTATGAGGCACCTCCTTCAATCATGAGCAGAGGGCCTAAACAGTTTATGTCTGACAAGCCTCCTTCAAAGATGATAATTAGAGGGAATGACACAAACAATTTGTTTAGAAGGCTAAAGGCTTCATTTGGAAAACAGAGACTGGGCCTAAAGTTTCTTTAAAGGACCTCCTTCAATTTATAAGTAGAGGGTGCAGAGTTTCCAAACTGGTTTCACTGTTGAAAAAATTCTGATTAAAAATACCCCACAGTGAAAAATGTTTCAAAATTGTTTCATAGAAATAGGGTAAATGAGAAAAAGAGGAAAAATATAATAAAAATATTTTGAAAAATCCAAAATGAGAAGAGCATGTGCTGTAAAATCATTTCGAAGGGCATACAAAAGCCCTCAATGGACATATCTATCCTCATTTTATTGATTGGCAAATGGAGGGAGTTTTTATGGTCCCTTGGAAAACACTCCGTGCATGTTTTCTAGGATGCGACGCGCCTATGCCTTAGCGCTATGCGCCTGTAGCAGCTCACCGAAGCAAAATAAAAAGGGCACGGCGCGCCTGTACACTGGCGTGACGCGTTTCAATGCCCGACCCTCGTTTAGCTTTTCCGCCTGGCACCCAAAATTGCCCGTCATTCAAACCTCGTTCAGAAACCCAGTTTTTTGAACTAGCATAGTGTATTTTTCTCGTGCTGCCTCCATTCAGACGCCACGTGCCTATGTGCAAGGGCGTAGCACCTGCTCATTTCATTACAAAGGGCCAAAAATTTCCAGTCTTGCTCAAGGATCAATTATCATCACTGCAAAGAAGTTTTTCAAGGTATTTATCACTATCTTTTACCCCTCAGTTTCTCTCAAAACATAAAGGATGTTTTGAAAAGCGAATTAAAGGAGAAAGAAGTTTTAAAGGAAAATAAAGCCTGTTTTTATATAAGGGATGTTTAGTTTATTTTGGAGAAGAACAAAAAAATAAAAATTCCTCCAAAGAAAAGGGTAAAAAAGGGAGGCCAACACAACAGATTTGAGCCCATCACTATTCAAGAAATCACAGCCTCTCCCTCAATCTTGTCCTGTTTTCAAAGTTAGGATGCTTTTATTTTTTCAGTAGAATACTAGAGGTCACTAGCCACCCTTATTTAACTGAGATGTTTTCCCTGAGATTGGATGGAAAGAAAGTTCACATAGCAGGTCTAGACTTTGAACTCACTCCTAGAGTTGTTTCTAAAGCAACCAAAATCCCTCACTTAGGAGAGGAGTGGTTCAAACAATCATACCTTGACCTCAGCCACTATCAGTCTTTTCTAAAACCAAATCATCAAGATGCATGCAGTTCTATCTTTCCTTTTTCACACTTGTTGGATGACTATGTAGTCCTCATGAAGATAATCATGAATTTTTTCACGTGTGAAGGTAGATTCTCCCGAGTATATTCCTATCACATTAGACTCTTGATGCATTTCACAAAACCTAAGCTGCTAAACCTACCCTTTTTCCTGTGCAAGAGTATAGAAAAGACGTCTTCCATTGTTATAAAGAAGCCTCTAGCTTAGAGAAAAGCAATTTTATTCCACCACTCTCTCATTAAAATCATTATCCTTCACCAGCTGAAACAAAAGGGCATCCCTTGGGAAAATTTCATATCTCGCCCTGATTTTACTTCTGCATCTTCTATGCCACTACAAATCAAGCCATTTTCATCCCGAGACCCTTCTCATGCTCATTCCTTGCCCTCCACACCCTATGTTTCCTCTTCTTCTCATGAGTCTACTCCCCCAAAAAAACCATCCTCCACAGATGATAGTGAGAAAGAAGAATATAGTAAAACCAAAGAACAGGGAAGTGATGGTGACAAAGAACAAGGAAGTGATGGTGAAAAAGATCATGAAAGTGATGAACTCAAAAGTATAGGGAAAGGAAAGCATGATGAGGCAGGCAGTCCACAAGGGGAGAGTGAAAGCAGTGATCATGAAAGTGGCAGCCCACAAGGAGAAAATGAAGACAGTGATGAAGAAGAAGGCAACCCACAGTAAGAAAATGAAAACAGTGATAATAGCAAGGACAGTGAAGGAAGCACCGATCAACAATACAGAGATCATGAAAGTAGCCCTCAAGAGGAAGGTAAGAGCACTAATGATGATAAAGGCAGCTCACAAACGAATGGCAAAAGCACAGATGGTGAAGGCAGCCCACATCAGGAAAACATTGAAAATAGTGACAATGATGAAGAAAACATTTCAAAGCTCAGTAAAGACAACAAATTTGATGAGGAAAGAGGCAGCCCAAACAGTCAAAACAGTCAAGGCTTAAACATAAAAAACAGTGACACCTTTGAAGACCAAGGTCAAGATGAAAATGATGGAAGCAGACACAGCAAAGAGGGAAGTAATAAAAACAGTCATGACAACAAGAAGATGGATGAAGGTAGAGATAGTTCTGGAAAGGAAAAAAAAATAGACCTAGACATCTCCCACTGAACAGAAAAAGAGCATGATCTTTCTGATTTTACTCCTGATGATGAGTTCATTACAAATATCAAATTTAATGAACAAGGAAATTCCCCACAACGAAGTAACCAAGAAGTGCAAACAGAGAATGTTTTTGGAGAAGAGGACATCCCTAAGGGTGTATGATACCAAACTAAACAAGCCCATATATTAACTCTTCCTCTCACTCATCATCAGCGAGGCCAAGAGCATGTGTTTACTGCCTCTCCAAGGCAAGGGGCCATGCTTCCTTCATCAAAAGTAGCAAAGGCAAAAACCACCAAAGCAGCAAAGAAGAAAACCACTCAAACAGTGACTAGTAATGTCACTAGGGCACTGAGGAGTAGAGGCAAATTTCCAAAGAAGAGCAATGTAGAATTTCCCAAGAAAACCAGAGGAAAGAAAATCATTAAAGGCAAGGGCAAAGAGAAGATTGAACAACAAGAGAGAAGCCATGAGCATGAAAGGGAATTTGACATAATAAAAATAGACAGTGATGCTGAAGATGATGAGGCCAGTGTTCTTAGATCTCTTTTGCAAAACCAGGAGGCTCAGATTAAAGACTTGGAAAATGGCCTAGAAATGTCAAAAGGCATCATCCACTATTTTCAATTGCAAAATAATCAAATGAGTGGACATATGGAAATATTTGAGGCCCGGGCACTCAAATACAGAAGGGAAGCTCAAAAGTCACAAGTGAGGCTAGAAGAATACATGGGTGAGTATGCGGAAGATGATGAAGAAGAAGGGCCAACAAGAAAGAGACCTAAGACCATGGGTCTTAAAAGAGCATTGAAAGAACAGAAAGAAGAAGAATCAGCTCATGCAGAGCAGTACTCTCTTACGGAGCTCCTTTCCAAAGAAATTGAGAATGATAGAGAGTCTTGGCTTGAGAGGGCAAATCAGCATTTGGAAACCAAATTGGAGAAAGCTAACAAGGATTTGGGCCTACAAAGCAGAATGACCGAGCACTACAAGAAATTGAATCAGTTTGCCCGAAGGAAACTCAAACTGCGAAAAGGAGGTGTCCGGCCGAAAAACATGGAAAAGACCTATCCCAGCTTGGAATTCTTGCTCAAGCTTCATTGCATGTTTTTAAAAACCCTTAAGGGGTTTACTCACCAAATTTGGGAATTTTTGGACACATTCTTGTTTTTTGTGAATTTTAGGCCTAAAAGCATAAAATCATGGGTGCCTTAACTTTTTCTCGGAGCATCCTCAGCTGAAGAAAAATATATGTTTGGATTCCTTGACATGAAAGGAACATGCTCAGAAATTTTCACATCAAATGAATCTGATTTGGTCCCTCAAAAAGGCCAAAAACAACCATTTTTTACCTTTCTGCCCCTAATATCAGCAGGTGCCACACTCCTGTGGTTTTTCATTGTTTCTTATTTTTGACTAACTTCCAAGTATCATATTGGAAAAACTCAAGTATTTTTTCAAATTATACTACCGTATCTTTCCAACGAGCCATCACGGGACTCATTTCGACATCAAGAGGTTTGCCAAAACTTCACTGCAAAATAGACTTTTTTTTGGTGCTACGCTCCTCTAGATTTTGCTGAAAAGCAGTTTTCTCAGTGATGATTGGGTCAAATGTGCGTTAAGAAAGTTTATCTTATGTGTCAGGCCTTCAAAGTGATTATTTTTTTCTATTTTGGTCCAAAAATATATTTTTGAAGGATATTTTATGCCTTGGACTTTGTTAAGCCTCTAGGACAGTTTTAGATATTTGTTTTTGGCCAATGGCCTTCTAGTTGCTCTAGGTGGTTTTCTTCCTCTTTGGATTGTATAAACCAAGAGGATTAATTGTAACAAGGAGGCAGAACTTGATATATTGAGAGAAATACATAGCATTATGAGCTTGGAAGAAATACTTGTTTTATGAAGTGGATGATGTCTTGCTTGGCTTGATGGTGGAGGAGCATTGTGTGCAGGATTCCATGGCTTGGTGAATGGTGATGTTTCTCTGATTTTGTTTATGTTTCCTTGTTTTCATTAATTTTCCATATTTCTCATTTGCTATAGATCAAAAAATTATATGTTGAGACATGCTCATGGAAGCACCTCAAACATCCTGCATGTTACAGCTTTAATGTTTTCCTCTTCTTGATCATTTCTAAAGGATTCTTAACTGCCCTTTAGGTCCATCAAGAAATTGTTATTTGTTTCATTTATGGTCAATATGTTTTTCTATCTTGTATGATTTAAGGTATGCCCTGCTTACTTATAGCTTCTCAAAACTCCATTTCTGAAATCTTTCTATGAAATAATGGTTGTTTTAGTTTAGTCAAAGAGGTTTCGTTCCATATTTCCCTTTGGCCATGCTTGCAAACTTATTTCAAAGTTCCCAATAGCTCAAGATATGCTATTTAGGAGTTATTTCTTCATAGATTGAGTTTTTTGTTTATCTTATTTTTTTTTCCCAACAGCTAAAGGTGATTTTCTAGAGTTAGAGGCTCTTATGCTTCTATGTATCACCAGATCGTTTATCTTTCATATGTATTAGTTTGAGTTTTATTCATAGAGATTTATGGTTTGCCCTACCTCATGAATACCTGCTTTAAAACTATATATGTTTAAGATATCTTTGTCTTTCACAAACTTAAGGTTCATTTCACTTCATTTTCACCCAAAGAATCCATTTACCTTAACTAAATCGGCCCTGTAGTAATACCTTGTCCACCATTTAGACAGTCCTAACTTTACCTGACCCCATAGCCCTGTTGATTTAATGAACTCTCTTTATATTTTTCCTTTTTGATCAGTTTACCTCAAAAACCCAAAAAGCAAACCAAAATATACTTAAAAGCTAGCCTAAAATAAAACATACAAAGCGAACAAGTTCACATCCTTCGCATAATAGAGAGAGCCCTCTCTGAGTCTAGGAAGGCTAGGTCTTAGGACTCCAAAGCTTGGTTTGATGTTACCCTGTCATTTGGTTTACCAATCTACCAAATTACGAGACTCCAACAAATACATGCCTTTAATTTGTTAGAAACATTGGTGTTGTGGAGAATTCGGTCATTTTAAATCCTAATAATGAGAACTCAAGTGTGGTTATTGAAGGGATTTCAAGAAAAATGTTTGGAAGACCTTTTCTGTTAAGGTAATGCGGTGGCAAGCTCTCATTGTTTTAGCAGTCACAAAAATCTAAGTTGGTTGGAGATGAGTTGCTTCAAAGATAAGATATTTTCTTGGATTGTGGCCTTCTCTTTCACAACTTAGTAGAACCTATGATTAACACCTTGAATCATTTTTAAACTATCCTAGAAAAACTTTTCATGGACCCTCAGTTCTTTTCTAAAAAAAATTAGCAATGGTTTTTCCAAATTGTTGCATTAGTGTAGGCTCACTACTTTGGGTAACTTGATTGGTGATAAGAATTTTCAAAAGTTTTAGCCATCAATAATTTTGACATATGAAAACATGGCTAAAACAGGTCTTTAGTCTTCAAAAAACAAATTTGATGCAAAATCTGTGATTTGTTGAAGCCTCTACTATGTTCCTTATCCTTCAAAGATCCACCTATTTTATATCTTCACTCAAAACCCTCAAAGAAGCTTGCTGGTATACAAGGATGGTTTCAAAAAACCTCTTCTCCATCATTTCCATCCTAAAATCCCGTTTTTTCCCTTTATTATTCCTCCATTTCCTAAAAAATCCCTTTGAAACTTGTAAAATCCCTCTTATAAGGTTTACAAGCCTTTTCTTATACCTATCGAAACCTTTTAAGACCTTTCGAAACCCCCATTTCGGCCTTAAAAATCAACTTTTTCATAAAGCGGACCTTTAAGCCCCTGCTGGCTTGAGCCTGAGCCCCTTTTCCACCATAAGACCACACTCCATGACCGAGCGCTAAGTCCATTAGCCATCACACATCGCCGATTCCAAGTTCCTGCTCCCATTTTCTTTTTCTTGCTGATGGCTGATCCTTTGACGAGATCGGAGACGTCCATTCCCCAAGATCTGTTGGCTATCGCACATCGCATTGGTGCATCGCAATTCCATGCTGATGATCTACCCCTCCGATGGAATCCCCTACCGACAAGATCTCGTCCATTGATCTCTCTCAGATCGGACGGTCTGTGCTCCCCTCCATCGCATCGGCACATCCCAATCGCTCCTTCCCCAATTCCTCATCCCGCCTGCCTGGATCGCCAAAATGTGAAGCTCCGATCACATCTCCACCGTCGATCTCAATCCCAATTTGACAGTCCTCCGTCCATCACATTTTCCTCTCCCATCGGTGCATCGCAGTTCCAAAAACCTCCTTCCCAAATCCTCTTCTCCTCTGATCGTTGATCCGCTGAAGTTAATCCTGACCATCCATCTCACAGATCTGATGGCCCGCATTGATTCACCTCCTCTTCCAATCGCGGGCACTTTCATCAAAAATTTCAACTATATGAGTTCCCCCACAGTTGAATCCTTTGACTATGGGAGATCTTCATCCGATGGTCCAGATTTACTGCAGAGGCGCCCGGCCTGCAGACTCGTCTGTACCTCGAGTGCCGCTGCATTTGACTCTTTTGACCACAAAAGATCTTCATTCGACGGTCCAAATTTAATACAGAGGCACCCGGCCCACAAACCCGTCAATACCTCAAGTGCCCCCGCTGTGTGTATTTTCTTTCAATTTTCCATATAATCCCACTGGTCCCACCTGACCACGCTAGGGCCTTTCGTCGTGTTTCCTCGTGATCTCCACCATTGATCTGCCCCCCCCCCCCAAGATCCAGCGGCCCACAGGAATTTTCACGCCCGTTTTTCCATAGCTATCCAAAACCCATTTTCAACGCGAAATAGACATTTTTCAAGGGACAAGTGTCACCCACCCACCTGTGTCGCATTCCTCAAGCCCAATACCGCCTACCTCTTCAGGCCCGCGTGAATACCGTCTCCGGTATTCCTGAAACCACCAATCCTATTCTTCACGCCCAACTCAGTTTTGAACCTTGGTCTTCGTGTTTTTCGCCATGGAAATCTCCTCCACCTGCATTCCACCTCTCTGCAAAGCTCCTCCACCTTTGCCAAAGCCCTCTGAAGCAGTTAAGCCCAAACATAGGTTTTTATAATTTTTTTATGTCTTATTGCAGGTTTAATGGTGGCCACCCCATGAACAGGCCCTCCCACAACAAGGTCAAAATTGCAAAGCCTAGGATGACAATCCTTAGGCCCAATTTCATGCAGAAAAGGGACTCAGGGTTAGATTCAACAGTTTTTCTAATGCGTCATGAACATTGTTTAATTCGATAAGACTCTCCAACACAGAAAGAGACACCTACTAGAAAACATCAAATATCGACGAAGAATAGTGGAAATTAAAGGAATTAAGGATCAAAGGTTAAAACAAAGCCTGATGGTCAAGAGCCTAATCCACCGTTTCAAGGGATAAAGCACAGTATTGAAGACACATCAATTAAGGTCAAAACAATCAACCAAAGAAATTCTCCTAAGGACATGTTGTGGCCAGCAACAACCCCCCCTTTTTATTTAGCATTATCACTAAAAAATATTTTCTTTTTAGAACTTGTTTTTCCTTTTTTTAATAAAACTTACAATCATAAACTTAGGAAAATATTCCTTGAAAAATCTAAAAAACTTAAGTTTTATGATAGCATAGAATAAAATCACTCTTTAAGGAATATCACGTCGCAAAAAGGTAATGAATGCCTCTTTATAAACAGAACACAAAAAATAGCGAGATCGCAATGTGAAATTACATTCATTTCATCGCATGCTTAGAATGTCATATATTATGCTGAAAACAACAAATCACCAATGTGCAATAACATATATCGCAAATCATGTCTCGCGGGAAAATGCATTAACGGATGTTTGTCATCTATTATGTCTTGCGATCTTGCGATATTGTGATATAGCGATTTCGCGATGTTACGATATTGCGCTATTGTGATTCTATGAGACAACGATCTGCGATTTTGCAAAGAAAATCGCAGATTGCCTCAACGCAAATATTTAAAGGCTCATTACACGAAAAAAGCTTTCCATAAATCGAGACCCCATTATGCCCTTTAATGTTAAATTAACGAATTGGTTGTCATTCATTAATGAGAAATGGTTTCATTCTGATCAAAGGGATATTTCACGTAAGGTGGTATATTTTATACGTCTCCAGCATTTAAAACTTTCCGGTCACCTTTTTCATATCATTATTCTCACTTAATTCGTAAAATGTAGGAGCGAAGAACAGAGAACTATACAAAGCAGTTTTCAGAGTATTATGGGAAAGAAAGACAAAGCTCTAAGCTCTAAAGATAAATAGATGACGTCCTTGTACACAGACACTGCCTGCAACAAAGACGTTGGTATTACTACTTGGGAGGGCATGTATAATCTACTTGAGGAAGAAAACCCCAGAGTAATGGAGGTTATGGCTACTGTGGGATCATATGGTTCTTCTGAAGCATCTATTACAGAGCTATCTTGTTCATTCTTGCATCGAATAGCAGCAATACCTATAATTCTTCCATACCCAGATATGGTTAAATGGGTGCTAGATAGCACTGATATTATGAACAGACATTTTAAGACTCAGGGTCAAGATCTCATTGGCTCATTCACTCCACAAGATTTGAAGCTTATGTATCATTTGTCAAAGCCTCAGGCAACTTATAACAAACAGTTCATGGAGAATTTTGCCAAAGAAAATGAAAACCTGGCAGAATGCACCAACTACTGGTCCAAGAGAGACGAACCATTGAAGAAAGATAAACATGGTATGTATAGTACTGGTTCTCTCACTTCTCCGTATTGATTTGCTGCTACTATGCTCTGTCGGATTTTTGGAAAGCCAGACATTAACAATTTTTCACCTGAATGGCTTACGTTATTGAATGTTTTTGTTAATGCTACTATCATAGATTGGGCTAAGATATTATCTGAAAACTTAGCCACGACTATTTAAATTACCAGTCTAAACGGACTATCTCTCAGAGAATTTATCCCCCTTTTTACTTATCTGCTTATGTAATGGATTCAATCTGTTATGTTTCTAAGTTTCCTTTAATGGGTTGGAAATGGACAATCCAAGATCCCCTACCCATTCATGTTTATCACAATTAGTTGTGGGATTCAAATTTCATTCCCTATTTTTACAAGATTTGCCATGGCATCTTGTTGCCCTTGTACAGAATGATGTATGATAAGGACGCTCCAAGATTTTCTCCTGAAGCAGAACTAGATATTCTCCCTGTCGCAACATGGTTTAGAGAAGAATTATTTACATATGTTAGGGTTTTTGGAAGTTTTGTTTCTCCTCATGTTTTACCTTTGTATGTTCCTGATAAACTCATGGCTCGAGAAATTGCTTATCAAACCTACAGAGAAGGAGGTTTGACTAAAGATTTGAAGGATCAAAAGAAGGCCATCTGGCCACAATTTCCTGTGGCCTGTGGGGCATTTTCATTATTTGATGTTGGTCATGCATTTAAAGAAGTAAACAAAATTACATGTTTACATTTTTTCAAGTTTCCAAGAAGATCATTCGAACCCTATGCTATTGTTAAAAATTTCACTACTACAGTCAAGGTAAGAGTATTTTATAAAGAAGATGATATTTTTGATGACATGTTCCAAGAAAAAGGCACATTTAAAGATATTCTACATTCGGCTCAAATACGGTTTCCTCCGGCAGAGTTTCAAGAATTCAAAATGTACAGAGAAAGGAGGTTAACTACTATCCCTTTGGATAAATTACGCTTGGAATCCGTAAGGGAACCAACTCCTAATATCAGTCTCAGTAGAAGTTCAGATAAAAATAGGTCTAAGTCAAAGTCTGGAAGAGAAACCTCTGAACACTCTAAAAGTGAAGGGTCAGTAGGGGATACTGCCCAGTCTAAAGGACTCTCACAGCAACAAATTTCTACCTCTCCACAGTTAAATCTTCCCCCTCTCATTTTACAGCAATCATCAGTCAGAACTGAATTAGATAAGGAATGGAAAACATTCAATGATTTGATTAATATTGAAGCACAAAATACAAAGACACCTGTGAGCAATGTACAGACAACAATAAATATAGTCACAGGATTAACTACCAATGTCTCAGAAACAGAACATATTCCCATAACCCCATCCTCTGAACTGATGCTTAAGATAGAGGAAATTCCTCCTTTTGATGTGTTCTATAGTCCACAACAGAAGGCAGTGGTAAGAAGACAAAGGAAGAAAAGGAAATTAGAAAATGTGCCCTCTCATGATGCATAACACCTAGATGTTCTATGGCAAGATCCTACTACTAATCCAACTGAAAATCTCACTAAATTATCTCAGATTACAGGAGCTTATGCCTCTGTAGCCATTGAAAAAGCATCTGAGGTACGGAAATTATTGAATGAGAAAGAAGATCAAGTATAGGTCTTGCAACAACAGCTACAACAAGCCAATGCTAACAGTGAAGCTAAGAAACTACTTGAAAAATTACAACAAGATTTTCAACAAATGCAGATTAAATATCAGAACAGTTTGGCCGAAAAAGAGAAACAACTACAAGTTATGCTAGAGATGCATAAATATGATCCCAAGCTCACAGAGTTTATCACAGAGTCTATTTCCTTAAATGACCAACTACTGCAACAAAAGGAAATGTTATGTCAGATAATATCAGAATGAGACTCTTATTGTGAAGAAAGTGATAAAATCACTAATCATGTCGTAGAATTACGATATGATTATGATTTAACTGATAAAAGAGTTACTGACTATTTGTCTTGGAAAAATACAGAGGAGGGGAAAAGAGCAGATGCACCTATAGTCAATAAAAATCACAAAGAAATAATTTTTAATAATTGGGATGCACAGATCAGGAAGGCAGAGCAAGTGGCAGAAGAAGCAGCCACGACATCCAGCAATATTATTGATTGTATCAATGAAAATTTACACAAGGAAAATATGATCTCTGAAACTACTCCAGGGTACCTACCAAAAGCACAACAACTGCAGACAGACTAGAAACCGAAAGCCCAAGAAAAGGCAGAATTGATTAAAGGATTAACAAAGTTAAATTGGGATTCTTACTGGGCATGTCTGGTAAAACCACACAGCCAGTGTATGACTCTCAAGTGCATCATTAATTCTGCTGAGAAGATGGCATCAGCTCTTGCCGATTCCATTTTCACAGGACAGTTAAAGCCTGAAGTTGGCCAGCCTATTCTTCTCAGATCAATGTTGAACGCTTGCAATTCCAAAGAACAGATTAACAATTAGTTAGTTGTTAAGTTTTAATTTTAGATTTAGTATTAGTTTTGCTTTATTTTTGCCTAAAAAGAGGATGGTCATTTAAACCGTATCCTACATTTTTGTAATTAATTATTTTTAGATTTAGTTAGTATTATTTAAACCCTTCTCATGCATTTAGAGAAGGGTCCTGAAATTTGTCAAAAACGTGTCCTTAGAACATGCACTTTTGCACCCTCCGAGGAGGTTTTAATGAATGAATGGAACAAGCTTTATTGATATCTGCATTTAGTATCTACTACTGATGTTGCACTTCTGTACTCTTAATGAATGTTGGATTAAGATGAGATAAGTCATTATTTCTTGAAGCTCATGAGTAGAACTAGTTATAAATGGTACTTTTATCTCTTAACTATTTTTTCTTCTGTGTTAAAGTGATATTTATGTTCAGTTATTTATATATAAATGCTTGAATGATTGAGTTATCATTTGGCACTTTTTTACGGTGATAGCTATTTATTTATGCTTAATGTATGAATAGCTTATTATGTGATATGTTTTTCACTACTGTTTCGTCTAACTTTTTATACAAAGCGGTTTATCTCTATTGAATTCTTTTCTTATAACAATTGAATGATCTTTGTTACCAATTGTTATTTGAAATCATTTTAGATCACATAATAGAAAGATTATATCCTGGGTTAGTTTAGAACTAGATATTTCTGTTTGATTAGAATACAATTGCATGTTGTTAGATTAGAAATAGAATAAAATCATTTCACTTAGGAACTTTTTTTTAGAAAGGAAATATCAATTCTCAAACACACACACACATATTGGGAAACTGGTCCTATTATCCCCAATCGGACCCACTACACCAAACGAAAAAGGAGCTGCTAACCAAGGTTCGGACTGGGTGGGTATCCCCCTTGTTGTAGACCCAATTTTTGGGGCTTCAACATATTTGGCGCTAGAAGTAGGGCCCCGAAATATGAATGACAAGTAAGTCAAAATCTAAATACCATTCTAAGAGTAAATAGCCCTCACCATCTCCCCCGACTTCTCCATCGCACATAGAATTTTTAAATCTAGAGCCAGAAGTCGAGAGAACAACGCCCATTGCCACAAACCTTGACTTTTCAAAATAATCTGCTATTGAACCCCCTGAAGTTGAATCTTTGATTCATAAACTTCAGTGATTTTCAATATCACCTCAAAGATCTGATAAATCTCAAGGCAGTGTGACTTCACAACATAATCCTGCTCATCCTCTTACTAGATTACAGAGCGAAAAGCTTGACATTCAGCCAACTGAGTTACCTCTACCTAAAAGTAAGAGAGCAAGGAAATCACCTAAAGGTTCTGATAGTGAGACTCTTTCATCATCATCATCCATCTCAACCTCTTCACCGCGAAGTCAATCATCCACCCCTCCACTTTAGAATATTGTCCATCAGTCCACTAGAACTTCCACATATCCTTTTCAAACATCTATAATCATAATACCCTCATCTTCCCAATCACAAGGATCATCTTCTGCACTTTCCTCTGTTATTAGTTCAGCGATGGCCCAAATGCCATGGAATAACCCAGGGGCAGTCCTAATGCCTGCACCCTTGAGTCAATTACCAGCCCATCCTGAAAAATGGCTGCCTAAGTTTAACCCTGAAGTAGGCATGCTAGCAGAAGAGCATATAAATAACTTTATGTTGTACATAAATCTCAATGGAGTTATTAATTAAGATGTTTTTGTCCGAATTTTTCCCTATACTCTTCAAGGAGCAATCGGATCATGGTATTTCTCATTACCATCTAGATCTATCACTAGTTGGGATATCTTTCAAGATAAATTTTTGACTAAATTTGGTGATGACAGGTCTACAGCGACATTAATCAATGACTTGTCTAATCTTAGAGCTGAGTCAAAAGAGCCCATCAAGGATTTTAATTCACGTTTCAATAAATTGTTAAATAAAATTCCTACTGCTTCCAAGCCTAGTGAAGAAGTGCGAAGTGAATGGTACATCTCTGCTTTACCATCAAATATAGAAATATTCGTTGATAGGGCTAACAAAACAACTTTAGCAGACAATATGAAGGAAGCAATAGTAGTAGAGAAACGTATCATTGCTTTAGAAAATAAAAATGCGATAGAGGAACGAAAATCCAAGAAGGTTACTTTTAAGGAAGATCCCAAGAAAAAACAACCAAAAGATCCATTCGATTTAGAAGGATTGCAGAAAGTTTTGAAAACCATGTCCAACGAAATGGTTGACATTAAGAAACAAGTGGCAGAAACATCTTCTAAAAAGTCTTTCAAGCCTTTTAGAAGAAACCCTTCAACTGATTCAAAGCTGCCAAATGCTATTACTAATGCTGAATCAGAAGAATAAGAATAGTAGATTTCTACTGAAGAAACTACTGATGAAGAAGAAGTTGTAGAAGTACAAGGTATGTGGGATTTTATCCTCCCAGATGAGGAAGATCAAGAAGCATCCCCGGTTAGCACTCGAAGTAGAAGTCAACTTGATCCTCCTCAACCTACTCCTAAGCCAAAGAGCGCAAGCTCAATGACTAAGGATAAAGTTGCAGCCAAGAAAACGACATCCAAAGCAAATCAAACTAGCCCAGTCCAAACAAATTCATCAACTCCATCAAAAACACTGATTGTTTCGGATGAAATGGAGTATAATATCGTAGAAGACATGAAGAAGACTAGGGCTAACATCACTTTTTAAGGAATTGAGCAAGTTAAAACACCAGCAAAAGGTACTTTTGAAAGAATTACATGCTGTACCAGAAAAACCTTTGCCCGATCCTGTAATTTCTCAAGCTTCCAACGAGATGGGAAGACCTCCAACTAATGTGATCAGTAAAGTTGATCTAGAAAATATCGCTTTAATTGGAGGAAGGTAGAGATCTCATACTCCTCAATTTCTTCTTACTTATGAAGTTTTCAATAAAAATTTGCATAATTGTTTAGTGGATTCCGGAGCTTCATCTAATATTCTACCAAAATCAATATGTGCGAAATTGAATATTCAACCACAAAAATTTGTTGTGCGCATAGTCCAGCTAGATCGATCGCAAGTTGAAGTGATTGGCGAATTAAATCAGGTTACCATAAGACTGTCATCTAATCCAAAGGTATGTCAAGTTATCGATATTTTAGTTGCAGATATTCCAGAATTTTATGGTTTAATTCTTAGCAGAGATTGGTCAGAAAAACTTCATGGATACTTTGAAACTAATTGGTTTCACATGTGGCTTCCTTACAATGGTAAACCAAATCAGATAAAGATTGAGCGTGAAAAACATCAGAAGTATATAGTGACGGAATTGGAAGCAGAAAATGAACTAGTTGCATACAACAATAATATCATTGGCAATTATTTAGTTGATTCTTTCTTAGGAAATTTCAATGCTCATACTCCACCTTACTTAGAACATTCTGTTTTATCTCAAGTAGAAATTTTTTCTCAAACAGATAGTTCTAAATGCATTAATTTTGTAGATACTCCTATAAATAAATCTTTATTTTGGAAGTTATTTTTTGATGGTTCTAAGTATAATGAAGGAGCAGGAGCTGGATGCGTGTTGGTTAGTCCAGAGGGAAACAATTATGCTAACTTACAGACTCGAGTTTTATTGCACCAATAATACCGCAGAATATGAGGGTTTAGTCCAAGGATTATACAAAGCAATTGGATTAGACATCAAATATTTACAAGTTTTTGGAGTTTCTAAAATTGTAATCAAACAGGTACGCAATACTATACATTTTTTATCGGGTCATTTAAAGCATTATCAATCTTTAGTTCAAGATCTGACTAAACACTTTATAGAATTTAATATTTCATCAATTCCCAGAATCTAGAATGCTAGTGCAGACCTCCTAGCTAACGTAGCCTCCAAGATCATTCCTGCAGAAGACTATAGCCCTGATCGATTTTCAATCAAATTAATCTTTAGACCCTCGATTCCTGATAACATTACCAATTGGATGATTTTCAATGATGATCCTGATATTGTAAGTTTCCTCACATCTAAATGATCTTACACCAATCAAATAATTGATGAAGACCAACATGACAGACAATTGCAACAAGATAGCACTAATAATGCTATGCCAAAGTCATTAGTCAAGTTAGAAGACCTTTATTATTTGAAATATCGATTCAAAAGATCTACCAATTCAAAATTGCAAAGTTGAACTTTGAATTATGAATTAGTAAATCTAGGAACTGATACCAAACCACAGAATATCAACCTAGGCCTCGGCCTAGCTCCTGAAGAAAAATCTAGCCGTCTTTTGAAACAATAAAAAAGTGTATTTTCTTGGAACTATGATGAACTCAAAACTTATGACACTTCTATCATCCAACATACTATCCCAATGATAAATGACGAAAAACGTGTCCAACAAAAGCTGAGAAAGATCCATCCCAATCTAGAAAATCAAATCAAATCTGAATTCAATAAGTTATTCAAAGCCAAGATTATTTTTCACGTTTGACATTCTAAATGGGTTTCCAATATGGTCCCTGTTATAAAGAAGAACGGAAACATCAAAATTTGCATTGAATTTCGAAATCTAAACAAAGCTTGCCAAAAAGATAATTTTCCTTTGCCTCCCATGGAGCAAATATTGCAGGAAGTTGCAAGATCGGAATTAATGTCTTTCTTAGATGGTTTCTCTGGCTATAACCAAGTATTGTTTCATCCTGATGATCAATTGAAAACCACATTCAGAACCAAATGGGGCACTTATGCATATCAAAAGATGCCTTTTGGTCTGATCGATTATGGTGCTACATTTCAGAGAGCCATGGACATCGCTTTCAAGGGATTAGTTAACAAATCAGTGGTAATATACTTGGATGACATAATTGTATATTCCAAGAAACGAAGAAATCATCTTAAAGATTTAAAACAGATATTTCAACGTTGTCAAAGGTATGGAATTTCACTTAATCCCAAAAAATCCTTTTTTGCATTAAGTGAAGGAAAAATTCTTGGATTCATAGTATCAAAATCTGGAATTCATATTGATCCTGATAGAATCAAGGAGATTTCTAAAATACCCTTACCTCACAACAAGAAAGCTATGCAATATTTCCTCGGCCAGATTAATTTTGTAAAGACATTTGTACCATATTTTTCAAGAATTGTATCTCCTTTACAAGCAATGATTAAAAAGAATTCAAACTTCAAATGGGGCCAAAAAAAATATGAGGCATTCAATCTTATTAAACAAGAAATTGTTAATGCTCCATCTTTAGCAACTCCAAATTTTTCTGATCCTTTTATTTTGTATACATTTTCCTCTGATAAATCATATGTTGCGATACTCACTCAAGCAAATCAAGACAAGGCAAAAGCCCCAATTTCTTTCTTCAGTTCAAATTTACAGGGGTCTGAATTGAATTATTCAGATGTAGAGAAATAAGCTTATGCTGTTTTCAAAGCAATTAAATTTTTCAGACCCTTTCTACTTAAAACCCATACAAAAGTCATAGTACCATTTCCAGCGGTAAGAAATCTTTTAGTTCAGAAATATGTGGGTGAGAAAAGAGCCAATTGGGTTACTGCTTTACAAGAATATGATGTAGAAATCAAACCAGCAAATATTGTAAGAGGTCAAGGCTTTTGCAAAATACTAGCAGGAGCATCGCTTATTTCTGAAAAACCATCTGCAGAGATACAAATGTATGAGGTAAGCCTAAACGATGTTGAATCATTATATGCTGATATCATTTTTTATCTAAAGAATGGATATTCTCCTCCAAATCTCGATTACACCAAGAAAAGAGCTCTGAGGTTAAAGGATAAACAATATCAGCTTGTAAATGATGTTCTTTTTAGAATGAATTATGATTTTTTTCTCCTTAGATGTCTTGAGAAATCTGAAGCTGAAAAAGTCTTGGAGGAGCTTCACGATGGGCCAACAGGTGGACATTATGCTGGAGATACTACTGCACATAAAATCCTTCGTGTAGGCTATTATTGGCCCACACTATTCAAGGACTTACATAGCTATGTAAGGAAATGTCAAGTTTTTCAAACCGCTGCTGGAAAACAAAAGAAACCATCATTTCCATTACAACCAGTTAACATTGAACAACCTTTTCATCAATGGGGATTGGATATAACAGGTGAGATCGTTCCTCACTCTTCTAAGCAACATAGGTATATCATTACAGCAACTGATTATTTTACTAAATGGGTAGAAGTAGTTCCTCTCAAGACTGCTAATGCCGAGCATATCATCGAGTTCATAGATCAGTTCCTAATCACTAGGTTTGGTTTACCTTCTTCTTTAATGTTTGATAATGCATCGTATTTTTCTGGAAATGCTATGACTGAATTTGCACTCAAGAGAGGTTTCAAACTTAAATACTCTGCCAATTATTACCCACAAGGAAATGGTTTAGCTGAATCCACAAATAAAAACTTAATCAGAATCATTAAGCAAACCATTGATAAAAATCATAAAAATTGGCATAAGTCTTTAATATATGTTTTATGGGCATATCGAATAATGCAGAAGGCCTCCATTGGCACTTCTCCCTTTAATTTAGTTTATGGGAAAGAAGTGGTTCTGCCAACTCATCTAGCAATTCCTTCTTTAGCCTTAGTTCAATATATTGATGAAGCACAAACTTCTTCCTTACAACTAAGGAAGATGGAAATAATTAAGCTAGAAGAACAATAAGAAAATGCCAAAATAACTCATGCTCATCACCAAGCGTTAGTTAACAATTCTTTTGATTCAAACATGACATCCAGAAAGGACTTTCAGATGGGAGATCTAGTTTTAAAATGGGACAAGGCTCATGAGGAAAAAGGGAAACATACAAAATTTCAACGAATGTGGCTTGGTCCTTTCCAAATCGCAGAGATCATAGGTCCATCTACTTTTATGTTATAGTATTTAACAGGAAAAAGAAAGTCTTTACCTGTTAATGGATAGATCCTCAAAAAATATTTTCCATGGAAGATCACTCTTCTAATTTGTATATTAGTTTTCTTTATTGTCATAATAAAACCAGTTATAAATGGTTACATTTGGAAATTCACGAAAAGACACAAATCCTCTTTTTGGTTTTTGTTTTTTTCACTTGTATAAATAGAGTTCTTCTAGAAAATTGATCATTATTATTCAAAGATACAGTTAAAAGCTTTAGGCCTAGAAATGATACTAGTTTCAACTTTGAAAATTTTGATAAAAAGAAACTTTTAGTGGGAAATTGTTTTATGTCAGTCTAATGAAAGGTATCAATAACAAAACAAAGATTCTCTGTAGAAAATTTCTTTCCAAAAAAATTCTACCATTGTCATCCAGAGCTATCTTAAGGAAACAATGACTTCCTCCCCACCTAGGAAATTACAACGTTCAGGGAATAATCCAATGATACACTTTTAACTTAAAGAGTAAGAGGTCTCATCACGAGTCAACTTATCATGATCATAGATATTATAGCTTGCTAACTTTGCCAATACTGCATACCACAACAGGGAAATGACTCAAGATTGTTGCAATCAAAAGACAAGGGGTCTCATCACGAGCCAACTTGTTCAGCAAAGTTATAAATCAAGTGAATGGCCTGTCATAAATTGGCTACCAAACCAAGACATTGTTCTTTAAGGATTAAAAAGAAAAATGAAATGAAATAAGTGTGAATATGTATTTCTCTTTGAAAATTGTATATTTCTCTAAGTGGGACACAGGATCATTGCTGGATAATAGGTAACCCTGTCGAGGCTATAAACGCCTGCTGGCAGCAGAGGCTCTACCTACGACAAATGAGCATATTTAAAACTGATGTAGATACAAGGACTAGCTTGAGAAAGTAAATAATCAAAGTTGAATATAGAAGAAACAAAATATCATTGATAGATAAAAGCATAATGTACTTTGTCTTTTTAGTATAAAGTTTGATTTTCTGAAAATTTTTCTATTTTGAAAGTTTAGAAAATTCAAAAGAAAAATAGAGATAACTGGTTCTTCCGAGTGAATCGCCAATTGTTGTGGCCAACAACAACCCCCCCTTTTTATTTAGCATTATCACTGATACTAAATAAATGGGGGCCCTTATTCAAAAAATCTAAAAAAATATTTTCTTTTTAGAAATTGTTTTTCCTTTTTTCAATAAAACTTACTATCATAAACTTAGGAAAATATTCCTTGAAAAATCTAAAAAACTTAAGTTTTATGATAGCATAGAATAAAATCACTATTTAAGAAATATCGCATCGCAAAAAGGTAATGAATGCCTCTTTATAAATGGAACACAAAAAATAGCGAGATCGCGATGCGAAATTACATTCATCGCATCGCATGCTTAGAATGTCATATCTTATGCTGAAAACTGCAAATCACCAATGTGTGATAACATATATCGCAAATCACATCTCAGGGGAAAATGCATTAACGGATGTTTGTCATATATTATGTCTTGAAATCTTGTGATATTGTGATATAGCGATTTCACGATGTTACGATATTGCGCTATTGTGATTCTACGAGACTGCGAACTGTGATATTGCGATTTTGCGATATTGTGAAGCAAATCGCAGATTGCCTCATCGCAGATCTTTAAAGGCTCATTACACAAAAAAATATTTCCATAAATCGAGACCCCGTTATGCGCTTTAATGTTAAATTAATGAATTGGTTGTCATTCATTAATGAGAAATGGTGTCATTCTGATCAAAGGGCTATTTCACGTAAGGTGGTATATTTTATATGTCTTCAGCATTTAAAACTTTCCCATCACCTTTTTCATATCATTATTCTCACTTAATTCGTAAACTATAGGAGCGAAGAACAGAGAACTATACAAAGCAGTTTTCAGAGTATTATGGGAAAGAAAGACAAAGCTCTAAGCTCTGAAGATAAAGAGATGATGTCCTTGTACATAGACATCACCTGCAACAAAGACGCTGGTATTACTACTTGGGAGGGCATGTATAATCTACTTGAGGAAGAAAACCCCAGAGTAATGGAGGTTACGGCTACTGTGGGATCACATGGGTCTTATGAAGCATCTCTTATAGAGCTAGCTTGTTGATTCTTGCACCGAATAGCAGCGAGACCTAGAATTATTCCATACACAGATATGGTTAAATGGGTGCTGGATAGCACTGATATTATGAACAGACAGTTTAAGACTCAGGGTAAAGAGCTCATTGGCTCATTCACTCCACAAGATTTGAAGCTTATGTATCATTTTTCGGAGCCTCAGGAAACTTATAACAAACAGTTCATGGAGAATTTTACCAAAGAAAATGAAAACCTGGCAGAATGCACCAAGGACTGGTCTAGGAGAGACGAACCATTAAAGAAAGATAAAAACGGTATGTATAGTACTGGTTCTCTCACTTCTCTGTATTGCTTTGCTGCTGCTATGCTCTGTCGGCTTTTTGGAAATCCAGACATTAATAAGTTTTCACCTGAATGGCTTCCGTTATTGAATGCTATTGTTAATGCTACTATCGTAGATTGGGCTAAGATATTATCTGACAACTTAGCCACAGCTATTTTGAATTACCGGTCTAAACAGACTGTCTCTCAGAGAATTTATCCCCCTTTTTACTTATCTGCTTATGTAATGGATTCAATATGTTATGTTTCTAAGTTTCCTTTAATGGGTTGGAAATGGACAATCCAAGATCCCCTACCCATTCATGTTTATCACAAAGAATTGTGGAATTCAGAGTTCATTCCCTATTTTTACAAGATTTTCCATGGCATCATGTTGCCCTTGTACAGAATGATGTATGATAAGGACGCTCTAAGATTTTCTCCTGAAGAAGAACTAGATATTCTCCCTGTCGCAAGATGGTTTGGAGAAGAATTATTTACATATGTTAGGGTTTTTGGAAGTTTTGCTTCTCCTCATGTTTTACCTTTGTATGTTCCTGATAAACTCATGGCTCGAGAAATTGCTTATCAAACCCGCGGAGAAGGAGGTTTGACTAAAGATTTGAAGGATAAAAAGAAGGCCATCTGGCCACAATTTCCTGTGGCCTGTGGGGCCTTTTCATTATTTGATGTTGGTCATGCATGTAAAGAAGTAAACAACATTACATGTTTACATTTGTTCAAGTTTCCAAGAAGATCATTCGACCCCTATGATATTGTTAAAAATTTCACTACTACAGTCAAGGTAAGAGTATTTTATAAAGAAGATGATATTTTTGATGACATGTTCCAAGAAAAAGGCACATTTAAAGATATTCTACATTCGGCTCAAATACGGTTTCCTCCGGAAGAGTTTCAAGAATTCAAAATGTACAAAGAAAGGAGGTTAACTACTATCCCTTTGCATAAATTACACTTGGAACCCGTAAGGGAACCAACTCCTAGTATCAGTCTCAGTAGAAGTTTAGATACAAACAGGTCTAAGTCAAATTCTAGAAGAGAAACCTCTGAACACTCTAAAAGTGAAGGGTCAGTAAGCAATACTGCCCAGTCTAAATAACTCTCACAGCAACAGATTTCTACCTCTCCACAGTTAAATCTTCCCCCTCTCATTATACAACAATCATCAGTCAGAACTGAATTAGAAAAGGAATGGAAAACATTCAATGATTTGATTAATATTGAAGCACAAAACACACAGACACCTGTGAGAAATGTATAGACGACAATAAATATAGTCACAGGAGTAACTACCAATGTCTCAGAACTCGTGCTCAAGATGGAGGAAATTCCTCCTCTTGATGTGTTCTATAGTCCACAACACAAGGCAGTGGTAAGAAGACAAAGGAAGAAAAGGAAATTAGAAAATGTTCCCTCTCATGATGTAGAACACCTAGATGTTCTATGGCAAGATCCTACTACTGATCCAACTGAAAATATCACTAAATTATCTCATATTACAGAAGCTTATGCCTCTGCAGCCATTGAAAAAGCATCTGAGGTACGAAAATTATTGAATGAGAAAGAAGATCAGGTACAGGTCTTGCAACAACAGCTACAACAAGCCAATGCTAACAGTGAAGCTCAGAAACAACTTGAAAAATTACAACAAGATTTTCAACAAATGCAGATTAAATATCAAAACAGTTTGGCCGAAAAAGAGAAACAGCTACAAGCTATGCTAGAGATGCACAAAGATGATCCCAAGCTCACAGAGTTTATCACATAGTCTATTTCCTTAAATGACCAACTACTGCAACAACAAGAAATGTTATGTCAAAGAATATCATAATGGAACTCTTATTGTGAAGAAAGTGATAAAATCACTAATCATGTCGTAGACTTACAACATGATTATGATTTAACTGATAAAAGAGTTACTGACTATTTGGCTTGGAAAAATACAAAGGAGGGGAAAAGAGCAGATGCACCTATAATCAATAAAAATCACAAAGAAATACTTTTTAATAATTGGGATGCACAGATCAGGAAGGCAGAGCAAGCAGCAGAAGAAGCAGCCACAACAGCCAGCAATATTATTGATTGCATCAATGAAAATATACACAAGGGAAATCTGATCTCTGAAACTACTCCAGGGTACCTACCAAAAGCACAACAACTGCAGACAGACTGGAAATAGAAAGCCCAAGAAAAGGCAGAATTGATTAAAGGATTAACAAAGTTAAATTGAGATTCTTACTGGGCATGTCTGGTAAAACCACACAGCCAGTGTATGACTCTCAAGTGCATCATTAATTCTGTCGAGAAGATGGTGCCAGCGCTTGCCGATTCCGTTTTCACAGGACAGTTAAAGTCTAAAGTCGGCCAGCCTATTCTTCTCAGATCAATGTTGAACACTTGCAATTCCAAAGAACAGATTCACAATTAGTTATTTGTTAAGTTTTAATTTTAGATTTAGTATTAGTTTTACTTTATTTTTTCCTAAAAAGAGGAAGGTCATTTAAACTGTATCCTACACTTTTGTAATTAATTATTTTTATATTTAGTTAGTAGTATTTAAACCCTTCTCATGCATTTAGAGAAGGGTCCTGAAATTTGTCAAAAACTTGTCTTTAGAACATGCACTTTTGCACCCTCCGAGGAGGTTTGGATGAATGAATGGAATTGGATTTATTGATATCTGTGTTTAATATCTACTACTGATGTTGCACTTCTGTACTCTTAGTGGATGTTGGATTAAGAAGAGATAAGTCATTATTGCTTGAAGCTCATGAGTAGAACTAGTTATAAATGGTACTTTTATCTCTTAACTATTTCTGCTTCTGTGTTAAAGTAATATTTATGTTTAGTTATTTATATATAAATGCTTGAATGCTTGAGTTATCATTTGGCACTTTTGTATGGTGGTAGCTATTTATTTATGCTTAATGTATGAATAGCTTATTATGTGATATGTTTTTCACTACTGTTTCGTCTAAATTTTTATACGAAGTGGTTTATCTCTATTAAATTATTTTCTTATAACAGTTGAATGATCTTTATTACCAATTGTTATTTGAAATAATTTTAGATCACATAATAGAAATATTATATCCCGGGTTAGTTTAGAACTAGATATTTTTGTTTAATTAGAATACAATTGCATGTTGTTAGATTAGAAATAGAATAAAAGCATTTCACTTAGGAATTTTTTTTTAGAAAGGAAATATCAATTCTCAAAAACACACACACATATTGGGAAACTGGTCCCATTATCCCCAGTCGGACCCACTACACCAAATGGAAAAGGAGTTGCTAACCAAGGTCTGGATCGGGTGGGTATCCCCCTTGTTGTAGACCCGATTTTCGGGGCTTCAACAAGACACATCAGCAAGGCTATTTCCTTCTCAGAAACCTGTAAAGACACTGTGATAGGCATCCTAATGAAAAAACCTCATTAAAACTGTCAGAACAGTTATTACACAGTCATGGGAGGCCTCAGAACCGAAATATGACAGTTACTTGTCACAGAGGTCAAACAGAGTACTTCGGCCACAGTTATCTTCAAAGAACACACTTCAGAGTTATTACCAGCCTACCATATATGCCTCAAAGATAGAAAAAATACTAAATTGGTACAATCAGTTAATTCAATGGTCATTAAACACAATGGGCATTTGAATACCTTTCCCCTCTATCTTAACTAACATTTATGATCTTTCCTTCAACACTCTTCCTCTCTCACCTATATGTATTCACAAAAAACTTATTGTAAAAGGTTGGGAAATTGTAAATTGCTAAATTTTTATTGAGTAAGAGCTGCTGAGTAGTTGTAATATAGTAGGCTGGGAAGAGAAGTATCAGACTGTAGAAGTTATTGGGCTCAAAGTATGTAATTGGTCTTGGACATCAAATATACAAGCAGATTCACTGGATCCTGATCTAAATCATTGGTGATGTTATTCTTACTGTAATTTTGATTCTCCTTATGTTTCCACTGTGTTCATATTCTCTAATAAAGAGCAGCAAATATAGACTAGGATTTACTTCTAAAAGTACCCTAAATCTGACTGATAAGCTTTATCTTTATGTTTTCTTCTAAATTTGTATTTAGGAATGATTTCAATAGAGTATAACCATTCAAGGAATGTTGGTGAGCCCATGTCTTGCTGAGTAGAACTTGAGATGTTGTTCTTGAATGATCTTTTCACTGCATGCTAAGTAGAGTCTGTTATCACTCAGATTTTCCTTGAAGTTGTTGGGAAGAGGAAAGAGGTCTGAGGTAACCACAAACCAACTTTTAGGTACAGAATCTAGCCAATCTGTACCCAGAGAAGGCTCTCTCTTTAAGTTTTAGCTTTGTTTTTGAAAGATATTAGGCTAGTTATGAAAGTTTAGGGATTTTGATTGTGTTTGGGTGCTGGAATTAAATAGCAGAGGGGTAGGACTGAGTAGTTTAAGCCATTGGGATAATGGAGTCAAATAAAATAGCTTAATTAGATTTAGTTTCTTAACAAGGGATGGTTTCATAGGGAAAGGTAATAAAATAGGGAACAATTAAAGATCTAAATGAATGGAATCAACTCGAAATGGGTGAAGGGAAATTAAGAATCCTTCAACATATTCGAAAGAGGGAACTTGAATGACTATTAATAAAGAGAAATTAATAATTCTTTATCAAATAATCAAAATGAATAAACTAGAAAACAGGAGCAATTAAGAATTCACTGTTCATACTAGTTCAAAAGAAAACATTATAAAAAACAGTTAAATTATCCAGATATATAACAAGAAAATCATGTATTTCTTTTTCAAATGCAATGTCCATTGCTCTTTGGAAGGTTGATCTTGCATTTTTAAGTCCAAATGGCATTTTAACATACTTGAATGTGCCGAATGTGCTGCATGGTGTTGTAAAAGCTATTTTTTCCTGGTCATCGGGATTAACCAGAATCTGGTTGTATCCTGAGAACCCATCTAGAAGAGAAATCCTAGAAGCACATACTACCCTTTGTAAAATGTGATCCATTTTGGGAAAAGGGTAATTATCCTTCAAAGAAACCTTATTTACATTTCTTAAATCAACACATAATCTGAAAACCTAATGGGAGAAAACCTAATTAGACACCCACTCTGAAAACCTAATGGGAGAAATTATCCCTGCTTCATACATTCGTTTAATTTCTTTTTCGATTGAGGGCAGCAGTACAGGTTTAATTCTTCTGAGTTTTTGTTTGAATGGTTTCTGATTTTATTTCAGAGGTATTGTATGCTGAATTATAGAGGTATCATATGATTTCAAGTATTCATAACTCCAGGCAAAGATATCTTGGAATTCTCTTACTAGTTCAACATATTTTAATTTTTGGTCAGGAGGCAAAGATTTAGATAACTTTATCGTTTTTGGATTTTCTTCAGTTCCCAAGTTATATTCCTCAATATCTGCTTTTAATGGTTCCATCTTGGGTTTCTTTGGAATATTGTTAGAATCAAAAAGATCTTCCAGAGGAGTTAATCCTCTAGGCAAATGATTGTCTTTTAAATTAATGAACTCAGATTCTCCTTCCAGAATCTCATCAACATCCATTTGTTTAAGGTCCTGCATTTATTTTTTGGTGAAATTTGTTGGATGAAGCATTTGAATTGCATTTTATTCTGAAATTTTTGTTTCTTTCTCATTTGTTTGGTCAAATTCAATGACTATATCTTCATCTATGTTACTGTTAAAAAATTCTTGGTCTAAAGTCAGGAAATTGTTAATCTGGTCATCACTTGCAAATACTTGCCAGTTCTTAAAATTGTCTGGTATGGTTGGTCTGTGTCTAATCTCAGCTGTGAACTGATGATTAGGTTCGAAAGGTAATTTACAGGTGCTGGCAAACATTGCTAGACTATGAGCGTGCAAATTTTTTTTTCTTGGGATTTTAGCAAGATGAGCTTGTAGAAAAGTATTGAGTATCTCTACAACTGTTCCTCTGTATTCTCTTAGTCTGTGATCATTTGTTAGAAAGTGTCCTTTGATTTGTTGAATAATTAAATCAGAATATCCTATGACAGATACTCTAATTGCCCCTAATCTTTTGACAAGTTTAAGACCTAGCAAAAGAGCTTCATATTCTGCCATATTATTGGTGCACTTAAAGTTTAATCTATAGGCATGGCCTTCAGCATGATCATTTTCAAGGTTATGCACCCAAACTCAAGCTCCTGCTCCTAATTTGTTAACTAAACCATCAAATTCTAAATGCCAAAGAATTTCATGTTCATAATTGGTATCAGGAGTTTTAGGAATTTTTTTAACAGTGAGATTTGGTTTTTTACTTTCTTCTGGTTTCTCTTGGGTATATGATGTTTCATTCTTCTCAGAGATTTCCTGGATTTGAACACTAGATTTTCCATTTGTGATTTATTTTGGTTCTGTTGCTGGAACTTATAACTCAGTGGGAGGATCAATTTTAGCATTATAAAGAATAAATGAATCCATATCAGAGTGTACTGGGTAGATGGGGAAATTTTTGGGTTTCTCCTTACTACTGACTACATATTTCATTAAAGTCTCTCTGTATAGTTTCTTTGGGTGTCTGAATACTGAAATAGTAGCGTATGACATGTCCAATTGAAGAGATCCTTGAAGCTTTGCACCCCAATATCTGGACAATAGCATGCCATATTTTGGAGGAATATTTGCTACTACTATGTCCATCAAGTTTGTTTTTGCAGGGTATTGAACCAGTGAAACACACAAGTCTTTGATTAATCCTAAACATCTCACCTGATTTGAATCAAAAGAAAAGAGATCTTTGTATGGTCTGGTGATATCTAGGTTTAATTTCTCCATTACGGATTTGGGCATTAGATTGTGAGATGCCACAGAATCAAGCATGGCATTATGAAGTATTTTATCATGTATGTTTAAACTCACATAGAATGGAGGAGTTCCTCCATTAATTGGTTTTCCATTTACTTCGGGGCCAAAGAGTAATTTAGGTTGGTCATCAAAAAGGTTTATTGAGTCTTCACTTCCAGTGATCTTGAGTGATCTATTGATTTGACTTCGGTAGACACATGTTTAGCTAATTTAGAAAATGGAACAACTATTTTTAATTTGCCTACTTCAACCTCTAGATTAAAAGGTTTTTCATTCTAAGTTCTTGTATTTCCGGAAGTTGGATTCTCTTTATCTTCTGTGCTTTCTATATTTTTCTCCTTCTCAGGAGTGGGGTTGTGGGCTGAGGTTGTTTCTGAATAAACTTCTGGAAGTTCCTCTACATTTCCTTTGGGAGGAAGAGTATTGGAAATTTGTCTGTTATTCAGTTGATTATCAAATACATATTCAATGATTGGATTAGCAGGATTAGGATCTGATCTAGAAAGAATATGTATAGGGGTAGTATTGGTTTTACCTTTGAGGGGCTGTTTTGTAGCTTTCTGTTTATTTGTTTCAGGGACATCAATTCTTCTGCTCCTCAGATTATATTTCTTGTGGACTTCATAAATGGTTGTATCATATCCCTCCTTGAAGTCAAATGATTCTCCTGAATGAGTTTGGAATTGTTTGAGAATGTGATCTTCTTGATCCTCTTGGGTCAAGAAAACTTCATGTTCATTATTGTGTCCAGATAAGTTGTTTATTTGAGTATATTCCGTCGGTTCATCATAAATTGAGTCTTCAACATAATTTTCCTGGAACGGGGGCCTAATTTTTTGGTCAGGACCAATCTTTTGAGCGTTTTGGTTTTGGTTCTTTCTGAAATTTGGATTTCTCCCAGTATTGCTCGGTTGACCATCCCAAGGAGATTTCCTTTCAATTGTTTCTACTTTATCTCCTAGCCTTTCCATTCCTTTAATAATAGCATCCAGTTTCTGTTCAAAAGCTGAAGGTTCTTCTTTTAATGGTATCCTCCTTTCACTTCTAGCTTTAGCTCGTTTAGATATCAGGTTGGCTTCAACACTGACAGCTATACTTTGCATATCTTCTAAAGTCCGAAGAGATCTTACCCTAAGCTGGTATGCCATATCATAATCAAATTCATCAGGGAATTTGATTAATTCTAAATCTGGAGGAGGTCTAAGGTTTTGGGGAATAGAATTGTAAACATTATTGAACCTAGTGCAGTAATCTTGCATAGTTTCTTGTGTTCCTCTCTTCAGGTTTTCATATTCTGATAAGATTTGGAGAGGATATTTATTCTTTTCCGATCTGTTTAAGAATGTTCTATAAAGAGCTTCCGGGTCAGCAATACTGTTTGTAGGAAGGGCTCTAAACAAGGTTCTAACTTCTCCAATAAGACTTTGAACGAATATTCTCATTCTTACATCATCAGCATCTATTTCATAAATTTCAAAATAATCGGTCATATTTTTTGTATGTTGTTGTGTAGTGTAGGTACCAGAACCATCAAAAGGAGTGATTTTACTTTGGTAATATTGGGGCATAGCCCCTATATTGGCTGGTAATACCAAGGGAGCATATATGTTTGCCATTGCAGGAGGTAGTGATGAAATAACAGTTGAGGTTGGTCTGAGAGCGATGGATGGAGGGGTAGAAGGGGTGGTTTGAGGTTGAGATGTTTGAGGAAATTTTGATGAACTTGGAGAGGCTGAAGTGATCACAGAAAGATTTGGTGTTCCTTCAGAGGAAAGCTCAGATTGTATAGAGTTCTGCAAATTTTTTTCAAGATGTGAAGTAAAAAATTCAAGTTGTAAATCTTCAATAAATACTGGGTCTTGAACCAAGTGCAACAAGTCAAATTCAGAAAAGTTTACAAATAAAGAGGTTTCAAATTGCTCATCAAAAGGTTCATCCTCAAGGTAAATCCACTTCATAGGACAAGATATTGATCTATAGAGAGGCCGAGAACTATCAGAACTTTCTTGGCTATCCTTTCTCCTAAGAATTCTGGGGATCAGATTAGGATTTTCAAACAGAGGCAGTGGATTTGGATTAGGATTAGCCCTGGTGTAATGAGTCCTTTCTGAAGCCATTTTTCTAGGTGTTTTTTTTTTTTGGTTTTTTGTCTAAATGGAATGAACTATACAACTTCAAAAATTTCTTTAAGAAGTTTTAGATATTGGATTTAGATTTTCTTAAAGATTTATCTGACTAGAGGAACTGATCAACTGTTTGAAACCAAATGTTCAGTTCATAAACTAGACCAAAGATATACTGAAGCAGCATTTATTTACTTATGCAATTGTAGAGCAAGAACATTTCAAATGCTACCTAGCTAACTTCAGGCTCCGTCTGTAGTTTATAAAGTAAAAAATAGTAAAAATAAAATTATTCAGGTCCCTAGTGTTGTCACCACTATGTTATCACTCAAATTTTCCTTGAAGTTGTTGGGAAGAGGAAAGAGGTCTGAGGTAACCACAAACCAACTTTTAGGTACAGAATCTAGCCAATTTGTACCCAAAGAGGGCTCTCTCTTTAAGTTTTAGCTTTGTTTTTGAAAGATATTAGGTTAGTTATGAAAGTTTAGGGATTTTGATTGTGTTTGGGTGATGGAATTCAATACCAGAGGGGTAGGACTGAGTAGTTTAAGCCATTGGGCTAATGGAGTCAAAGAAAATAGCTTAACTGGATTTAGTTTCTTAATAAGGGATGGTTTCACAGGGCAAGGTAATCAAATAGGGAACAATTAAAGATCTAAATGAATGGAATGGACTCAAAATGGGTGAAGTGAAATTAAGAATCCTTCAACATATTCGAAAGAGGGAACTTGAATGACTATTAAGAATTCACTGTTCATAATAGTTCAGAAGAAAACATTAAGAATAACAACGATTGAAAACAGATTGCACTTAAGCACTTTCTGAATTATTCTTTTTCGTTTATCATTCAAATATGAAACATAGATGGTATAATAAACAAATATAAAACTTTAGAACAAATGAGATTGAATAATTATTGATACTTTTTCTGACTCAAGAATCCTGTGAAAAGTCCTTTGTATCAATTCCTTATCCAGCTAGCCATGCAAAAATTTTCCAACAGCACTTTATTCCAAAATAATCAGTATTACAACAATGTCTAAGAATCCCCCCCTCAATACTCTAATTGAGGGAGTATTTATACAAAAAATTATCAAAAATATCTCCTAACAGAGTGAGATATATTTTAGGATGACTCATGAATACGTTACAAGAAAAATAGAGACAAATGGTCTCGTAGATAAGAGGAAAGGTAATCGATGTTGTGATGTTCCTATTTTTATGAATGTGTTGGAGGTAAGCCCTATGATTTGGCTTGTTGTTGTCTTATTTAGTTACTCTGTGTTGGCTGCTTAGTTTTTACTGATACTCTTTACCTGTACTAATACACTTTGACCTATTTGATCTCTATTTATCCTTTTTTATCATTACTTACTGTAGTAAATAATCAAAATTTATCCAAGAATATTTTACAAAATATCTAACATCTCTTCCCACCATTGTGCTTTTAGTATTCTGGTTCTTTGAAGCTTTCTCAAGGTCTCATTAGTCTCTGTGTATCTGAAAAAAGTAGGACGAATTGGAAATAAGTGATTTACCTCATGTTCGAGATAAAACAAATTTTCTAGACTGTCATGAAGAATTTTTCCTATGGGCAATGCTTTTGCTGTTGATGAACTGCCCTGGTTGTCTGCATACTTATTCAATTTTTCAACATATATTTCATGGCTCATTATTTTATCATGTGACACGAAAGGACTTGGCAACCCTTTACTCTGCAAAATATCCAATCTCTTTGTAAAAGAATTGATTTCTTCCTGCATATCATGGCATCTTCTTTCTAATTTTTGCATCAGAGTTCTTTCAGTAAAAACCCTTTTTACCTCCAAAATTGTCCCTGTTCTGTCTTGGATGCCCAGCTCCTCAAGCTGATATCTGTTCTTGGTATTTAAAAACTGTATAAGCTCATTGGCTTCTTCAAGCATATTTCCTAATTCTTCTCTTGCCTTTTGAACTTCTTCTAGAGCCAGTTTCACTAAATCATTTTGCTAATACATTATTTGGATTGATGGTTAGACATCATTTATTGATTGGGGGATGTTGGCCCAAAGAATTTCTTTGATTTCTTTCATAGGTTTCTCCAATGTGAGATCCCTTTCTAATGATTTCACCAATTTTTCTAATCTGTTAATCTCTCTTGTCTTTTCTGCAACACTTATCTTTGAGAGATCATACTTTTGTTCCAAGGTGGTAAATTATACCTTTGTTTTCTGGAGTTCTGTCACTTGGATTTTCAATTCCTCCATTGATTTTATTAATTCTTCAGTGCTTAAATTGGAAGTGTTGTTTTGTGCTATTCCTGTTGTTGTTGTACCTGTAATCACTTCTGTTGTCGATGCTGAGATGTTTGGTGCTATTGTTGTCATGTTGGGAGGCTGAGAGGTCGACTCTCCCTGCAAGTCCTTTAATTATTTTTCAAGTTCTTTTTCAGTCTCATTCAGTTGCTCATTAAGTTTCAAGAGCAAATCCATCAATTCTTCTTCAGATTTTTTTTTTAATTATCTCTGCAGTCTGTGGATGCCTTTAAGGTGGCAATTTTAGCTGTTTCCTTAGTGCTGTAATATCATCATATTTCTTTTTAATCAAGGCTTCTGTAGCCTTAATATCTTTAGGATTATGACCCAATCCAATAATTATTTCTTCCAAAGTTTTTATTCTGTTGTCCTTAGCCTAGGAGGAAGCTTTTTCAAGATGCAGTTGAGCAGTTGTATTATCCATGGAATTCTGTAATCTTTGGGCCATCATTGACTTACCAGTCAAGGTTGAATAAAGCATCTCTCTTGTTTTCTTATGTAGTTCAATCTCATCCAGAGGATGAATATCCTTTTCCGTGATTTCAAAATTGGTTCCTACATAATCTGCTGTTGTTTGTGGCTGCTGCACTTTAGGCTTGAAATGGCTCATCACCATTTTACCTTCCTGGATGTCATAGGCTAACATCAATCTTTGTTGATTTTTGGGAGCCATCTTCAAATATTGATTATAAACTTGAAGTCTTAATGGATCATTTCTGGCTTTTATATTTATGAATGTTTTCTTCATATCCCAAGCATCTTTCACTGGTGGTTTAAAGGATGACACTTCTGCACTTTGTTGTCTTTCTAGCTCTTTTCTTTGTAAGTTAGTGGATGTCCCACTGATTCTGAATGTTTGTTGGCTGTCTAATTATTCTTCAGAGAAAGGATTTAATCTTTTCCTTTTGACACCAGGTTGTTCTGAAGGTCCACTGATAGGGGTAGTTGTTTCTGCATCTCTCTTTTTACTTTTTTCTTCATTGAGAGGAGTTTGCAAGATTGAAATTTCTGCCACATTGATCTGAGTGGGAGAAGTCTATATTTAGGCCTATTCCTTGGAAGTTTTAGGCTGTTCTGACATTTCAAATTGTTCTGTGACCTGTGTACTAGTTTCATTTTCCTTCCCTTTGGATATTACTGTGGCTGGTGCACTGGTTTCTTGCAAATTTTGCTGAGAGGTTGTAGCAGAGGAAGGACCAATTCCTGGTATTTGTACCTACCCAAAATAATCCAGGTCAAGTATTTTCTCAAGATCTTTCATAACATTATCAACATTGACCTGTTCGCTATCTTGTTCTACTAAGGTCTCTTCCATCCATTCATCCATATTTTCAAATTTTTCAATCTCTAGAATCCTATGGTGAAGGTATGGTGACAATCTGTTTTTCATTCTCCTATCACAAATAAAGCTATTAGAATCATAAGGTACCCAGCATAAATTTTTTTGTAATTTGAGATAGTCTTCTAGAATTCTTTCTGCTTCTTTCCCTACATCCCTAGTATTACAGACAAAAGGGCCTAATTGACTTTTGAATTTGAGCTGAGATTTCTTCTTGGCATTAAAAAAATGGACTATGTCTGAATTTATCATTTGTCTGAAATATTCTAAGGCAAAGAGCCTCATTGGAACATACTTTGGTAGCTTGAAAGGACAGAGCTCACACCCATATATTCTAATTTCTATATGATTCTTGTATAGGTATCAATCACCTATCATGTATTGCTTGGAAAGATGGAGGATTTTCTTCATATCACTATTGACCCTGGGAGGGGAAACTCTTGTTAATAAGGTGGTTGCAGGGTGAAAAAATAGGTCAATGAATTCATTGTAAGAATAAGGGGACTCAAAGGAATTATGGAAGATTGCAGACCAGAATATTACAGACCTTGGATTTCCTTTGATGTCTAGTTTCCTAACAGGGAAGGGGAAATTATCTAACTGATAATAAAGCATGAGATGGTATATAAAAGTGGAGTATTTAAAAACTCTTTCATCTTCCAGTCTCATGAACTGATCATGAATCTTATCAGCAATGTAGGAGGAAAAGTTATACTTGACAGCAGGGGGTTGTCCAAGAGTAAAAATTCATAGTAACACTAGGGTTAGCTTATCAACATATTCACTAGTGTTGAAACCCATTACAGAAGATATCATATTTAATATGAGTATGCCCATATCTGTGAAAAATGTATATCCATAAGGAGGTGGGCCTTTGGGTTGATGTTCTGGTAGCATGAAAGTCTCACAGAGGTGATTCAACACTTCTTGGGATAAATTTGTGGATTTTTCAAGTAAATCTCCCATGGAAAGGGGAGTCAGGGCTTGACCGAGATAAAATTGTAACATTTCATTGATGGATTGAGCAGTTATTGGGAAAAGAATGGTTTGACTTGGGGACATGACTGCTCGTTGATTAGGATCGTAATTGGCATGGCAGTGATAAATTATTTCAGGAAAAACATGAACTGAGGGTAAAAAATACAAAGGAATATTAGATTCCCACAGTCCAAGAATATCAGAGCCATTCAGGTAATTATCTCTGCATTGGCAAAAGATTCTAAGAAGATTTTCACTAAGGATGGGGTCTTTTATCTGGAAATCCCTATCCGCTAGAGGTATATAGTCTAAATATTTATGAGGGGCATTCAGAGGCGCAATATTCAAAGCCACAGGGGTTTCCATTTCTGGTTCTTGTGGATTCAGAAAGGAATTTGGGTTTTTGATGGAAAAATGGGCACAATTACAAATCTAGGAACTTATGGAGTGAAATAAAGACCAAATTGTACTGTTTTTTAGTCTTTTTCTATGGAATTAGAGTAAAAAACCAATACTTGTAGGGTTCGACGGGAATTGAATAAATACCTGTTTCCGGGAAGTGAATAGTGATGAAAACAGGTGTAGGCAACTGCTGACAAGTTCTGGATTGTTCGGCTGCAATTTTCTTGGCAAGGTGGTGGTTTGGAAATCTTCGACAGTTGGCTTTGACATTCTTTGCATGGGAACACTGGTCGCAGTAGAGAATAATGAAAATGACGTGTGTTTGTTTTTTTTATTTACAAAGTCAAGGTTGGTGGGGGTTTTTATTTTTTGGGCGGATGACATAAGCGAGAAAGGGTTTGTCGTATGCGGAGGGCAGTAAGTGGTATGCATCGCACCACTTTTGGGGATTGGTGGTATTCGGCTGATAGCCAGCGAACACATAGACCTTGCGACGTGTGGTTGGGTACTGTTCACAAAACCGCTTATTGATCGCGCGTTAATGTTCGATCGTGAGGGGTGCTGCGATATGGATGGCAACCGTTCGCTGTGGAGTGGTTAATCGAACGGCTGTCAGGGAGGTGAGATGATGGGTGTTTAAAAGAGTGGGCCCAACATAATTAAATATTATTTAATCATATTGGGAGGAGTATGATTGGTGGGATAAGTTATTAATTAACCATGAGAGTTAATTAATCCTTTTTTAATGTGGCGGGGAGTCAGGGCTCTTAATTAGTTATAAATTTAAATAATTAATCCGATTTAGCACAGTATTATGGTTATATTTCAACCAAGGGGTGCGATATGTAATATTTAGGAGTTTTATATAGTTAAAGTAATACGGGAACAGGTTGATTTACATAGGGAATTAAATAATAAAGTTAGGAGTTAATATGTGAAAGTGAATGAAAAGCACTAAGTATAAAACATTAATATTATGTATTTCACTTATGCTTGAATGAAAAGGGTTTTTTTATGAGATATTGTGCAATTTCTCTAAGTAAAATAGGATTTTACTTAGGAAAAGATTTTTTGGAAGTGAATGAATGACTTATGAATGGTTTTAAGTACTTATGCTTTTTAAATTATTAGGCCAAGGGTCCGGTCCCTCCAAAAGTAAAGGAAATGCCTTGAGCCCCTCTAATTTTCAAATGCCTTAGTACTTAGGGGAAATTAGTGAAATTTTTAGGGAAAAATGAGAAGGCAAATTAATCATTTGACCTTGTTTTGCTTGAAATTCTTCCAGTGTAATGTCTGCCTTGCACTTGTGATGAAAGTAAATATTAACACATTCAGAGTCATTATCCATCACATGTAATTCTGCAACATCATCTACCTACCCTACCTACTTTAACCTAGCATTTTTTCTTCTTTATTAGGGTGCACTTAGACTGGAAAACCCTTATCACACGTTCTTTTCTCTTACATGTAGAAATCTATCTAAGTCTAACCTTATTACATCCAAGGGCTCAGATTAAACTATTGAGCTCCTTTTATTTACTCTACCTATCTACTTATCTACCAAGATTAAATAGTTTGGTCAGATTTTATTCTCTATCTCTAAAACATAAAATTGAAATATGAACTAGCCAAGCTTAAATTGTTTGACTGTTCACCAATTGTGGCATAAAATACAAGTTGCACACAATTTGTTTATTTACATAAGAGCAAAAAGTAGTTGCATTTAGACTTGCACACTTTCCTTGGCCTTTCTTTTGGTGGGGTTCATTTTATTTTACTTTTTTGGCCATTTTTATTTTTTTCACCCTTTGATTTTTCTTTTAGGGTATACACTCTTTACATTTTTTAAAATTTATTATTATTATTATTATTATCTTGACAATATGGAAAACCTTTGCAACAAGGGAAGGCATGAACATATTACATAGCCCATCAAGTCAATCATGATATATGACACCTATTGGTATAGGAGCATAATAGAGTCCTAATCAAGGAATTTTATGGTTATCCCTGTCCATTGTTTAGTCTTAAACAACTATTTTGAAGATTTCCCTTAAGAGTATGCTGAAAGAAAGATAGGTTAAAAGTCCTTACTTGATCTTAGGATACTTTTTATGTTTATCTTAAATGTTTTTCCCTTGAGTGCATGACAAAGCAGGCTAGGTTAAAAGTCCTTACCTGATCTTAGGCTACCCTTTGTTTCTTACATGTTTTCTTCATTCACCACCTTTCTTAATGTTTCATACCACCAACTCAACTTAAAATATCTTCTGATATAGATGGCTTTCCTTATGAAAACCCTTGAATAGTTGTTGTGCAAGTAAACCCTTTTATGACTCCATAGCCCAATGGTTTAGCACTTTTTTTTTACCTATCTTCCCATGCTGAAACATCCTTCCACTTATTTCCTCCTTTGCCTCACATGAACTTCTCATTTAATGATTCCCAACCAAAAACAAACAAATCCCTTGTACTTCATAACTAGCCTAATATCATATCATAAGCCTTAAAGATATATCCTTTGAAAACACATATAGAGAGATCCCTCTCTGAATCCAGGAGGGCTAGATCCTAGGATTCCAAAGTGGTTCTGATGTTGCCTTGTCATTTGGTATTCCACTCTACCAAATCAAAGGACCCCAACACAAAGTTAATAACCATAATATTTGTGTTCAACCTAAAGATTCAAGCAACAAAATGATTTCTTTTCAATGATGGATTGAAAACTAGGGGTTGATCCAACAAGGTAATTCTTTTAGGGTATGAAAAAGATGCATTTTCATGTGATTTGTGCTCAAATTAGGGAAATATATGGTGTTACTTTTTACACCAGTTTTGCGCCCAAAATTAGCTAGAGTTGGTGTTGTCTTGAAATCCTTGTTGATAATTTGGTAGGGCAGTTTTTAATTCAATTCTCTTACTTGATAAATACTTGTGTTATACTTATTTTTCTTCCTTCACTTAGATCTTATCTTAGTTAGCTTATTATATCTTTCATCAAGAAAATTATGAAAACACAAGAGACACAAGGTTTAGGCTCTTCAATCCAGGGCCAAAACCTCTCCCTCTTGGAGAGGAAAAACTGAAACTAATTCTTCATATAGACCTTCAATCTACTAGTACCATGACCATGACATATACCCTTAACACCAGTATGCCTCCAATACCTTGTCACTGCTTTTTCTTGGCTCCTTATGATGTTCTTCCCTTTCTGCACTATTTTGCACCAAAAATAGGGATACTTAGTCCCTATTCTATGAACCCCAGTAATGTGCTTCTATCCTTTACCTTTCAACCTCCAAGAAATCCTTCCTCAACCTTATATCTGCACCTTATAACACCTAAGACAAAGCTCTTGCACTTGCTGGAATATCCATCATTAACAATGTGTATACTTCACTCTCCTTTAGGGATATCTAGAATATGTTAGCCTAATATTGAGGCTTGCATTGCTTCTTACTTACACTCCTTACAGTCTTCGCTTCTTCATTGTACAATCACCTTTACCCACACCTTGATTGAAAACTTGTTTGTTCAGGAGGTATCCTCCATCTTGCCTGAGGTATAAGAGGGAGGTGTGGCACATATCTTCCTTTTATTTGACCCAAAAACAATGTTGCTCCACATTGAGATGCCCTGTCTTTCTCACACTAAATTACAGACCCGAAATTCACATTCAATCAAATAGCTTGTCTAAAATTCTTCTATTTGTATGGTGACCGAGGTTCCTTTATATATTTATTGCCACCAATAATAATCCGACATGACCTATGAACACATGTGTCTTCACTTGAGCTAACTTGAGTGTGAATTCTCTATTTTGAGGCCAAATTCAACAAGGATAATATACTTGATCTTTAAGCCATCTTGTGAAGCATATTTGACAAGGTCTTGAGGCATACATTTACATCAATAATTGTCCTTTGCAAGTGTAACAAGACTTCATATTCATGACTCTAAATTATACATTTATGACAAGATGAAAAATCCATAAAAGACATCAAGATTAAGTCTTTGACCTATAATAAAAACTCCTTGCTCATGAAATCAATGAAGAAATTATTTACAAAATACATTTATTATCTTTTTCTTCTTCACTACATAAATTCATAATTACATAGTCATTATGAAGACTGAATCTAGTTACACATTCCAACAATCCTTACTGGATAATTTTAATCATTATATGTCATATTACAATTTAAATGCACCAATAACATCCCAAATTATGAAGCCCCTGTTTTTGGTCTATAATAGGCACAAGAAAGTTTCAGCTCTCTCCTATAGGAATTTACAAGGTAAGTTCCTTAGATCAAACAACAAAGATCGTCGCTCACAAATGGATCATAGATCAGTACAACAGTATTTGACATAGTTAAAACCATCAAAGAGGGAAACAGTCCACAGTCTGAGCCAACGCAGCCACTTCAGAAAATTTATTAATGTAAAGAAATAAAATTCACATAAGCTTCTCTCATAAACAGTCATCGAAAAAATGACCTTCCATGCTCTTTAAATAGATATCATGGACCAATCGGGTGCTAAGCCATGAATCAAGTGTTGTTAATAGCGAGGAGAGAATGAACCTCCAAATAACTACATCTCATGGTCGTCAGATTATAATTTACACAATTACATACTAAAGAAACATAATTTATCTAACTTTACGATAGACCAAGTTATACTTAACTATTTCCTATGTGTCGGAATATTCTAACATCCCCCCTTAAGAAAAACTTGGGATAGGATTGAAGGATTTACAAAGGTGACACAATAGGAGAATGAAGGAGGAATTAGAGCCTATCCCCCCCTTAACGATAAATTTCCTGAACTCCAAGCATAGATTGAACTTTGGTAAATTTTCTTCTATGAGAGCCTTTGTAAAGATATCATAAACTTGATCATTGGTTGAACAATAGTGCACTTCAAGAATACGATCATGAATGAGATTTTATATGAAGTGCATGTGTAGCTCAATGTGTTTGCTGCGCTGAACCTGAACTGGATTTTTGCATAGCTAAATGACACTCTGATTATTGCACCAAAGTGAAGTTGGATGCTACTAATGAATACCAAATTTGGATAGGATCTGATGCAGCCACAGAGCTTCCTTGTTGCCTTCAACAACACCATGATACTTTGCTTATGTTGAAGAAAGAGAGATGGAACTTTGTTTCTGACAAGACCATGTAATAGTTCCTGAACCAAGATTGAATACATAACCTGCAGTAGACTTTCGATCATCAGGGTCACCAGCCCAATGGCAGAATTAGTGAAACCAGCCAACAATGGAGATGCTCTTGCACCGTAATGAATCCCGAAATGAACTATACCTTGAACATACCAAAGTATTATTTTAGCTTCTTTCCAGTGAATTTCATGAGGTTTGTGCATAAACCTAGCAACAAGACCAATGGCAAAGGAAAAGCCATGATGTGTATGGGTTAGAAACATAATTTTACCAACAAGTTGATGGTATAAGGTAGCATCGACCTTAGGGGAAGTAAAAGTGACTGAAAGCTTGACTCCAGACTTAAAGGGAGAAGGGGTTGGCTTACAGTCTTCCATGTGAAAGTGGCATATAATATCACATGCATACTTGGACTAAGAAAGGGTAATACCTTATTTGGATTGCAAGACTTGAAGACCAAGGAAATAATGAAAGTGTCCTAATTATGTCATTTCAAACTTCTTTTTGAGGCTATACTTCACATGGTTCATATGGTTGGGATCACTACCAGTAAGGATAAGATAATCAACATAAAGAACAAGGATGATTAAGGATTTACCCACTTTCTTGGTTTGGACAATCATGTTAGAATGACATCTAGAAAAGCCATTATCTAAGAGAAAGCTATCCATTTTGGCATACCAAGCCTGAGGGGCTTTTTTAAGACCATAGAGAGACTTTTTAAGGTGACAAACAAGGCTAGAGTATTTTTGGATAAAGCTAGGAGGGTGTCCCATGTATATTTCTTCATGCAAATCCCCATGCAATAAGGCGGATTTAACATTTATCTAATCGACTTCCCATTTAAAGGAGGTAGCAAGGGAAAGAACAAGGAAAATATAATTAATTTTGGAAACAGGGGAGAAGGTTTCATTATAGCGAATGCCTTCAACTTGTGAAAATCCTTTAGTGACAAGATGAGCTTTATGTTTATCCACTTTTCCATCTGGTCCAAACTTTTTTTTTGTAAACCCATTTGCATCTAAAAAAATTTCTTCCCTTTGGAAGAGGAAAAATATCCCAAGCATCATTTTCCAATAAGGAACGATATTCTTTATTCATAGTTGCATCCCAATCTAGATGACCTAAAGCTTCTTCAAGGGTATCTATATCATAATTTTTTGGAACTTGAGCCAATAAAGAAGAGGCTCTGTCGAACTGAGAATGTGTATGAATTTGATCTACATGGGCACCTACAAGAGAACTCACTACATGTTGAGTAGAGAGGACCCATTTTGGAAGCTATGGATTTGAAGGAAGATCTTGAGGAGGTGGAAAAGGATTTCCATCCTCATTTTCATCATCTGAAGTAGAAGGAATGTCGTCAGAAGTAGAAGAGACAGAGAGAGGTGGCATATATTGCAGACCAAAGGAGTTCATGTGAGAGATTTGTATGGTTAATTCTGATAATGAACGAGACCTCAATGTGCTAACCAGCTACACAGAGGTTCCCCTTCGCGGCCAGCTTCTTAAAGGGACTATGGTCATTTAGGCCATGGAAGTTTGAGGCAATAGCAGGTCTGTGATGCCCTTAACATAGTAAGGATTGACAAATTGAGAGCTATTTCATGATTATATGGGTGGTGGTGGAGTAGGAGATTACTTACCCCTGTGCGAGTTTGACTGTGGGGTGGCTGGAGGGATATCTTCAGTGCGTATATCCTCACCACTCTTTGTATCACTATTAGGCAGGTTTCTAAGAGGGTTGTATACAAATCTGTCTCCTCTTTGGTTAACCTGAAAGTACTTTCCATTGCGTGCAGTGCCTTCAAATTTGTTTGGGGTCATTCACTTGATGTGAATGTAGAGAATACCCTTTTCACACAATAGCATCTTAATCAGCAAAGGAAGAGAGTGTATGAACTTACCTTTCATTCCTTTGAAGCAACTCCTTTCTGCTTCAGAATATAACACAAACTGATCTACTGAAAATTTTGTAACAAATACAACCAGAATGTTTTCAACTTAATGATCCACATGCGGGTTATGGAGTTATCAATATTCTCTAACTATTGGATCAACTCAGGTGTCCACTGAGTGATCTTATCATCCTTCTAGCAGGTCTGAAAATAAGATAGTCGTAATAACCACTCTTGTAATTCATGTGAAAAGGTCACAAAGAATATTTCTCGAACCTTTGTGAAAATATATTTATGTTCCCACTCTTCAAAAGAAAAATTCTTACTTATGTTCTCCTTTATGGATAATTTGCGTATCTTTTGTTCAAACCAGTGTTCTAATTCAGTCTTGAATGGCCGCCACAACATCTAATCTCTCTCAAAATGATCCCGGTCCCGACAGCAGAACCAATTATTGGCTTGAGGGGTCCTGACCTAGGCTCAAAGTTAGTGCGTAACCAAAAAATACCTCTTACTACTAGACCTTTTGGCAATGAACTACTTGTGTAGGCCAAATTATCACCCAAAGTAGTATGGGGGGGTTCTGGAACCAGGTTTCCACACCTTGATAGAGAATTAAATGAAGTGAGTGATTTTTTTGGATTGGTCCCAATGTGTGGAAAAGCATGTGGACAAGAAGCTCTGTCTCTAAATACCATGTAGTAGGGATTGGTCCCAACTTGTGGACAAACATGTGGACCCATTCGACCCTAGGCTTCTTGTCCCAAACCTCCATCCATGTAACCAGGTGTTTGCGTGGATCAAATTGGCCACCAAAAATATCAGTCGGTGAGGTACTGGGTTGCTCAAAGTGCAAGCACATCACTATACTGCATTATTCCCAATCCTAAAAGTTCATTTTGTGTGTATCCCACCAATGTGTTGGGGTTGTGTGCATAACAAGATCGAGTGCCTAGAACCTTTGCTCTTTCGGGACAACCTATTCCATTTTTTCCAAAAATAAAACAACATTGATAGAACCATCAAAATAGGGTAATTCCCATACCTTTGAGGATATGCATCGCAAAATTTTAGTAATTATGAGGCAACGCAGCACAGAAACATCATGCAGGCGATTTTTTCAGTTTTCCATTTTCACATCCAAATCCGAGAAGCATGAGCTATATTTTCCCCAATTCAACATCCCATCAACAGTAGGGTTGATCCAATCCCATCTCATGCAATCATCTTGTAGATATGGTCGACATCGTCTCCTTCTTGAACTGGTTTTGTATATCTATCCCCTTCCATAGGATCCAAGGGCACTATAATCCGAGTACCATTGTTTTCAAATATCATGTTATTGTGTATCAAGTTGATGATTCCCCCCATGTTAATGACCCAATCCAGCCCTAATAGTGTAGGGTAGGGGTCTGCAGCATCCATAATTTTTATTACTTCAAATTCTACACGTATCTTTACTCCAGCAATATCTACCAGAATTAGTGGGAGTCTCCCTAGTGGAATAATCTTCTATTGATTGGTCATGCGCAACTAAATGGTTGACCATTCCAGCTTTGGTTCACCCATCTTCTGCTAAGTTTTCTTAGGTAGAAAATTTTCATTAGATTCCAAATCCAAAATGACCTGATCCATCTCATATTACACTATTTCCACGGTCATGCGCATCTCCCGACCAGTTCTCTTCTTATTATTGTAAATATTGTTTACAACATTGCTCTCAGTTCGAGGCAACTCCTTATCTGCGCAACTATCTATCAAATCTTGAAGGTTGTCTACTTCTTTCCGGTTATGCAATAGCTTGATGCAGGTTTGTAGGAAAGGTTTGACTTCATCATCAATCTTCGCTTCTTTGATTGACTTTGTTGTGGATGCTCCTATAGCAGAAAAATCCTTTCTAACTTATACAAAAGGCTCCTTCTCCTTCTGGAGTTTGATTCCTTCCTCCTTTTCATAAGCCTTCATTATCCACAGCTCTGCATCAGCCTTCTTTCCCTCATCTTATCCAGTGGCAAGACTATTTAGTCAATTTAATGTCTTAAATTGCTATCATAAATTACTGACCGAGGATAGTAATCTGATGAAGTGTGGTGAACTATATATGCTTAGTTTGCCTTATTTCTTACTTCGTTGTGTATTTTATATATTGTTTTGGGGGTTTTGTATTTTATGCCTAAAGTTAAGAACCAAATTTTATCTAAAGAAAGAAATCTAAGATTCGAAATGAAATATTTAAATGCTGGGGAACAACTAAATCTAAATGAATTTTAATGATGAAAACTTAATCTTAAAGAAGGAAGAAAATGAAATGTTATTTTATTCTAAGAAAAGGAATCAATTTATAAATTATTCTTAATGAAATGAATGAAATATAAAATCTAAAATAAGGAAGAAAATTATATGTTAATTAACTAATCTAATTTGCACAAAAATAAATCAAACTTTGAATGGTTAAAATATGAACTATGTTAGACTATTTTAGGCTAGAAAAAAATCTATGGAAAACATCTAATTTAACTGATTCATTATTTAAGCAAAGAACTATTCTAAATCTGATTGCACTCCACTAATCTTTAGATGATGTTCTATATATCAACATGACAAAATGAAATCATATTCTATTTTATCCATTGAAAAAATTACTTCTATGAAAATAGAGCATTTGATCTACTTCTAAAATAATAAAAACACAATTCTAATCTAACTGTGTCCTAGTTTTAAATCTAAGAATGATTGAAAGATAAATTTAATCTATTTCTATTCTACATTCAATGGAACGAAAGCATAAATTATATTGCTATGAAATTAAATTACTGTGATGATTGAAATCAAATTTAACTAGTGCAAGCAAGAAATGACATAGTGTTTATTGTGCAAAACATGTTGAATCTTAAAGCCTATGGTTCCTGTATAACCAAATTGACGAATCTATTCAATTGGAAGATGACAGAGTCACCTTCAGGTGATTTAGGTGATCATTAGATCCAACGGTCAACTGTAAATGTAAACAACTAATTTGGAAAACAAATAAAAACTAATTGACATGAATTAAACTACAAAAAAATGAGCAATACAACTATGAATCAACGAGAATCTAACTATAAAATATGAGAGTCTAATTACAAATTTACGAGAAATTAACTATGAATCAACAAGAAATTAAACTATGAAATTGACAGTAAGATAAACTACAAAACAACTATAAAAACCTCCTTTCCTATGCAACAAAATGAGTGTTAAATCTACTTAGACTATCCCTGCATCAGTGATCTGGAACTGGTTTTCTTTATTAGAAAAAACAGAGTTCGAAAGCGTAACACAATATTATCATAAAAAATTAAGCTTATTTGTGGTTTCAACGGACCAATATTTATACAGGTTTTTGAATTAACTGTCTGAGACAATTCCACCTATGGATAGAAATTATAACTAATATTAGAAGTCTATTTAGAAGAAAATTCTTCATGGATTTCTCTCGATTTTCTACGTAAGAGAAAATCGAGAGTCTTCGTCTGATGATCTGGTTCCTTGACTGATATTTGACCATGAGCGTAGGCATGATTCCTTCTTGAATTTGAATAGGTAAGTAGGATATGATCCATGTGTGGACTATTTCAGAGATACCCATATGAATCGTTTCTTCATTTGCTTCTAAAAACATGTCAAACAATAATGGTGGTTGTAGAAACAAAGGTTAGCTACAGAATTGCATGAGTTCTGTAGCTAATTACAAAAATTCATCTTATTAATAAGAAACATTATAATATAAAGTAGAGATCATCTAAATGCCTTATCATATGTGGAATATGTCAATTATCACTGATTGAGTTTATGAATTTGTGAGAAAGGAAGAAGAAATGATAGAAAAGGATGTCAAATTAGGAACAGTTTTGAGGTTGAACGAACATATCCCCACTAAGAGACCATTTCATGTCCTCATGCAATTTCCAAAATTGTGTCCCTTAACCTTATACTGCATTTTTTCTAATACCTCTGCTAGTACATCCAACTTCTTCTTCTTTCTTTTCCTTGAAGTGATTACCATTCTTGGTTTCTTCATAAGGAGTTTGTACTTCAATTATTTTTCTTCAGTTTCTTGTTCTTTTTATACCATAGCCCCAAATGTAAGATAGTATTTTCATGTTGAAGCCTCGGAATTCTGTTGCAACAACATGGGGGAAAAACATCTAGTCCAGACCTTAGAGCAAGTCCTTTTCCATTTGGTGTGGTGGCTCCGACTGGGGATAAAGGGACCAGTTTCCCAATAAGCATGATGTTGGGTTTGTTTTGTTGATATAACATGAAAATGGGAACTGATTTAATATATCATGTGCATTTATCTAAACTATCTATACTACTATATACCCAGGGTGTTCATTCCTTTATGCAATCTAAAAATATATCTTCCAACTATTAGTAATGAAGATTAGTTAAAAGTTGAAAGAGGTAAAAATTATATAAAGATAGTTCTTTTAACAAAATATTTTAATCAAAAGAATTGTGAAATGCACATCGCATTTATATGTTTTATTGTATACAAGATAAGAAATCATAAAAAAATATCTGTACAAAAGTGCATTTAACATTCACTTATGATAAAAGTTCAAATATATAATGCAGATAAAAAGATAATTGTCAATATAAAAAGAAAAACTTTATATAATTTGTTGAAGTACCATATATACGAGGTTCTACTCATTCAAACTAACAGTAGTTTTCTGCTCCTATTGACTTTCAAAAAATTTAAAGAGTAAAATAGTGCAACCTAAGTTAAACAACTTCAAATGTCAAAAGATAATAGATTTCGTTCCATTAATTCATCAAGGCATTCACACACTTACAAAAGTGCATTATTTGCAAATGTTTTTGACAAATTTATGGACCCTTATCTAAATGGACGAGAAGGGTTTAAATATTATACTACAATATGTTTAAAATATATTATTACATAAAAAATGGAGGATGTTTCAAACAACCATCCTCGTAAGGAGTAAGCCTAAACTACAATCTAGGAAATAAAATAACAACATGATTATGTGGGTTGATCCTCTTTGCGTATTTGATCTCGGAGCTGACAATATCCACCATTGGCTTTAGCTGATTTGGTTGTGTAATCCATGATCTGATCTGGCCTTTAAACACTGCGTTTGAAAGTTTTGGTTGTGATTTCTTTGTAGAATCAATTAATGACTGTAGAGTTAGGCACTGATGATAAGGTTTGATCAGAAAATTCAAGTAATTTTATTGATCAAAATTATTTATCTTTTTAATAATTTCCTCTTTCATCTTTGTACTTTCATTCCATTGTGATTCTAATGTTTTGAGCTCTGGGAGCACTTCAATTGTGGATTCTTTAATAAGTTCAACATTCAAAATATGTTCATTAACAGAGTCAATAATTTCATTTGTTAACCTTGATTCCTTTGATGTTGCCTTTTCAACTTGTCTCAGCTGTATTTCCCAATCCTTAAATAAAATCTCTTTGTGAATTTTATCTATCTTAGGGAGGTCACCTTTCTTTCCTGCGTCATACCTTTGCCAGTGAATGAACTCATTAATATTCTTTTCAACTCTCTCGCATTCAAGCCTCCTATTAGCCACTTGTTGGATCAGATTTTTTCTTGTATCACAGTAAGAGCTAATGATTGAAACTTGTTGAAAAAAGGTTTCTTGTTGCTACTATAGCTTTGTGTTCATTTCCACTTCTTCTTTTATGAACGACTCCATTTGAGGCTAGCTTTTCAATTTTTCCATTGCTTCTTCAAGCTATGTTTGTTTTTCTATAATATACACTTAGTGTTGCAAATTCATTCTTTCAAAGTCCTTTTGAAATTGAGACATCTTCATTTCAATCTGCTTACTGGAGTTAAACGTTTCATGTTCTAACAGTCTCTCCAACTTTTGTACTTTTTCTTCTTTTTTGCTTCTGTAGAATTTGTAACTTTGTGGCTTGTCAATGGTAGCAGTAGCATATGCTCCTGTGAACTATGATAATTTATTCAAATTTTTTGTAGGATCATCCAAAGGGTCTTTCCATAGAACGTCTACAGATTCATCCATAATATTTGAAAATGTTTCAACCATTCTTCTTCTCTTTCTTCTCTTAACTAAAGCCTTATGACTGAGTCTGTAGAAGACATCAAGTGAGGGTATCTCTTCAATATTTAAAACAATATGTTCTATATGGTATGCCGGAATGATCTCTTGATCATGAACTTCAGGTACCTGCTGTAGTGGAATTGCAGTTTCCACTAAATTTTGAGAATTCTCTGGAGTTTGGAAACTTGTTGATTCATCAATATTAGGCTTTGGTGGTGATGTTTCTAGTGCCTTGGAAAAATTCCCCCATTATTTCTTCAAATATTTTGATTGAGGATTCTCTGTCCAGTCGGGTGTATTTTGGATATGCTGAACTTCTTGAGAAGATGATTCATCTCCATTCATTTCTCCTCCCATTTTCACATCAATCCCTTTAATTACTTTATCAATTATTTTCTCTCGACTCTCATTCCTACTCTCAAATTCATTTTCAGAGTGATATAAATTCTGAGAATTATGTTGTGATTTCCCTGACTAATTATTTGATTTCTCTTGGGATTCATCTTCAGACATATCCTTGGCCTCATTCTCTAGACTAATACTCGGATTTAGTCTGTTGACATCTTCAATAAATAAAAAATCCAAAGGGATTGTTTCTAGCCTTTTATTTTTATATGACTGGAAAGCCTCAAAGTCTATTTTACTAAGCTAGCTAGATGAATTTTTCAATAAATCTTTTAACTTCTCCATTACTTGAAATAAATCATCAAACACATCTTTCTCATTCAAGAAGGGTTTCAATTTAATCTCAGTGGCGAAATTATTAACCACATTATTGGGATGAAATGGAATTTTTGGCATTAGAGCCAAATTTAATGAAGTGATATTTGAAATATCTTTGAATGCATGACCAATGTTGAAAAGGGAAAAAGTGCCACACTATAAGGAAAAGTAGGCCAAATGGCCTTCTTGGCATCGTTGAGTTGTTTGGAAACGCCACTTACTAGAAGTTGGTAGGCAATTTCCCTGGCTAGGAGCTTACTGGGAACATAATAGAGCAAAACATATGGAGAATAATAACTCCCAAAAACTTTGATATAAGTGAAATTCTCTTGAGAAAACCATCTAGTAACTCGTAAAATGTCTGTGCTAGCCTCCTTAGAAATCCTAGGGGCTTTTTCATTAAAGATAATCTTATGGATGGGTAACATTACTCCATTGAAAATTTTATAGAAATGTAAATGAAAATAGGATACCCAAAGGGTTCTTTGGTAAATATGGATTGGAGTGGGGTCTTGGGTTGTCCATTTCCATCCCATGATAGGAAATCTTGAACAAAAGAAAATTGGATCCATAATGTAAGAACTCATGTAGAATGGGGGGTATTCTTCTAGAGGAAACACTTATTTTACCTCTGTAATCCATGATAGTTCTGGCCAAATTATCAGAAAAAATGCTCACCCAATTCATAATATAGGAATTTACCATTGCATCAATTAAAGGGACCCAGTCTATGGAAAACCTAGTGGTATCTTGTTTTGCAAACAACCTACATAGCATTCCAACAACATAACAATAAGTGGAGGGTAGCTGTGCTATCAAGTGCATACCAAGTTTGTCCCGCTTCAGCTTGCCTCATTGATATTTCCATCCCTTCATTACTTTCACGAGGTATATATTCTTATTTTTAAATATTTGGACAAAAGATTTATCATAATTATTTTGCGGCATGGGAAAGTGGTACATTATTCGTAAATCTTCTGCGGTGAATGAACAAATATTCTCTAGTTTTGAATTCTTGAATGATCTATCTGCTATGTTAAGGTGGTCAATTACCCACTTTACCATATCTGTGTAGGGTAAAATATTTGGCCTCGTTTCTATTCTATGAAGAAACAAACATGCAACGTCGAAGTAGGATGGGTCTAAGGAAACTATTGCATCTGTTGTAGCTATTTTGGATATTACCCTTGGCTTTTCTTCCTAAAAAAGGTGGTACATTGCTTCCCATGAAGAAATGTCGTAATCCTTGTTGCAGGTTGTCTCTGAGAAAAATGGAGGCATGTCTGAGTCTTTAGTAGCGGACGTTTGAGAAATTTTGTTGTCTTTCTTTTTTATTCCAGTTATTCTCACTCCGTTAGGCAGTTTCCTGAATTAAAGTGAAAAGAGTAAACTCACATAGGAGATGAATGGAGAGAAGGATAGAGTTAAAACATTATAATCAAAATCAAGCACTCAATATTCAAAACACGGTTGAAGTAGATATCGATATTTTGAACCTTACTCCCATTAAATGTCATTAATAACCCATAACTCTTTCTATTAAATCTCTTACACACCTTTACGTAATATGTCTAATCTATCAATCTAAGACGTTAGATCTTATAATAGGTTGATTAGATTGGAATCATTTCACACACTTGAGTAATAATTGTTCATATCGCACATCGCAACTTTAAATTTTTGCAATAGTTAAGTTTATTGTTGCCGATGAATCTCGCGAAATGTGATCTACACAAATCACACATTGCAACTTTTATGCGGTAATAAAACTTTCCATTTGGTTTCTCATCATGAAACACAAAATGCACTAAAGATTCATGTTTTTGTGCTTTATCAGACCTTTAGATATTTATGATTGTTGCTTTATTGTTTCGTCGGGTTCGACTCATCGCAATTTTTACCGAACTGTTATAAACTTGTTCATTTTAAAAGGCGCGATGCGATTTATTTTTTTAAGGGGATTTTTAAAGCATTTTCAACGGATATTTTATATAACTCCAAAAAGGTTGAAGCGCATATCGCAATTCTCAATACTTATATGTTTTAACTTATTCGGCTTGTAAGTTATGTGATTTGCGATCAACGCTTTTTTGAAATCAAAGCGAAAAGGGAAAAACCTTTATTTCCTAAAGTTTTTTAGACTTGGGCTAAGATGAGATCATGATCATAAATTTCTATTTATTTTTTAAAGGTTCCCCATTTATTAAAATAAATGGGGGGTGTTGTATAGTACAACAATTGGTGATTCACTTGGGAGAACCAGTTATCTCCGATTGGTTTTTTTTTTTTTTTTCTAAGACTTTTCAAAATAAAAATAGTTGCAGGAATGAATTTCAATAAATAATATCTCAGTAAGCAATAAAATATCTCTTGATTATAATTCATAAGAATTATTCTCTAAAAATAAAAGTATAAATATCTATATCAGTCTTTACTAAGTTCAAAAATATGTACCTGGTGGCTCTTTCAAATTAGCTTTATAAATATATACTCTTTTATCACAGGTAGAGCCTCTGATCCAATAGGAAATTTAAGCTTTTGGTAGGGTTACCTTTTACCCAGCAATGATTCATTTTCCCATCCAGTACTCTTACAATCTTCAAAAATAAATTCAATTTTACATACTTTATATCTTTTGGAACATGTTTTATTTTCTGTAGATATTTTCTTATGTATTTTTAATCACTTAAAAGCCATTTTCTTGGCTTGGTAACCAAATATTGAAAATTCCATTCACTTGTTGTAATTAAACTAATCAACCTGGCTCTTGATGAGACCCCTTTTCCTTTTGATATAATATCAAGTCGTTACCCTGTTTTGGTAGGGAGTATCGGTAATGTCAATTCAACGATTTCCCTATGAACATGGTAAACAAGCTCTTGATGAGACTAATTATCTTCTAAGATTTTTAATATAATTTTGTTTTTTGAATTACTTTCTAAAAATTGAAAATTTTCTGGATGGGGTGAATCATTGGTCCTTTTGAGGATTCTGGATGATAATTTTTCGAGTTTAAGATTGCTCATCTGTAAATAAGTCTTTACTATGTTAAATATTATTTTCTTGACTAATAATAGAATAACCATACTTTCTAAGGATGAGAGTTCATCAAAGAATAAATAACTTCAGTGAAATTTCATCTTTCAGTAAAATAAAATCCATTTTATATTTGAATATTTCAATTTTTTTCCTAACAGTTCTTATTTCTATAAGCGATAAATCAAAAATATTTTCTCAAATGTTTACTTGAAAAGCCAAAAATCAATACTATTCAACTTTTATTTTCCTAAGGAAAATAAAAGAAAGTAATATACAGGGAATATAAGTGTTACCTCCTATGAAAATTGTTTCTTTAAAATCTGCCTATTAAGAGACAAAGAATCTCTTTTGCCTGATAGATCTTTCAATAAAAATGTTGATGGGCCTATTTATTCAATGATTTGAAATGGACCTAGCTACAATCTTTGGAATTTGGTGTGTTTACCTTTTTCCTCGTGTGATTTATCCCATTTCAATACAAAATCGCCAATTTGGAATGTTTTTGGAGTGACAGAAATTGTATTAAATGAAGCTTTAACTAACTGTTGATGATGTGCATGAGTAACTTTAGCTTCTTCTCTTTCTTATTCAAGCTTAAGGATTTGAAATTGTCTTACTTGCAAAGAAGAAGAAGGGGATTCATCAATAAATTGAACTAAGGCAAGAGAAGGAATAACTACATTAGTAGTAAGAACAACTTCTTTCCCGTAAACAAGATTAAATGGAGAAGTTCCAATGGAGGCCTTCTGAGTTATTCGATTTTCCCAAAGAGAAAATGTCAATGCCACTTGTGCCAATTTCATTGGTTTTGATCAACAGTTCATTTGATGATTCTAATAAGGTTTTATTTGTGGATTCTACTAAACCATTTCCTTGCGGATAATAATTATCAGAATATTTCAGTTTAAAACCTCTTTTGATAGAAAATTCTATCATAGCAGCTCCTAAGAAATAAGACGCATTATCAAACATTAAATCAGTGGGTAGATTAAATATAGTTATGATTGTTAGCCTCTCTCAAATAACAATAATAAATAAACAAATTAAATATTCCAAGTTAGGAATATGTGCCTAACTCTTGGGTTGTTCCTCAAATATTGGAGTTAGTTTAGTAACTCCTATCTTGGTGGGTTTTTGGTGAGAAATTATCTCAACCAAAGGAGTCTAAGATTGCACAGACTATATTAGACATTTTCTCTCATCTATTTAAATTGTAAACTAAATTCTTTTAATAAGTGAGAATGATGAGAATGCCATGAGGCTCAAGCCTCTTTTCCGCCATTGTTTTGTCTGGTTTTGTATCTATGTTTTTCTGTAATCTGTTTTTGAGTTAATTTCTCTTTTAATATGTGGTATCAGAGCTGATGGTTAAGGGCCTCATTTTTTTGTTGTACCTCTATTAATGTATGAGATATCTCTGGTTCAATTTTTCATCATTTGAAGCCAGATTTCCTCTTTTCCAGTCTCAATTGGATTTTCGAAGAAGGGAATCATGGAATTTCTGGAGAAAAAGCTTGGAAAATGGAGCAGAATGACTGTAATATGAGGTTCTGTGTTTTGTTTTTCAAATATCATTTAGTACTTGAACTGGGTTTCAGGGTTTCTTAAGTTCAGGTTTTTAATTTGTGTTCGAAGTGTCTTGGATTTGAACATTAGTTTTTATTTTTATTATCAAACCCTCAAAAAGCCTTTACAAATGAATGCAAATTCAGAGTTTTTGGGGTTTAGGATAGCAGTATAATGTTCTGAGTAGGATTTAGTGTTTGATGGGTTTCTGCTGCGACTGGCTGATACAGAGTTGGCCGTAGTAGAATTTTTGTTTTTATTTTGAGTCTTAGAGCTGTTTAAATCATTTACGAGTCTTGGATTGGAAGCTGGTTATCAGGTTATACAGTTATAGAAATTTGAGTGTATATGAACAGTGGGTTTTGAAGATCTTCCTAAGATTGCTTGTTGTGTTATTGGGATTATGAATACAACTTGAGCTACTATTCCTTAATCCTATCAATAATTTCAATCTTTGTGAAAGCTTATTGTCATTCAAAATAAGGGGGTTTAATGTTTTGAACTGAGCAATACGGGATTTGGGCACCAGTTGATTTGAGTAACCTATTGAATAGTTGAAAATTCAGATCAGACGGTTAGTCTAACATTTTTCAAATTCTATTAATTAGAGAAAATGGTGGTGCTACTGCCCACTCCCAATTTATAAAATTTGCAGTCCTTCTGTCCCCAGATCCTCCCGTTCTTCTTTGTGCAGCGTTTTTTAACTAATCTTCTTTGTGTAGATCGATGTGTTTTCCTTTCTTACGTGCAAAGTAAATAGTGGAGGTTTAATCCATAATCTGCTGGAGCTGTGAGCCTGGAGGTTTAATCCAGTATGGATTAGTTTCTTTTGGTTGATTTAGGTTCAAGTTCGAGACTTTATCACTCTGTGAAAAGATCTCCAGCATATTAAAGTGGTTGTGGCAATCAGAAATCGTGGGTGGCTGCTCGGATGTTGTGAATCCCACCTGTGTGACGAGGAGCAAGTCTATAAGTTGACACGAGTAGATTGAATGACTGAATTCAAGAGGCTGCAATTCCATTTCCATGAGGGTTGAATCTCAGCTAGTAAATTGAAAGCATCGACCTGAAGGTGAACAGATTTCTAAACCTTGCCCCGCTCTAGTAATTCTCTAACTATTGAAAAAAACATATATCCTACTATCAAATTTAACCTGACTTCGAGAAATTAAAGTTGTTCATGCTTAATTCATTGAATTTTATGAAGATTCCCGAAAAGAAAATTTTCTCAATTATCAAAGGCAAAGTGATTATGCTAAGGATCGAAATGCACTTCTTGAATATGTATAAATATTTGTAAAAGTTGAAGTCAAAGAAAAGTTTTCATTTTTGTAATATGAGTGCAAATATTTTTGGGAGAGATCAAGAGTGGTGTGAAAAAGGTACTTCATAATTATTGTTTTTCAGGAGTTAACAAGGATTCAAAATAAAATACTCTTTTTTGGAGGAGAGATAAGGTGTTTTATTTTTTATAAATTTTGTAATGGGTTGGAGTAATAAGGGTGAATTTTTGAAATCCTTGGAGTGATAAGGTGCATTAAAAATTTTTAATGCTTGGAGTGAGAAGGTAAATTTATTTTGTACATTTGGGGTAAAGATTGTGATTATTTTTTGGAGTGATAAGTTGTCTTTTGTAATTTGGAGAGATAAGGTGATTTATTGTAAATTTTGAGGGATAAGTGTTTTGTATTTAGAGTGATATGTGGAATTTCTTAGAGAAATTCATTTTTTTAATTCAAAGTATTGTTTTACTTTGAGAGAGATTGAGTCAGTGAATATCCATATTTTGAAGACAAATTGCTTCCAAGGGTTGTGAGCTTGGCATTTTCATTACTTAAAGGTGGATATTTCTTATGTACTCAATACTTAATAAAGGTATCATTTTTTGGTGTTGATGTGTCCTAGATCCACCCGAAATTGAATAAGGGGATCTTAGGTACACCATGTGTGTTTGTGATGGCACATGTTTTTTTATGGCTTCATGTTGTTGTTTCTTATTTGTTTCTAGTTGTGACACATCAATAATTTCATTTAATATCGCATACATAAAGTTCAATATCAGCAAGCACAATACATGTAATGAAATAGCTGCAAGATCAACACATGCATTTGTGCCACTACAACATATAATCAAAGATTGTCGACATCAGTATTCTACATCAACAATCAAATTCACTTAATCAAGTTAATGCATTTCAAAGAAAAGTCTACATCAACCTTCTTACAAATCCATTTCAGAACTTGTAATCAAATTCATTGTTTTAAGTGAATCATTAAAAACTCATTGTTAATGAATTTTTAAGAGACAATGAATTTTTAAGAGAACAAATGAATCATTAAAATCATTGTAAGCTTTCTTGGGTGCATTGTCGATAGTGTTCGACACCCTTCCTTTACGCAAAATCAAGTGAGTGCACGAATTTCTGAATCAAACAAGAAACAAATTTACATCTCCTGCAAGCGAGCATGAGTATTCATTGAAGCATTTTGCATCAAGTCAGTACAAATATCAAACCTTCAAGCAAGCCAAAGTGAATTTCATTACAGCAACCATAAAAGCAACCAAATAAGTTCAACTCTAACACCAATCAAGAAAGTTGAGATCGACATCAAACAAGCATGGCCATTGATTCAAGTGAGCGTAAAGTCATCAAGTAAGTCAAGTGAGCGCTTAAACAAATGCGATCATCATCAAGTGAGCGTGAATTCCAAAGTTTAAGAAAGAAAATTCTACAATTCTAGCAAGTGTTCCAAGCAAGCGCAATAAGCAACAAATCAAGTGAGTGTGCCATTCACGTAACTAGCAAGCGAGCCTGTCCTTCAAGTACCAAAATCAAGTGAAACATTTCAACGAACGACATCTACAACAAGAGAGCCTGATTTCAAGTGCACAAGTTTAGATGGCACAACATATTCAGTTGTTAAAAATTCTTCACAGTTTGATCATCTCTAGTGATGAAGACATGGTGAACATCAGCAAAGAAACTCTTGCTGATCTTTCACGGCATCTACAACAAACAAAAGAAACCATTGAGTTTCTTCAACTAGATTCGCAACTTCAAAGGATTAAATTGCAAGTGTGATACTTTAAAGTTTTTGAACCATCCAGCTGATAAGTCATTCATTCAAACAACTTCAAATGTTGAAGTTATTCTAGTTCCAATTTCTTCTAAGCCCATCATCAAGCCATGGGAAGAAATTCACAATAAAAAGAATCGAAGAGGCTTAGGATATGTCAACAATGACACCAACCTACATATCCCAGATTATTCCAAGCCAATTATGTTCGTCAGTGGAGGATTTATTACACAACTCACCTCAGCTAGTTCTGAGAAAGTTTCAAACAACCAGCAATGCACGCAACCCAAAGTTGCAGACAAAGAGAATTGCAAGCAACCCGAAGTTGAAGTCCAACCGAAGTGTTCTTGTTGTCAAATAACCAGTCATATGGAATATCAGTGTTTTGATCTCCATCCTTGTCGCCATTGTGGCAAGCCCAATCATTTCTCATAAAAATGTCGCAATCAACAAAAATCAGCCAGATTGAAGATACATTATGAATGGATCGACCCTTGGAAATGGTCATCCACTGTCAACAGATTGTCTTAGTTCTGCAATCGCATACAATCACACATAGTGCAGCCAACAGTGAAAAGATGATGGTACTCTCATGAAGTTGAACGGGGGAGTATACCAGTGTAAAAATTCTACACCTAAAGGGGGGGAGTTCAGGAATACTTTCCCAGAGAAGTGTCTCTCCTTTCAGTTGCCAAAGGGGGGAAAATGTCAATGAAATTGACAGTGGTTGTCAGACTGAAAATTTCAAAAAAACCAGAAAAAGTAGCGAGTGGGCATCTTCAACAGCCAGTGGGCATCAACAAATTTTCCAGTGGGCAGTCAACAGCAAAGAAGCAGTGAACAGTTTTCAGCACAACAAAATCAACAGTGATTTTTTTTGACATCATCAACCAATGCTCTTTGAACAAATTTTGTCAGTGGACAAAGGATGCTGATTTCATGCAAAGGACAGGTGGATCCTTTTGAAACTTGGCACTTGATGGAGTTGTCAAGCAAAATTCAGAGATGAATCAGACATGCAGATGACTCATGGTCTCTTCAGATTTCAGTTTTTCAGCATCCAGCTTTGGCAATGTTTTTGAGGATCAACATGAGAACTTGGAAGATGGTTCCTCGTTCTTATTTTGGATTTTTCATTGAAGGGGGGAATGTTAGCCTCTCTCAAATAACAATAATAAATCCAAAATAATAAATAAATTAATTAAATATTCCAAGTTAGGAATATGTGCCTAACTCTTGGGTTGTTCCTCAAATATTGGATTTTGTTTAGTAACTCCTATCTTGGTGGGTTTTTGGTCAGAAATTATCTAAACCAAAAGAGTCTAAGATTGCACGAACTATCTTAGACATTTTCTCTCATCTATTTAAATTGTAAACTAAATTCTTTTAGTAAGCGAGAATGATGAGAATGCCATGAGGATCAAGCCTCTTTTCCACCATTGTTTTGTCTGGTTTTGTATTTGTGTTTTCCTGTAATATGTTTCTGAGTTAATTTCTTTTTTTAATAATGATAAACTGATCAATTAACTCAATAATATTCTCAGAGTTGGCTACCTTTAGTGTAATTTATTCCACCCATTTAGTAAAATAATTTGTAGTTGTGAGAATGTATTTATGCTATTTGGAAGAGTTAGGAATGATATCACCAATTATATCTAATCCCCATTGTTCAAATGGTTGTTCAATATTAACTTGTTGTAATGAGAAAGCTAGTTTCCTTTGTCTTCCATATGCACTTTGAAAAAATTTTCATTTAATTTCATATTCATGAGCATATTTGAAAAGTGTTGGCCCATAGTAACCCGAATGCAAGATTTTATGTGTTGTTGTATTCCCTCCAAAATGTCCTCCAACTGGTCCATCATGTAGTTCCTGTAAAACTTTATTTTCTTCAGTTTTATCTAAGCATCTTAATAACACAAATCAAATTTTCTTCTAAACAATGCATCATTGATCATTTCATATTGCTTGGCTTTCAATCTCAAAGCACATTTTGTTTTATAACTGAGTTGTGTTGGGGCATATCCATTTTTCAAATAGAACTTGAGATCATCGTATTGAGACTTAGAATCATTGAGGCTTACCTATGACACTTTCACATCATTACCTAAATCTGCCTCTGATGATAAATGGGATGCTCCTGTTAGCATTATGCAAAAACCTTGACCTCTAACAATTTTAGAATGTCTAATTTCTACATCATATTCTTGTAAAGCAGTAACCCAATTAGTCATTTTCTCTCCTAGTTATCTTTGCATCAATAATTTCCTTACTGCAAAGAATGGAGCTATCATCTTGGTATGAGTTTTGAGGAGAAATGGAATAAAATTATTTATAGCTTTAAAGACAAAATGCTTGTTTCTCAACAGATGAATAGTTTATTTCTGCACCTTGCAAATTGGAACTGAAAAATTATATTGGTGCATCAATTTGTTGGTCATTAATTTGTGTCAGAACATTAGCATAAGATGTATCTGATGAGAATGTATATAAATTCAAAGGATTAAGAAAATTGGGAGTAGTCAGAAATGGAGCATCTGAAACCGTAACCATGAAAAGAGGAAAAGCAAAGTACCAACAGAATAAGAGTGCATAATTGAAGCCGAATTGTCCAGAGACAGTATAGGAATAAAAAGGCCATCGAATAGAAAAGAATAAGTGAATGTTCTAGTAAAAGGTAATTCACCCTGATGGAATCCGTGATAAGTAAGAAATCCATTGAAGGAATTAATGGTTGCGGAGATATGATGGTTTTGCTTGCAGAATCAAGAACTTGAATGTACAGTTAGAAGCGGAACTGTAACAGGATAGAACTCCGAACATGCAATGGAAGGTTGATATATTATATATATCATAGCAGAATTGAATGACATTGAATTGTCTCGAGTTGATGTTTGTGAGGAAATCCCATCCATTGGTTCTCTCGAATTTTTCGAACAAACTCTGTTGAATTCATTCCCCTCATAGAGGAAGCCTGCGTATAACTAACTCTATCCTAATGGTAGTGAAAATCCCGTCGGAAGAGAACTAAATTTGTTCGTTGTTTATTGGAAATCCTGCCGAAGATAGACCAGAGTTAACTAAGTAAGAAGGATAGCGCAAACCCAAAATAACCCTTTGGAATCATGAAAAGAACCTGGAAGGAAAGAGGTAGAATGTAACAAAAGGAAGTGTGACGGAACCCTGCGTGGAAGAGCAGAACTGTGACCGAGTGAACAGTGAAGGCGGTTTATGGTTTTCATCACACCACCTATGCGGAGTGAGAATTATTTGAGGAGTTGGGAGCGATTCCATAAATCATTCGACACGTGGCAAGGTGGACCCATGAAAAACCGCTTGTCACTGTGTGCCATCGCGCGTTATTGTTCGACTCAGGATGCCCAGCGATATTGATACATACCGTTGATCTGGGAAGATGCCATCGGACGATGGCTGTGTTCGGAAGGTGCGTGAAGGATAACCCAAGTACGACGCGCCATCGCGCGTTATTGCCTGTGCAAGTTACCCAAGCGATATCCGTCGATTTGGATGTTGTGGCGCGATGGAATGTGAGCCCTTCGATCGGGTCGATTGTTAGCATTGGGCCCCATTTTAATTTATATTTCTCATTGTTAAGGTATATTTAAAAGCGCTGGTTATTAATATAAAGTTCTATTATATATTTTAAATTGCCAAAGGTTGTGGATAATGTTTATTTATCAAATTCCACGAATTTGATAAATAAAATTCCAATAAAAGAAGGAATACCATCAGCGGTTGGATGGTTTTGACTCATGGTTTTACTAAAGGCAAAAACTATATAAGGAGAAGACGATTGTTGTGCAAGGTGTGCATGTGTAAGGGTGGTGAATGAATAAATTTCTCTAAGGAATATCTGCATGGACGAACTCTATTCTTAATTGATAAATCTAAATCTAAGATGCACCCATGCATATAATTATTTGACGATGATGAATCTCTGGTTTGATCGACTGACGAAATCATGAAGAACTGGTGCGAGTGTACTGAAGAAAATGAATAAATCTGGTGGCACGCAAGGTATGTTGTGTGGAAACTCGTGGATCCAGTATGAAAATTGATGGAATGTGGTCCGCAGTGGTGTTGAGGGTCGAAGCCTTCAGTGAGGGGGTTGTAGCTCCCTTCCAGAGGTAGCTAGTAAACAAGAAAAGGTTGTAGCCTTTCTGCAGGTAGGTGCCTGCGTGCTGGTATAAGTCTGCGCCAGCATAAATTGTAAGAAATTTTCTTTATAATAAATATTGAAGACTGAGATAACAGCAGCGGTGGTTTTCTCCCAAATTTGGTTTCCACCTTAAATACTGGTGTTCATATGTGTCTTATGTTTGATGGTTTGTTCTGTTATTTCTATTCATACTTACTTCTTAATAAACATCTGATGAATGAATGATGCAATGATCTAAGTAAAGACATAATAAGATCTCTGGACATACACATTGGATTCTGTATAATAGCGTATGGTTTTAAGAGAGAGAAAAAGTAAAAAAATTTCAGCCCTAAATACTGATTCACCCCCCCTCTTAGTATTTTTCCCAACAATTCGTATCAGAGGAGGTCCTTCTGAAAAATCTTAGCCACTAGAAGGAAGATCAAGAAAGATGAGCAATCAAGATGGAACAGCATCTATCAGGCCTCCGCTCTTTAACAAAAACAATTTAATCTTCTGGAAAACAAGGATGAGATCCTATCTTCAGTCTCTGGGAGTAGATGTATGAGAAATTGTTGAACAGGGATATCAATATCCAGCTGGAGTACCAACAGATCCGACGGAAAGAAAGAATTATGAAACAAATGCAAAAGCGGTCAATGGTCTATTGGGAAGCCTAACTGAATCAGAATTTGTCAAATTCGTGCAGCTGAATACAGCAAAGGAAATATGGGACAAAATCTTTCTAAGTTATGAAGGTGATGCAAAGGTAAGTGCTAAACTCCAAACTCTCAGAATTCAATATGAGAATCTAAAAATGGATAATCAGGAGAGCATTGCCAATTTCTTTTTACGTCTTGATGATATTGTAAATCGTATGAGAAATCTAGGAGAAACAATAACCGAATCGACTTTGGTTGAGAAAATTTTAAGATCGCTAACGGCAAAATTTGAGTCAAAAGTTTCTGCTCTTGAAGAAAAGCAGGATCTTCAAAATCTTATTGTGGTGCAACTTCATGGCATACTAACTGCATATTAAATGAGAAGAGGAGGATCATCTGAAGTCAAAGAAGCAGTCTTTAGAGCTTCTACAAAAGGGAAGGAAGTACAAAAAACAGAATGATCAAGATATATCTCAGAAGAAGATGAGGTAAATTTTGTAAAGAAACTTCAACTTGGCACAGGACAGTTCAGATGTAAGCTTCCTTTCAAATTTTTTGATTGTGGAAGAGTTGGTCATTATGCTGATAAGTGTCCTCATAAAGAAACACATAAAAAAGCGAAGGAAGTAGAAATAAGGAATAAAAATCGGTTTAGCACTAGAAAAAGTTACTATACTCATGAAGACAGTGATGGGTTATCTGACAGTGAGGAAGAATGTGAACAAGATCTTAGACTTCTCATGGCATTTGAAAAATCATCTAGAGAAGAAAAGGATACTTTTGTGGATGCTATAGAGGACAATGATTTTCTTGATGAAAACAATCAACTCAAAATATGCTTAGAAGAAAGTAAAATAACCATAGAGACTCTGAAAAATCAGCTTGAAGAAAAGGAGAAACACAATGAGAAATTAGAATGTGAAGTAGTAAGTCTAAGAAAAGAACTTGAGAAAGTAAAGACTCTGAATCTTAGATTTGCTAAAGGATTTGAAACCTTAGATAAGATTATCAAGGTACAACGTTCTCCTCTTATCAAGACAGGTCTTGGATATACCAGAGAATCTTCTTAGGCTTCAGCACCAAATTATCTAAAAGCAGCTACAGCTGGTATAAAACATGCTGCCACTCAGCAAGGGAATAAAGAATATTTACAGGTAAAGCATGATCATATCAATTCAATGAACACTAACAGGAATATCTTTCAAAGAAACACCAATCAACAGGTAAATTCAAGTAGAATATTTCATGATCGCAGAAATTTCTTCTATGGACAATGTTTCTCATGTCACAATTTTGGTCATAAAGTTGTTCAATGTGTTGCATATAAAACCATCATGACAAGAGAAGCAAGAAAGAAAAGGATTGATATTGAAACAAAGAAGAATACCTATAACAAATTTTATCCTCTTCAAAATGAAATTGAATGTGCTTATTGCAATAACTTTGGCCATGAAGAATCTGAATGCAGGAGAAAAGTTCAGCCAAAAGAACATGTTCCTTCAAGCCCCAAAGTATGGAAAAAGAAGGAATTACAGGTTGAAAATTGTGGCATAGCGTTATTTGCAGAAGGTGAAGAAAATCAATGGTACATTGATAGTGGATGCTCAAGACACATGACAGGTGACAAAAACAAACTTCTTGCATATAGTGCTCTAGAAAAGGAAAATAATGTTACATTTGGAAATGATATTCCTGCGGTCATTAAGGGAAAAGGATCTATTTTTCTAAAATAAAAGGTGAAAGCTAATGATGTCATGTATGTGGATGGATTAAAGCATAACCTGTTAAGTGTAAGTCAAATGTGTGATCAAGGAACTGAAGTTGTCTTTAGTTCAAAAGAATGTGTGGTTCGTGATCTTGATACAGGTAAAACAATTATAAAAGGAAAAAGAACTCCAAGCAACCTATATGTATTGAAGAATTGCAAAGAACAATGTTACTTGAGTAAATCTTCAGAAAACTGGCTATGGCATAGAAGGTTGGGGCATCTAAGCTTCTCTCAAATCAACAAATCTAGCAGACTTAATGTTGTTCGTGGTCTTCCCAATATTACTCTGCCTGAAAGTATCATATGCAAATCCTGTCAATTCGGTAAGCAAACCAGAGTGAAATTTAATGCCAAGGAAGGATCATCAAGTAAGCCTCTTGAGCTCATTCATACTGACACATGTGGATCTATGAGGAAAAAGTCACCACGGGGTGAAGAATGTAGAATGTGTTGGATTGGGTTGATCAAACACAAAGATGAAGCATTTGAAAAATTTCAGATCTTCAAAGCACTGGTGGAAAATGAATTAGATCTAAAAATAAAGTGTCTAGATCTGATCGAGGAGGAGAATATACATCAAATGAATTCTTTGAATTTTGTGAACAACATGGCATAAAAAGACAGTTTTCTGTAGCAGGCACTCCACAACAAAATGGCGTAGCAGAAAGAATGAATAGAACGATTCAACAAATGGCTAGAGCTATGCTTGATGATTCTGGAACTCCTGACATGTTCTGGGGAGAAGCAGCACATACAGCAGCAAACATTCTCAACAAGGCACATGTTCGGGTAAATAGTGACAAAACTCCATATGAACTCTGGTATGGTAATTCTCCCTCTGTGAAGCATTTTAGAGTTTTTGGAAGTAAATGCTTTATAAAAAATAATGATGAAAAACTTGGCAAGTTTGAACCTAGAGCAGATGAAGGAATACTTTTTGGTTACTCCTCTACGAGTAGAGCATATAAATGTTACAATAAAAGACTTCGGAAGATTGTTGAATGTATTGATGTTGTTATTGATGAGTCTCCTGCAGCTCCAAAAGAAGAAAAACAAACAACAGATGAAGATGATGATGACATATATCCTTCTACATCAAATAAGGATGATATAGACAGTGAACCCAATGAAGAACCTAAAGATGATTTATCTGAAAAAGCTCCATCCAGATATGTTCAAAAGAATCATCCAGAATCTCAAATTTTGGGAGAAAAGGCATCAGGTGTACAAACAAGAAGGACTCTTGTAGGATCTTCTAGCAATCTGGCATTTCTGTCCACTATTGAACCACACAATGTCAGTCAAGCCTGCAAAGATGAATGTTGGATTCAAGCCATGAATGAAGAGCTTGATCAAATTAAAAAGAATCACACTTGGGAATTAGTACCAAGACCTCATGACAAAAATGTCATTGGAACTAAATGGATATTCAAAAACAAGTTAAATGAGAATGGGGATGTTATAAGAAATAAAGCTAGACTTGTTTGCAAGGGGTATGCTCAACAAGAAGGTATAGACTTTGAAGAAAATTTTTCTCCTGTGGCAAGACTTGAAGCCATAATAATGTTTCTTGCTTTTTCAAGCTTCCAACAAATCAAAGTTTATCAAATGGATGTTAAATTTGCTTTTCCCAATGGTGATCTAGAAGAAGAATTTTATATAGAACAACCAGAAGGATTCATTTTGGGAAATGATGAAAAAATTGTTTGTAAACTTAAAAAGGCTCTATATGGTCTCAAACAAGCTCCAAGGGGCATGGTACTATCGTCTTGAAAAATATGTTCATCAACAAGGATTTTCAAAGGGGTCTGCTGATAGAAACTTATATAAAAAAACTGAAAATGACAAACTATTGATTGTGGTTGTATATGTTGATGATATCATTTTTGGAAGTAATGAAGAGTCTATGAGTCAGAAATTTGCTTCTGATATGTAGCAAGAATTTGAAATTTCTTTACTTGGGGAACTAACATTCTTTCTTGGCTTGCAATTGCAACAAGCAACATATGGCATATTCTTATCACAAGCAAAATACCTTAAGCAAATCTTGAAGAAGTATGGCATGGAAGATTGCAAACCTATAAGTACACCAATGATAACCGGATTTAATCTCAGTTCTAATGATGATTTCCCCACGGTGAATCAACCAGAATACAGATCTATGATAGGAAGTCTACTTTATCTCACTGGGACAAGACCAGACATTATGCATGCAGTTGGAATTGTGGGGTGATTCCAAGCTAATCCAAAAGAGTCTCACCTTCAGGCTGTCAAAAGAATATTCAAATATCTGCAAGGAACTCAAGACTTTGGACTATGGTATCCAAAGAATGCTGATCTCACTCTTCATGCTTACACTGATGCAGATTGGGCTGGAAATGTTGATGATCGGAAAAGCACTAGTGGTGGTGCATTCTTTATGGGGCCCCGGTTAGTATCTTGGTTCAGCAAGAAGCAAAGCTCTATTGCCTTATCTACAGCAGAAGCAGAATATGTGGCTGCCACATCATGTTGCACTCAACTTCTCTGGATGATGCAAACCTTACAAGACTTTCAAATCAAATGTTCACCTCCTATCTCCATTATGTGTGACAATACAAGTGCCATCAGTATCTCAAAGAATCTTGTTATGCATTCCAAGACCAAGCACATTCCCATCAAATATCACTTCTTACGTGAACAAGTGCTTGAACAAAAAGTGAAATTGGAGTATGTTCCCTCCAAAGAAAAAGTTGCTGATATATTTACCAAACCTCTACTCAGGGAAGCATTCGAATATCTCAGACAGAAACTGGGAGTAGTCTCTGCCATGTAGAATATCAGATCTACTTAAATATAGAAGATTAAATTGGTTGTGAGGTGTTGTTAGGCATCTCTGAATGCAGAGGCTAAGGGGGAGCATTGGTCATATGAAAAGGATGCATTGATTGGCATTTACAAGTCATTTTTGTTTGAAGATACAGCATGATCTCAGGGGGAGCATGGTATTGTCGGTTCAAAGGATCTTGATCAACTCTTTGCCATTGATGTCAAAGGGGGAGGAAAAGAAAAAAGGGAGCTTCTATAAAGACAATTAGAGGAAAAGTATTGCAGGAAAAGTATTGCCATCCACTACTACATTTGGCGGAAATTCCAACACTTGGTTCCGACGCTTTTGACCAAATGTCAAAAATTTTCCCAAATTTTTTCCATCCTGCCCGAAACCGTCGCTATACCGACGTCTATAGAAAAGTGTCGCAATATCAACACTTAAAAACGTGTCGCAATTGCGACGTTTTGAGGAAGACGTCGCAATTGCGACACCATGGCCCAAAGCATCGCTATTGAGACGACTCCAAACGTCGCAACTGCGACACAATGTCTAGGTGATGCAGGAGTATCTAACGCTCCTTAATTAAAAAAGAATCCGAAGCGTAGCGAAGACTACGTGGACCAGAGGAGCTGAATCGAGGGAGAAAATAAGGGAAGATCTACCTTAAAACAGATTTAAAATGGATAAGATGGATATGACTTACTATTGTTGTCTGTCGTGCATGTATTTTGGAGAGTTTCGTTGGAGAAAAATCAGGATCGGATCGGATCGATCCTTCCTATCTCAGGCTTCTTATATAAATGTAGAGTGATAGATTGATGTTTTGTGAGGAAAAGACTGAGTGAGTAAAATGTAGTCGAGCGTGAGCTCGTTTCTAAGGCTGAAAGGTCTTAGTATGTAAATGTTCTGTATATTATATAAAAGCCTGTTCTAGTGTGAATTGTGTAATCCTATCTGTGTATTTTATAATTGAGTTAATTCGGGTCGTGAGCTTGTTAATCGACCATCGATCACTTCAGGATCGATGGCGATCTAAAATACCATTTCCTGTTAGGTACAAGTATTTTATTGAATGTGTATAGTTCCGTGTGAAGAATCAACTCATTGCTGGAAGTCGTGGCTGAGTTACACGCCTTGATCATGCCTAACAATTCAGTGGAAGGAGCGGAATTATAAAGAGGAAGAATGGCGCAAGGAAAAATTGATGTTGAGTCGTGTCAAAGCCTGTATAAACAGAGCAGATGCAATCGCGTCGGGCGGAGAGGAAAGTCAAATATCGCCACATATAAAAATTCTGACTTCCGATTGGATGAAGTGACGATTTCCGATTACCGATTGAATCGGATCGGAACGGTGGCAAATGGTATCGCATCGAATCGGCGATCCTAATCTCCGATTCCAATTGTATCAGATCAGAGCAACAAAGATTAAATTGGATCGGAGCTGCTGGACTCTTGACAGCTGGCATTCAATTTATGCGGGTCCGATTGAATCGCATCGGAGTATGGGAATTGGAATCGGATCGGAGATGGTTGGAGAGTGCGATCACCGATGTTATAGAGTCGATTGTATGGTATTTCCATGTGTAGTATTATGGTTTGCTGTGGGGTCGAAGCACGTACTTTGTAATATTGCATGTTTTGATAGGTGATTTAGACTCCGATAAGGGGATTCTCGATTTTAATGAAGATCCACGTCAATAAGTTAAAAGGTTTTAAGTTTAAAATTCTTCCAATAAGGCTTAGTTGGCCATAACCCACAGGCTCAGGTTCGAGATTTTTACATGAAAAGGGATTTTGGGCTTACCCCAGGATTTTTTTTCATTAAGTGGTATCAGAGCAGGTTAAGGATTTTCTGCGAGAAGAAGAATGCAAGCAGAAGGGGAAAGAGGTACAGTTGTGTTGAAGCTGGAGAGTTTATGATCTTACTGTCGTGCAGATGGCGGCAGCAGAATGTGAGAAACTTTGCAGCAACCTAGAGCAAGGTGTGCTCAATTGGTTCCAGAGGAGAGAACCAGAAGGATTCCAAAAGACCGAGTGTGGAGGGCTTGGTGAGGTATCGTGTAGCAGAGGAGACTATTACTGCAGAGGTTGGTTGCAGCTCACAGAAGATCATGAAGGCAGTTCCACTGAAGAGAAATACAGTGGTTAGAATTGGGAGAAGCATATGACCAGGAGGTCATAAAGTTTTTGTACCTCGGGAGTCTGATTCAGGAGTATCTAATGCTCCTTAATTAAAAAAGAATCTGAAGCGGAGCGAAGACTACGTGGACCAGAGGAGCTGAATCGAGGGAGAAAATAAGGGAAGATCTGCCTTAAAACAGATTTAAAATGGATAAGATGGATATGACTTACTATTGTTGTCTGTCGTGCATGTATTTTGGAGAGTTTCGTTGGAGAAAAATCAGGATCGGATCGGATCGATCCTTCCTATCTCAGGCTTCTTATATAAATGTAGAGTGATAGATTGATGTTTTGTGAGGAAAAGACTGAGTGAGTAAAATGTAGTCGAGCGTGAGCTCATTTCTAAGGCTGAAAAGTCTTAGTATGTAAATGTTTTGTATATTATATAAAAGCCTGTTCTAGTGTGAATTGTGTAATCCTATATGTGTATTTTATAATTGAGTTAATTCGGGTCGTGAGCTTGTTAATCAACCATCGATCACTTCAGGATCGATGGCGATCTAAAATACCATTTCCTGTTATGTACAAGTATTTTATTGAATGTGTATAGTTCCGTGTGAAGAATCAACTCATTGCTGGAAGTCGTGGCTGAGTTACACGCCTTGATCATGCCTAACAATTCAGTGGAAGGAGCGGCATTATAAAGAGGAAGAATGGCGCAAGGAAAAATTGATGTTGAGTTGTGTCAAAGCCTGTATAAACAGAGTAGATGCAATCGCGTCGGGCGGAGAGGAAAGTCAAATATCACCACATATAAAAATTCTGACTTCCGATTGGATGAAGTGACGATTTCCGATTACCGATTGAATCGGATCAGAACGGTGGCAAATGGTATCGCATCGAATCGGCGATCCTAATCTCCGATTCCGATTGTATCAGATCGGAGCAACAAAGATTAAATTGGATTGGATCTGCTGGACTCTTGACAGCTGGCATTCAATTTATGCGGGTCCGATTGAATCGCATCGGAGTATGGGAATTGGAATCGGATCGGAGATGGTTGGAGAGTGTGATCGCCGATGTTATAGAGTCGATTGTATGGTATTTCCATGTGTTGTATTATGGTTTGCTGTGGGGTCGAAGCACGTACTTTGTAATATTGCATGTTTTGATAGGTGATTTAGACTCCGATAAGGTGATTCTCGATTTTAATGAAGATCCACGTCAATAAGTTAAAAGGTTTTAAGTTTAAAACGCTTCCAATAAGGCTTAGTGGGCCATAACCCACAGGCTCAGGTTCGAGATTTTTACATGAAAAGGGATTTTGGGCTTACCCCAAGATCTCTTTTCATCACTAGGTGTCGCCATTGTGACGTTTGGAGGCAGGCGTCGTAATAGCGACGCCTTTTCCGCCGTCGATATAACAACACTTATATGCGCGCTACATAAAAATACGAAACTTATATGTGCGCTACATAAAAATTCGAAACTTATATGCGCGCTACATAAAAATGATGTTATTGTTTCGTATTCGTCACAATAGCTACATTAACGTCTGATATCGCGTGCGCATTCGCCCTCTTCTCTTGCATAACAACATTCGCCCTCAGCTCTTGCAAAACAGCATTTTCCCTCAGCATTTTCCCTCAACATTTGCCCTCAGCATTTGCCCTCAGCTCTTGCAGAACAACATTCACCCTCAGCTCTTGAAAAATGGTAAGTTCTTACTGCAGGCCCTTCCTCCTATAGTAGGGTTGACTCTATTTGGGTTTTTTTGGTCAATTCCATTGGATTGTGTTAGGCTGTAGGGTTATCTCTAGATGTCAAGAATCAAGATTCAATACCCTATATTATCTTCATCACCCAATACAAGATTTAAATTTTTCCCAAAGAAACGCTTATTAATTTGGCGGCCATTATTTCTCCCTGCTTTAAAAACCCTACATTTAAATGAAAACAAGCATTGCATTTCAACTACAAAAATCTATTAGTGTTCAAATGTACATGTGTGCTACATTAACGTCTGATATCACGCGCGCATTCACCCTCCGCTCTTCGCCCTCCGCTCTTGCAGAACACCATTCGCCCTCAGCATTCGCCCTCAGCTCTTGCAGAACAGCATTCGCCTTCAGCATTCGCCCTGAGCTCTTGCAGAACAGCATTCGCCCTCAGCATTCGCCCTGAGCTCTTGCAGAACAGAATTCGCCCTGGATTCGCCCTCAGCTCTTTCAGAACAGCATTCGCCCTGCATTCGCCCTCAACTCTTGCAGAACAGCATTTGCCCTAGGCATTCGCCCTCAGCGTTCTCCCTCAGCTCTTGCAGAACAACATTCGCCGTTAGCTCTTACAAAATGGTAAGTTCTTACTGCAGGCCCTTCCTCCTATAGTAGGGTTGACTCTATTTGGGTTTTTTTGGTCAATTCCATTGGATTGTGTTAGGCTGTAGGGTTCTCTCTAGATGTCAAGAATCAGGATTCAATACCCTCTATTATCTTCATCACCCAATACAATATTTAAATTTTTCCCAAAAAAACGCTTATTAATTTGGCAGCCATTATTTCTCCTTGCTTTAAAACCCCTACATTTAAATGAAAACAAGCATTGCATTTCAACTACAAAAATATATTAGTGTTCAAATGTACATGTGGGCATCACTTGTGTAGGGTATTCCTTTTCCACTTTCACATTATCCAAGAATGTGTGCAGTATAGTTCATATTTTTTGTGATTTAGATTATCTTGAAAAAGGAAAAGTAAATTATTTCCCATGGAAAAAGAAGGTTTTCCCTTTTTATAGGTTGTTTGGACTTACGTGGAAAAATTTATGGTATGCCTTTCATATTATGTAGTTTAAATTTTAATTAACAGGTTATTCTACATGAAAATATAATTACCTATGTGATGTCCTTCATCACTAATTAAAATTATAGGGTTTCAATTTCCTAGACTCTAACTCATCTGATACTAAATTCTAGGTTCTCATTGGTGGATCACTCTTCCATTTATTTCCTTTCCCTCTGGATCTTTTCATACTTTAAAAGTCATCAATGATACATATATTATTTCAAGTATCCCAAAAGGCTTTATAATAGAACATATTGTGAAGTTTTTTTGACACTTGAGGATTCTTTTTAGAACTGCAACGCGGTCTATGCTATCGAGTTATATACCAAGCAACTTGTCCTTAATAACCACACTATGAGGTAGGTTCAACCAGTTTGAACTTGTTGGGACATAGCATATGAAGTTTTGTGATGAGTCCATATCACAGGTCTATTATGGTGACAAAAGTGAAGACACGTAATGATAGTTATTATGTTAACATTACTAGAAACATTTTCAAAATTATCCATGCTATCAAGATGTCAAAATTATAGGCATTAGGTGTCAATACTCGTAGCTAATAGATAATAATAATATTATTAAAAAATCACAACTTTATTCTTGAAATATGATTGTTACACATTGGTAACCTATTTCATGAGTTACTATCACCCAAAGACTACAAAACAAACTTAAAATATAAATTAAACCAACATGAGAATCCAACTAAGGGTTTCTCGACAAAATCATGCCATAACCTGGCATTTTGAAACCCAAATTTGAATCCATCATAAGTAATACAATGCAAACTCAGATGGATTTTCAATGCATGTTTGCATGCTACACTTATTCTCTGTCTAGATATCATTTTTTAAATGGAACCATTAGTCAAGCCCACAGTCCTTTTTATGTGAAACATTTCAGCTCTATTTGAGCTCTTTTTTTCTCCACCACCTCCATAAACATATGCAAACATATATCATGATCTTGGAATTCCATTACATATGTATGTGCCAATGTTCCATAATCATGCCCCATCATCAATTTAAGAAATTTCCATTGAATATCAAATTATGGAGGGGGGGAAATTTTTGCTGCAACATTTGGCTCAAAATCAGGGACCATCTCCATATGAGGTGAATCAGAACTATATATATTTGAAGAATTATATTAGTGCCTTTTCCTCTGGCCATGGAGTCATATACAGTCATCCATCACAAAAATTTGTCTTTGTTCATTCTCACCTTGAAAGTTGCAAAAATTCATGCCCTAATTGAAACGACACTAAATTTGAAAGGTATAATAAAAATGCAAGCTAGAAGTTCCCTATTAATACAAAGGAAAAACCTTGCTACCTACCCTAACTGAGATAAATTTTGATTGAATAGGAAACATGATATTGCCAATGGAGTTGATCCAACAACTTGTTAAATGTATGAGACTAAATCATGCATTTGATTTCCAGGGAAACATGCGCATGAAAATAAAAAGTGCAGAATTAATGGAAAATCCATACATGCCACTTATAAAAAATACACCGAAAGGTCAACAAATACTTAATGCCTTAACTTAATTTGAATCCAAAAATGAAAAAACAGGATTAGTGAAAACACGAGAGTGGTGTGGGTGAACAACATAAATAAAAAGTGAAGATACCTTTCCCCAAGATGCCTTTGTCACTGTTGTATGAAAACATGTTTTCCTTTCCCTTTATACATGCCAGTGAATGCATTATAGGTATGGTGTTTTCCCAGAATAGGAGAAGCCTACTTAAATATATCATTCGTGGAGTGAATGTTTGGGTGCCTTAATGTGCAATGACATGTTTCCAGGACTAAATTCAATGCAAGGCATATTTGAAACTCTAACTCTGTCTTCCGGTGTATTATTAGAAATTATTTCAGTTTTCATTTTTTGTTTTCAAGTTAGATATTGTTTTCAAGTTTTTACATTTATAATTTTATTGCAATGTGGCAGACTGATCAGAGCAGTGCAGGAACAACCCTGAGACGGGATGATCGTGGAAAGAGGCCAGCGGAAGAACATGTAAAGTGCCAGCATTGCTCTATCTTCGGGTATTTTAGTTATTTACATAATTGAAATAATATTAATTTTGTTCAAATATGCAGACACCTAGCCATGGTACGCCTGATGATTCCCTCTTTGAGGAAGAGCTTTCTTCATCCCTATCTCCAGTGTTCTTGTTGCAAAAAAAGGCACGAGATGCAAGGTCGGAATTTAATACTTTGATAGACACGCCTCAAACACCTGAAACAGAAGAGAGGATACAACATATTATGAGGTAGCTAGAGAGATATCAGGTAATAATAAAAATTCAAAAGGATATTTTTTTTGTTCTGCATGAGATGAATTGTGATAGTTTGATTTTTAATTTTTACATTGACTAAACTAACAAAAACTTCTTTTGTATGTAGCGTTTTCTGGCATTTGCTGAACCTGGTGTTGGTGGTAGTGGGACACAAGGGCAAGAGATTGCCCAACAACCCTCTCGTACACCTTCTACTCCTTTAGGTGCCAGCCAAGAAACACACCCTGCCCAAGAAGACACCTAGCCAACCACTGAATGTGTTGGCAATGATGAGGCTGATATGGCCAACTACATTATTGCATTTCCTGGAGCTACATGTGTCAGCTCCATAGGGACCATTAATGGCACGTTGTTGGTGAACGATGAGGGTGTCCCTATAAAGCATGTACAACTCCCAGGTAAATTTTAATATTTTAACTATTTCATGTACTTCATCTAAAACATATTTATTAATATTTTTATTTTTAAATTAATGATAATATATTTTTTTTTTTTTTGGTTTTATTCTGTGTAGGAAACAATGAGTTCTACAGGATTTTGGAGAGCCAAGCGTTGGTAATTTTTGGCCCAACCAGACGCACAGGGTGGAATTCCCAAAATTCCAGCCTGAAAAAAGAACTTCTAGATTATCTAGAAGCCCTTTTTGGGGTCGGCACATTTGACAGAACCATGGTGGCTTGGGTAGCCGGAAAATATTTGAAATATACCAGGGACACCTATAGGACGCAATTGCAATTTAACCCTAGATATGAGCATCCTCTCGCAGTTTCAGAGAGTGAGTGGAGAGCACTCATCCATGACGGAAAAGAGAAAAGGGAAAAGAAAGAAGGAAAAATGCCAACTGGACCCGCAAGGTAAATTACAACTTTAATTCAATAGCTTTAATTTTCTTTATGTCTAAAATAAAAGTGTGCTACGTCATATCTGACTTCAATATTTTGATGCTAGTTTTCCTGACACCTCAAAGGCAACCAAAGCTAGAATTGATAAAAAGGGCCATCACAAGCTAGGCCAGGGTGGCTACTTGAAATTAGCTGCAAGAATTGTAATTAAGTAGCTAAACATCTTATAATTAATTGTATCGCCTTCCAACGTTTTTGTAATCCTATCAAATATGATTAAAAATACACAATCATATGTAATGTAGGGTGATGACTTCGGAACAGAAACTACAGAGGAAGATAAAAATATCGCTTTTTGTTTCGGCTATCAAGCTATAGTTGAACATCGCAGAAGCTTGGGGCAGGTCCCAAGATCCAGAATGCCTGATAAGGTAAAACATTAACCTTTCAATATTTTTTTTTTCGTCCATAAATTTAATGTCTAACAACTTTGTTTAAATCAGGGGAGCAGCACTACCGATGAGGCAAATAACCCAGTTTTAGAGCCAGATGTAGATGATCCTCACGTGCAACCTGATCATTGTAGTGGGGACCAGGCCGACAATGCTACTATCAGTGAGGGCCCTGACGGCAATTAATTTCCACTTATAATTTTTTCTAATTATACCTTGATGGTTTTCCTTATAACATTTTTTGTTTAAATGAGAGAGAATGTTTCCCTTGAGGATCTTACCACCAGAGAGGAAGATAGGGCAACAGTCTCAACGGTGACAACTGGTGCACCAGGTAAATAATCTCATTGCAATTTTTTTTGTTAATATTACCGAACTAGTTCAATGATATTTAAAAACTGACAATTAAAATTTAATATTATATGTTTTTGTAGGCGATGCCCCGTCACTGGATGAGACCAGACATCGTGACAACGCAACTAGGTCAGCGACGACAACTGGTGCACCAGGTAAATAATCTCATTGCAATTTTTTTTATTAATATTATCGAACTAGTTCAATGATATTTAAAAACTGACAATTAAAATTTAATATTATCTGTTTTTGTAGGTGATGCCCCGTCACTGGATGAGACCAGACATCGTGACAACGCAACTAGGTCAGCAGCGACAATTGGTGCACCAGGTAAATAATCTCATTGCAATTTTTTTTATTAATATTACTGAACTAGTTCAATGATATTTAAAAACTGACAATTAAAATTTAATATTATCTGTTTTTGTAGGTGATGCCCTGTCACTGGATGAGCCCAGACATCGTGAATACGCAACTAGGTCAGCAGTGCGGGTCGAAAGGCATGAAATAGGAGTAGAGCACGATGATATTGATGATGTAATTAGGAGCTTTAAAAATAGGAAGAAGAAAAATAAAATTTGATAATGTAAAATATTGTATTATTATAAGACAAACGTTACCATACTTGGAATGTTTTTTACGTTATATAAAAAACTCATTTATCATACTATTTTTATGTCAAGCATTAATTGCAATGTTTCCTTGCGTACTTTTTGTTGAATTTTTTTTTTATTAGTTATTGAATATTTTTTTTTTATGCTCATGAAAGTAAAAAATGAAATATAGATTGGGTATTGGGGAATTGAGAGTGATGTGAGGGGGGGGAGAGGGGCCATAAGAGCTTCCACCTTCACATGGTTGGCCCTGTTTAGTAGAGAATAATTTATTGGATTGATTTAATCTTGGAGCAAACCTCCCTCGATCCAGCGTAGCAACAAAAAAGTCACTGTTGACTTAGTTGCTACTCTTTCAGATCGTGGGAGGCTTGTTCCAAGTTCATGCGACTCCAATAAATTGTTCTTGAAACAAAGAGGAGCTTATTCAGGTATGTTTTGACATTTTCAACATATGTTCTAATATTATCATAAGAATGCATCTTAGAGTAAAAAATACTACATCAATTACTTGTATTTATTGTATAGATAATGATGGATTTTGATTGACTTGGCAGTGCAGGTACAAATATTCTTGCATCATGAGAAATACAACTTGTCAACCAGGGTCATGTCCAGGATATTTTTGCTTGTGTGCTTGACCAAGTTCGTAATTTCACATTTTGTAAGTTCCTTTACAGTTCATAATTCAATATTAAGCTTGTTCATGATTATTATCTAGGTTTTTTGTATGTGTTTTTTCATCTATTTGATTGTAAGCAACTCTGCATGTTTCCTGTTGTTCACTATGTTTTCTCCCATTACCACTCCCAGGATGAATCCGAATTTATTGTTACATAGGTTACTTTATTGTTACTATGATTTCTCTATTTACGATTTCATAGGTTACATCATGTAAAGTTGTCAATCTCAGGTTGGTGATGAGCTTTAGTTCTCCAGATTTGGGGCTTTTCTGATATTTTCTCCCTCATGTCATTCCTACATCACCTCGTTGTTTGAGCATGCAAATTTTCTACCACTTGTACCAATTGGAACATGTCAATCTCTGAGTGGTGCCACATTTCACCTATTTTCAATGAGAGTTTAGGGTTTCTCTAACATAGCTTCAGAAATCCGATTCAGTGCCTGCTTGAATATTTTCACATAATACTCATGGTTTGGATTGATGAGCATGTTCTGAATGGTTGGTTGATTCATAAGAACCACCCATATAGTGATCTTGAGATATTTCAGAAGGTTTCTCGGGTTTCCTTTTTCACCGTTTCTAGTGGGTGGGATGGTGTGGGGTGATCCATCAATACTGGTGCTCTTGTAGTAGGGAATTTGTTTTTGGGGATATAAGGGAGCATTTGATGTAGATATCCCATTGGATGCATTCATAGATGGGCACGAGAGGTCAAGAATTTAAATTAAAAATATGCAACCTCTAGCATGGAAACCTGAAGGCCGCGAGAGACACTGGTTAAAGATTGTTTTGTGCTGGCCTTAATATAGTCGTGATTTATTTCTATTATCTTAATGAAAATATATAGTCTGGTCTCATTAAAATGAGGATTTTGGTTGTATTTCTCTTTGGTTGTTTCTCTCTTAATGCTCCAAAAGTTGCCAAAAGTTGTGATAGTTGTTTAGTTTGCCTGTTACAACTTAAAAGTGGTTTTTAGCAATGGGAGTCATTTTTTTTAAGGTTCATACTAATATGAAGATCTTGTAATTCTATATTCAGCATAAGAGAAGATGGCCTCTGCTTTGGGCAGTATGACAACAATTGCCACATCTACCTCATTGGGTAACAATGGAAAGGGGAAGAAGTTGGGTGCAATGTTTGATAATTATGGCAGACAATTGTCTTCTCTTTCAGATTTTTCACCCATTTCCTTTAATCGCTCAAGCAGAAGAGGGACTCTGAGATTACGTGACAGAGAGAAGGTAGTTAATACAAGAGCTATGGAAAAGGAGTTGTACTTCAACAAGGATGGCTCAGTGACAAAAAAATTGCAGGTCAGAGAAAAAATTATGTTTAAAGGAAGGTCACATGCACGTGAAACTTCACTGCAGTGGATCTTTCCTTGTCCACTTATATTCGATTTTAATGTGTTATTTTAATTTTTCATGGAGGGTTGTTTTGGCATATGGTCTGACATTCAATTGCACACTTACTGAAAGCATTGTCAATTTGTCTTGCAGGCGGCGTGAAAAAACTTGTTGATCTTGTTGGAGTCACCCTTGGGGCGAAGGGAAAAATGTTGTCCTGGAGAGCAAGCATGGTTCTCCGAAAATACTTAATGATGGTGTGACTGTAGCTAAGGAAGTAATTTGTAGATGTGTGCTCTGGTTTTCTTTTTAACGTTGTATTAGTTCCCCCTCTTAAATTTCTTAGATTTGGTAGGCATAATTTGAAAACTCAAAGGTGAAAGGAAACATATTTGTTACCCAGTGGTCTACTTGGCCTATGGACTAGCCACATTAGAGTAATGCATAAAGCTTTTCACAACAATAAAAGGAAAGGGTTATGGCTGAGTCAAATTTTATTGTTATTGGTAGTGTAATGAAATGTATCTCAATGCTATGGTTTTGGCCTTTTTATTGGTTGAATTAGAGGAACCAGTTGAAAATATTGGGGCCAAGTTGGTAAGGAAAGCTACGGCAAAGGAAAATGATTTAGCTGGGGATGGAACCACAACATCTGTTGTTCTTGCACATGTTGGAATATTGAAAAATTACAGAACAATGAATGGAGAATAAATCTCCCTTCCTCTAACACAGAGAAAATAAAAATTTCTTTGACAGGAGACAGAGTTTCAATACTTTGAAAACAAACTTCTATTCCCTTCAATAACTCAAAAAAAAACTATTACACTACTTCCTCATTGAGAGGGATTACAAAATTATGACTGCTACAAAACGCAGTGCATAAAACCAACTCACTGTATGTTCAAAACAAACATACTCTGTCTCTAAAACACTCTGCTGTGTTTTTCCCTTTCGCACTGCTGTGCATACACACTTAAAAAGTTACACTCAGTCTTTCACTTTTTACACACTGCTGTGTAATAAAAAATTTATGTATTGTCTATAAAAAAACTACCAAGCTTTTTCGTCCTTTTTATTTTTATATGCCATAACATATAAAACATATTATAATAAACCCTCTTTTTAAAAAAATAAAATTAAAACTAAATTATATGGCCCACCTTTCATTTCGCATATGATATATATATAACATATGTTTAAAACGTATGTATATATTAAACTATCAAAACATTAAAGAACCCTTTCCATCGAACTTCAAAAGTCTGAATAGATTGAATTTCAAACCAAATTCGCGTTCCAAAATGGGATGCTGACGTCTGCCTAATTTTAACTCGAATTCTCAATCCACTGTGCCCTATAAAAAATTGAGGTCCGGTTTTCAGGTTTTCAGATTCCCTTCAATTTCATGCGATCCAATATTATGCTCCACGTGTCCTCCTTTTGAATTTACAAAACTGTCGGGTAAATTTCTGTTTGTTTAATTTCTGGTTGGTGAATTGCGTTAATGCTGGTTATTGTGTTTAAATACAATCCTGTACAGAAATATGGCTGCGGCCGTCTACAAAAAAAACTTGCAGGAATTTTAAATGCTGAATTAAATTTCTGGATGGCATGCAAGCAACCTCCAAAACAAAATGTTGTTGTTGCATCCGTCCTTCTGCTGCAACGGTTGAAGTTAAAATTCAACAGCACAGGGTTTAATAAGTGAGGGTGTAAAGGTAAATTTTTGTCGATAGTATTGGATTAAGATCATCTATTCATTTTTGTAGGGTCTTATGGTGTTTGGTTTTTTAGTTTTGGGTTGGGCTTATTGAGTTTAAGATAGTTTTTGAGTGAAAAAATTGCTATCAGGTATTAAAAAATTTTGGTTCTTTTGTCAAAATTTATGAGCTTGTTAGGAAATACAAAGCTGACAATGGTTGTATCTTAAATTTGTGGAAAATAATTTGAAATGAAACCTTTTTGTTTAGGTTGTTGCAACAGGTGCAAACCCTGTTCAAATTACTAGGGGCATTGACAAGACAATAAAGGCCCTTGTTTCAGAACTCAAAATTTTGTCAAAGGAGGTAAACGCTTGCCTTTTGAGTAGGCTGGTTTTCCTTTTTGCTGATGGTTTGGTGTATCTAATTGAATTAGTTGCCTAAGTTATTTTTGGTTGCAAACTCCTTTTCATTTTTCATACAATATTGGCCTTGTGGAATACATTTGATTGTGTGGTCTTGTTAGATCTACAACATTTGTAGTTTTTTAGTCTTATGGCCGAGGTGCACTTTTATTATGGAAATAGTTGATGCAATATTGTCATTTAATCCTTATTGCAGGGTAGCATGTTGAGAAGTTTCTTGTGAAACATTTGGTATTCAAAATGACACTTGATCCTATACAGCATCATGCACTTGAGTTCAAAATTCATATTCAAAGTGTGCCAGACAATTCTTGCAAAATTTCAAATATTTATGTTGTTTTAAACCATTATCTTTTTCATGTATTGGATGCTAAAAATGTGAAAAAGACTTTGGTATGAAACCAACTGGTGAATAATTTCTAGCAAAACAACCACTTCCAAGACATGATTTAGAAGTAGAACAAATGTGCTTATGAAGCATAGAAAAATATCCTTGATGCATTGTCAATGTTTGGCTAGGGTTATTTTTGGAGAAAATAACTCCTTATTCCTAGAATAGTGATCTTCAATACAAGTAAATGCCAAAGAAGAGAGATCATCGTGTGATGCAACAAAACTGAAATTGGACCCCCAAGGAGAGCTGGTGTGTCTACAATCGCTCTGTCAGCATTTTCCCTTGGTTTACCCGTTCTTTTCCTCCAGCCTGAGTCTTAATTGACTTCTTCTTTCTTCGGGTTTATTTATCAAATTCGTAGAATTTGATAAATAAATACTATCCACAATGGTTGGACTTTAATTTATATTCTCGACTTTATATTATCTCCAATCCTTATAACCAATGTTTAACTTTCAACACTTTGTATTTATACTCCACGTTTCTTTTTAAATAAATAACTTGTAATGAACTTTCGGCTCTATGTTTCACCACCCAGCCTTACAACAATCACGCTCCAGACTTATGCTAATTATCCGCCAATCGTTTAATTAAACAATTTCATTATACTCCGGCCCCACCTATATATATCAATAACCAATCAAACACTCATATCGTACCTGGCTATCCTCCGCACACCTTAGTTAACCTCCAGGCAAGTTCAACGTATGACTACAATCCGATGGCCCTTCTCCAAATCAACGACTGTTGGAAATTTTGCTCGGCTTCAAACGTTGGGCTTTAACGTGCGATGGCGCGGGTTAAACGGTGGTTTTCCGGGGGTCACTTCGCCACGTGTCGCATTCACTATGGAATCGCTCGCGAATAGGAAATACCGCCTACTCCGCAAAAGCGGTGCGATATGGGCAACCCGCTTTTGTGATTCCGCTCGTGGTTTTGGTAGAGGGCTTGACCACGGGTGCAAGTCTGGTTCCGCTATCCTTTTGTTTGTTAACTTATGTCCAATCCTCGGGTCAGGTTCCGAAAGCACAACAATTTTGTATCTTTATTAAGCGAGATTTTTATATTTGAATAGTTTTCACGACCCCAGTTCTCTACACAGACATCGCCTTGGATATTTTTACATAAAAATGATTGTTCTCAATAATTATTTATATAAATTTTCCACATGTTTAGTGTGGTATTCCCATGATTTATTATAAATATGTGTATTATCAAAGAAAAAAAACACAAATTTTATAAGATGGGATCAAACAAAATTGTTCTTAAGTAGAGCCCGTCGGACTTCAAACGGCGATAAACCATAATTCAGACCAAATTCGCGTTCCAAAATAGCCTGCTGACGTCGGCCAATTTTGTGACGCGAAAACCAACGAATTCCGCCCTAATATTTTTCAGGTCCGAAGTTGGCCTGGCGTACGGAGGGAAGTTGTGACGCGAATTTCTTATCAAATTCGCCCTAATATTTTTCAGATCTGGATTTCCACTGCGCGAGCGGCCCAAACAAAGATCCGCTCCAACCAATTTCTGCCACGTGTCCTCAATAAAAACTTTCCCTGCTCCCGGCTCTAGGTGCATTCGATGGCGTTTAAGGTGATGGGACATGGATATGGCGATTTCATATCAATCGCATTAACATTTAACGTTGTTCAATTAAGTTTTCACATCAAATCCGCATTAATTAATTTTTAACACTGTTCAAGATCGGACCTCCACTCCTCTTAGCAATTCCGCACGCTCCAATTTGATCCGGCCTTTGGCTCTCATTATTAATGATCAGAGATTAATTATCACGGGCGTCCTTTGATTGCATTGCAGTCGGGTCGACAAAATGGCATTTAGCCATGGTTTTTCAGACAAGCCGGTTGCTAGATTACACTGCCTGCTAATTGTGACGATATGGAGAAGTGGCCAGCTGAACTGCTGCCTAGACCTTGCTGCATATTTTCATTTATCTCGGTTCTGTATCTGTCTGTCTTCCTCTATTAATTGGAATTCTACTTCTCCATCTCCTCTTGTGCCCACTACGCCTGAGATTGCACCCATGCCTCGTGTGCGTCATAGGATGCGTTGCCGTAGGGGGAGCACTAGAGGTCAACCCCTGCGTGCTCCATCCAGCCCCTCAACAGAGTCGACTTCCGGCCAGTCCAGTGATTATTACGCAGGTCAATATCCAAATACTAGGAGTAGACAGGGTCGGCTTGTAGGATCTGGCCACTGTATGGATTCCCCTGCTCCTCACTTCCCCACCGCTAGTTCACCTTCTCTCACGACGCGCACTGCGCAATTTTCCTTTAATTTCTCTCTCAACCACCCGCGAATCACGACTTTAGTCACTGTGATCTTCGGCGAGGAGGCCCAAACGGAGGAAGAATGCACCCGTCCGGCGGGTCTGAGCTCGGAAAAAGCCGGCCAACATTCGGGCCTTCAGGAGGGGAGCCGTGGCATGCATGTGGAGGTAGCACCTAGCGATCCTGGACCTTCCGAAGGATGGTGCCGAATCATGGAGGAACCACTGGAGGAGTAGTTTGGTTAATTTTTTTTTCTTGCTTAGCAGGCCCACTTAATTGGGCTGCTTTTAGATTATTTTACTGTGCTGGACCTTTGTAATATTTTTGAATTCTGTAAATTAAATGTTCAAGACTGGTTTCCCTGTATGAGGGCAGTCTTCTTAATTTTTTGATTTTTTGATGACAAATTTGCCATGAGTCTGGCCAGGCAATGTTTTTGACTTCGGTGTAATTTTATTCGCAATGTTAATAGATTAACTTTGCCAAGTGCGACATGATTAGCGTTTTCTTGATACGGTTCAAGGATTTTGGGTACTTTAATTTGTGTTTGGAACAATGGACGTCGGTACTCTATCTGTTGCTTTACTATTCTACATACTGCTATTTCACTTTCTTATAGATGCCTCGGGCATATTTGGATGCTTTCTCAGATTTGTAGATAATATCCATGTGGACCGTTACTGGGTTTTATATCAAGTCCCTGTAGGTGACATGGGGTATTTTTCTATCATTGTCTGGGGTGGGACTTCCAATTTTCTGGATGGATATTTGGGTTCCAATCTTCAGATGTGAAAATGTAATGATTTCATGGATTGTTTTACTTCATATAATATATTCAAAACGGCGTTTTTTCTCTTGTGAAAAAAAAAATGATTAATGTTTATCACTCTGCCTTCAAAACTAGCGATGCTGGTCTATGTTGCTGGTTTATTGATATGGTCCGATGGTCTTTTTATATTTTGGACATATCACACTCCTCACATGATTAGCGTTTTTCTCTGTTCAAGGATTTTGGGTACTTTAATTTGTATTTGGAACAATGGACATCGATACGTACTCTATCTGTTGCTTTACTATTCTACATACTGCTATTTCACTTTCTTATAGATGCCTCGGGCATATTTGGATGCTTTCTTAGATTGTCGATAATCTCCATGTGGACCGTTACTGGGTTTTATATCAAGTTTCTGTATGTGACATGGGGTACTTTTTTATCATTGTTTGGGGTGGGACTTCCACTTTTCTGGATGGATATTTGGGTTCCAATCTTCAGATGTGAAAATGTAATGACTTCATGGACTGTTTTACTTCATATAATATATTCAAAACAACGTTTTTCTCTTGTGAAAAAAAAAATGATTAATGTTTATCACTCTGCCTTCAAAACTAGCGATGCTGGTCTATGTTGCTGGTTTATTGATATGGTCTGATGGTCTTTTTATATTTTGGACATATCACACTCCTCACATGATTAGCGTTTTTCTCTGTTGCAAGATTTTGGGTACTTTAATTTGTATTTGGAACGATGGACGTCGGTACTCTATCTGTTGCTTTACTATTCTACATACTGCTATTTCACTTTCTTATAGATGCCTCGGGCATATTTGGATGCTTTCTCAGATTGTCGATAATCTCCATGTGGACCGTTACTGGGTTTTATATCAAGTCGCTGTATGTGACATGGGGTATTTTTCTATCAGTGTCTGGGGTGGGACTTCCACTTTTCTGGATGGATATTTGGGTTCCAATCTTCAGATGTGAAAATGTAATGACTTCATGGACTGTTTTACTTCATATAATATATTCAAAACAGTGTTTTTTCTCTTGTGAAAAAAAAATGATTAATATTTATCACTCTGCCTTCAAAACTAGCGATGCTGGTCTATGTTGCTGGTTTATTGATATGGTCTGATGGTCTTTTTATATTTTGGACATATCACACTCCTCACATGATTAGCGTTTTTCTGTGTTCAAGGATTTTGGGTACTTTAATTTGTATTTGGAACAATGGACGTCGGTACTCTATCTGTTGCTTTACTATTCTACATACTGCTATTTCACTTTCTTATAGATGCCTCGGGCATATTTGGATGCTTTCTCGGATTGTCGATAATCTCCATGTGGACCGTTACTGGGTTTTATATCAAGTCCCTGTATGTGACATGGGGTATTTTTCTATCACTGTCTGGGGTGGGACTTCCACTTTTCTGGATGGATATATGGGTTCCAATCTTCAGATGTGAAAATGTAATAACTTCATGGACTATTTTATTTCATATAATATATTCAAAACAACATTTTTTCTTTTGTGAAAAAAAAATGATTAATGTTTATCACTCTGCCTTCAAAAGTAGCGATGATGATCTATGTTGTTGGTTTATTGATATGGTCTGATGGTCTTTTTATATTTTGGACATATCACACTCCTCACATGATTAGCGTTTTTCTCTGTTCAAGGATTTTGGGTTCTTTAATTTGTATTTGGAACAATGGACGTCGGTACTCTATCTATTGTTTTACTATTCTACATACTCCTATTTCACTTTATTATAGATGCCTCAAGCATATTTGGATGCTTTCTCAGATTTGTCGATAATCTCCATGTGGACCGTTACTGGGTTTTATATCAAGTCCCTATATGTGACATGGGGTATTTTTCTATCACTGTCTGGGGTGGGACTTCCACTTTTCTGGATGGATATTTGGGTTCCAATATTCAGATGTGAAAATGTAATGACTTCATGGACTGTTTTACTTCATATAATATATTCAAAATAGCATTTTTTCTCTTTTGAAAAAAAAATGATTAATGTTTATCATTATGCCTTCAAAACTAGCGATGCTGGTCTATGTTGCTGGTTTATTGATATGGTCTGATGGTCTTTTTATATTTTGGACATATCACACTCCTCACATGATTAGCGTTTTTCTCTGTTGCAGGATTTTGGGTACTTTAATTTGTATTTGGAACAATGGACGTCGGTACGTACTCTATCTATTTCTTTACTATTCTACATACTGCTATTTCAATTTCTTATAGATGCCTCGGGCATATTTAGATGCTTTCTCAGATTGTCGATAATCTCCATGTGGACCGTTACTGGGTTTTATATCAAGTTGATGTATGTGACATGGGGTATTTTTTTATCATTGTCTGGGGTGGGACTTCCACTTTTCTGGATGGATATTTGGGTTCCAATCTTCAGATGTGAAAATGTAATGACTTCATGGACTGTTTTCCTTCATATAATATATTCAAAACAACGTTTTTTCTGTTGTGAAAAAAAAATTATTAATGTTTATCACTCTGCCTTCAAAACTAGCGATGCTGGTCTATGTTGCTGGTTTATTGATATGATCTGATGGTCTTTTTATATTTTGAAAATATCACACTCCTCACATGATTAGCGTTTTTCTCTATTGCAGGATTTTGGGTACTTTAATTTGTAATTGGAACAATGGATGTCAGTACTCTATCTATTTCTTTACTATTCTACATACTACTATTTCACTTTCTTATAGATGCCTCGGGCATATTTGGATGCTTTCTCAGATTGTCGATAATCTCCCTGTGGACCGTTACTGGGTTTTATATCAAGTCCTTGTATGTGACATGGGGTATTTTTTTATCACTGTTTGGGGTGGGACTTCCACTTTTCTGGATGGATATTTGGGTTCCAATCTTCATATGTGAAAATGTAATAACTTCATGGACTATTTTACTTCATATAATATATTCAAAACAACGTTTTTTCTCTTGTGAAAAAAAAATGATTAATGTTTATCACTCTGCCTTCAAAACTAGCGATGCTGGTCTATGTTGTTGGTTTATTGATATGGTCTGATGGTCTTTTCATATTTTGGACATATCACACTCCTCACATGATTAGTGTTTTCTCTGTTCAAGGATTTTGGGTACTTTAATTTGTATTAGGAACAATGGACGTCGGTACGTACTCTATTTGTTGCTTTACTATTATACATACTACTATTTCACTTTCTTATAGATGCCTCAGGTATATTTGGATGCTTTCTCAGATTGTCGATAATCTCCATGTGGACCGTTATTGGGTTTTATATCAAGTCGCTGTATGTGACATGGGGTATTTTTCTATCATTGTCTGGGGTGGGACTTCCACTTTTCTGGATGGATATTTGGGTTCCAATCTTCAGATGTGAAAATGTAATGACTTCATGGACTATTTTATTTCATATAATATATTCAAAACAACATTTTTTCTCTTTTGAAAAAAAAATGATTAATGTTTATCACTATGCCTTCAAAACTAGCGATGTTGGTCTATGTTGCTGGTTTATTGATATGGTCTGATGGTCTTTTTATATTTTGGACATATCACACTCCTCACATGATTATCGTTTTTCTCTGTTCAAGGATTTTGGGTACTTTAATTTGTATTTGGAACAATGGACGTCGGTACTCTATCTATTGTTTTACTATTCTACATACTCCTATTTCACTTTCTTATAGATGCCTCAGGCATATTTGGATGCTTTCTCAGATTTGTCGATAATCTCCATGTGGACCGTTACTGGGTTTTATATCAAGTCCCTGTATGTGACATGGGGTATTTTTCTATCACTGTCTGGGGTGGGACTTCCACTTTTCTGGATGGATATTTGGGTTCGAATCTTCAGATGTGAAAATGTAATGACTTCATGGACTGTTTTACTTCATATAATATATTCAAAACAGCGTTTCTCGTCTTTTAAAGTTTCATTTTTTTTTTTTTAAATTGAACCCTCCGTCGGTCTACCGACGCCTTATAGACGTCGGAACTTCGACAACCCAGAAACGTCGGAAGAGAGACAGTATAAAAACGTCAGACCACATTTCGTCGGAATTGTGATAGCTTACAAACGTCAGAAGAGCGATGTTCCAAATGTCGAACCACATTTCGTCGGAATTGCGACATCTTACAGACGTCGGAAGAGCGACATCCAAAACGTCGAACCACGTTGCGTCGGAATTGCGACCATTTACAAACGTCGGACCACATTTCGTCGGAAGTGCGATAGTTTACAAACGTCGGAGGAGCGACGGTTTGTGAGACATCAGAAGAGTGACGCTTGTTCAGAAGCAATGGAAGAAGTGTCGATAGTGCGACACTTTTTACGTGCGTCAGAACTGCGACGGCATGACAAACCATGTTTTTTCTACCCTCGAATTGTTGCTCTTGCGACGACTATGTGTCAGAATAGCGACGAATTGGCCGTTGGAATTTCCGCCAAATTTTCTAGTGATCAATGCCAAAGGGGGAGATTGTTGGAAATGTTGTCATTGATGGCAAAATAACTGGCAAAGAAGGAGCATCTGAAACTGTAACCATGAAAAAAGGAAAAGCAAAGTAGCAGCAGAAGAAGAGTGCATAATTGAAGCCGAATTGTCCAGAGACAGTATAGGAAGAAAAAGGCCATCGAATAGAAAAGAATAAGTGAATGTTCTAGTAAAAGGTAATTCACCCTGATGGAATCCGTGATAAGTAAGAAATCCATTGAAGGAATTAATGGTTGCGGAGATATGATGGTTTTTCTTGTAGAATCAAGAACTTGAATGTACAGTTATAAGTGGAACTATAACATGATATAACTCCGAACATGCAATGGAAGGTTGATATATTATATATATCATAGCATAATTGAATGACATTGAATTGTCTCGAGTTTATTTTTGTGAGGAAATCCCGTCCATTGGTTCTCTCGAATTGTTCTAACAAACTCTATTGAATTCATTCCCCTCATAGAGGAAGCCTGCGTATAACTAACTCTATCCTAATGGTAGTGAAAATCCCATTAGAAGAGAACTACATTTGTTCGTTGTTTATTGGAAATCATGCCGAAGAGAGACCAGAGTTAACTAAGTAAGAAGGATAGCGCAAACCCAGACTAACCCTTTGGAATCATGAACGGAACCTGGAAGGAAAGAGGTATAACGTAACAAAAGGAAGTGCGACGGAACCCTGCGTGGAAGAGCGGAACCGTGACTGAGTGAACAGTGAAGGCGGTTTATGGTTTTCATCGCACCACCTATGCGGAGTGAGCGGTATTTGAGGAGTTGGGAGTGTTTCCATAAATCATTCGACACGTGGCAAGGTGGACCCATGGAAAACCACTTGTCACTGTGCGCCATCACGCATTATTTTTCGACCCAAGATGCCCAACGATATTGATACATACCGTTGATTTGGGAAGATACCATCGGACAGTGGCTGTGTTCGGAAGGTGTGTGTAGGATAACCCAGGTACGGCACGCCATCACGCGTTATTTCCCGTGCAAGTTACCCAAGCGATATCCGTCGATTTGGATGTTGCAGCGTGATGGAACGTGAGCCCTTCGATCGGGTCGATTGTTAGCGCTGGGCCCCATTTTAATTTATATTGCTCATTGTTAAGGTCTATTTAAAAGAACTGGTTATTAATATAAAGTTCTATTATATATTTTAAATTTCCAAAGGTTGTGGATAATGTTTATTTATCAAATTCCACGAATTTGATAAATAAAATTCCAATAAAATAAGGAATACCATCAGCGATTGGATGGTTTTGACTCATGGTTTTACTAAAGGCAAAAACTATATAAGGAGAAGACGATTGTTGTACAAGGTGTGCATGCATAAGGGTGGTGAATGAATAAATTTTTCTAAGGAATATCTGCATGGACGAACTTTGTTCTTAATTGATAAATCTGAATCTACGATGCACCCATGCATATAATGATCTGACGATGATGAATCTCTGGTTTGATAGAATGACGAAATCATGAAGAACTGGTGCGAGTGTACTGAAGAAAATGAATAAATCTGGTGGCACACAAGGTATGTTGTGTGGAAACTGGTGGATCAAGTATGAAAATTGATGGAACGTGGTCCGCAGTGGTGCTGAGTGTCAAAGCCTTCAGTGAGGGGGTTGTAGCTCCCTTCCAGTGGTAGCTGGTAAATGAGAAAAGGTTGTATCCTTTCTGCAGGTAGGTGCCTATGTGCTGGTATAAGTCTGCGCCAGCATAAATTGTAAGATGTTTTCCTTATAATAAATATTGAATACTGAGATAACAGCATCGGTGGTTTTCTCCCAAATTGGGTTTCCACCTTAAATACTAGTGTTCATATGTGTGGCTTATGTTTGATGGTTTGTTCTATTATTTTTGTTCATACTTACTACTTACTAAACATCTGATGAATGAATGATGCAATGATCTAATTAAGGACATAATAAGATCTCTAGACATACACATTGGATTTTCTATAATAGCATATGGTTTTAAGAGAGAGAAAAAGTAAAAAAATTTCAGCCCTAAATACTGATTCACCCCCCCTCTTAGTATTTTTCCCAACAGTTAAAACTATCTGCGAAAAGTCAGGGACAAATATTTTTACAAAATTTATCTGTCCAAGAAATGACTGCATAGTTTTCTTATTATGAGGGAAAGGAATTATTTTAGTCTCTTCGATTCTTTTAGGATCAATATAGATACCTTTTTTAGAAAAAATGAATCCTACATGTTTTCCTTCATCTAGAGAAAAATATGATTTCTTTGGGTTTAATGAAATTCCATACTTTCTACATCGCTCAAAGACTTAATCTAGGTCATTCACATGATTGGTTTCTTGTCTAGAAATGACTGTACTATCATATACATAAATAACCATTTATTTTTTAATGAGTACTCTAAAAGATGTGTCCATGGATCTTTGAAAAGTGGCACCTGTATTGATTAACCCAAATGGCATCTTTTGATAGACATAATTTCCCCACTTAGTCTTGAATGTAGTATTTAATCTGTCATCTGAATGTACCAGGATTTGGTTATATCCTGAAAATCCATCTAGAAAATACATATGTTCAGAACCAAATACTGCTTGCAGTACTTTTTCCATTGTTTGTAATGGAAAATTGTCTTTCTGACATGCTTTATTCAAATTTCTGAAATCAATACAAATCCTAATGTCACCATTTTTCTTCCTGACAGGAACCAAATTTGAAACCCATTTAGAATGTCTAGCTGGAAAGATGATCTTAGCTTTGAGGAGTTTATTCAACTCTATTTTGATTTTATTTTCAATATTAGGGTGAATTTTCCTCAACTTTTTTTGTATTGGTTTCTCATATGAGATCATAGGAATAGTATGTTGAATAACACAAGTGTCATATGTTTTAAGATCAGTGTAATCCCAAGGAAAAACACTTTTTTAAGTCCTTAATAAGTTGACAAGTGATAATATTTCATCAGAAGATAGACCAAGACCTAAATTGATATTTTGTGGTTTATCATCGGTTCCAAGATTTACTAACTCAAATTTTAAAGTTGAACTTTGAGTTTTAGAATTATTAACTCTCTTAAACCTATATTTTAAATCATAACGGTCTTCTAATTTGACAACTGACTTAGGAATTGGATTTTCATCATGTTCTTCCTTTATCTAAGTATCATGTTCATTTTCATCTAGAATTTGATTATCATAAGATCCTCCAGATGTAAGGAAATATATGATATCAGAATCATTATTAATGACTCTCCAATTAGTAATATTTTCAGGAATAGATGGTCTAAAAATCAATTCAATAGAAAACCTATCGGGACTAAATTCTTGAGATGGAATTAATTTCGATGCTACATTAGCCAATAAATCTGCGCTAGCATTTTGTATTCTAGGTACATAGGAAATATTGAAAGCTAAGAAATGAGAAGTCAATTCTTGGATTAATGATTGATAATGCTTAAGATGTCCAGAATGACAATGGATAGTATTTATTACTTGTTTGAAAATGACTTCTGAATCTCCTAGTACTTTCAGATATTTAATTTCAAGGTCAATTGCTTTGTACAAACCTTGAATTAATGCTTTATATTCTGCTACATTTTTTGTGCAATCGAATTCAAGTTTGCAGGTTAGAATGGTTTTTTCTCCTTTTGCGCTTATTAAAATACAACCACCTCTTGCACCATCTTCTGATTTAGAGCCATCAAAATAAAGAATCCAAAACAAATAATTAACTATTGGTTTATTTACAAAATGTTTACACTTAGAAGTGTCTGTCTGGGAAAAAATTTCAATTTGAGAGATAATTGCATTATCGAAAAAGGGTGATAGTTGAGCATTAAAATTTCCAAGAAATAATTCTACCAAGTATTTTCCAGTAATATTATTATTGAATGCTATTGGCTCATTGATTCCTTCAAGATCAGTAGTTGCATGTTTCATGAATTCTTCTCGGTCTACCCGAATTTGGTTTAAATTTCCATTGTGGGGTAGACACATATGTGACTAGTCTATTGTGAAATATCCATGAAGCTTCTCAGATGAGTCTCTGCTTAACACTATACCATAAAATTCAAGAATATCAACCACCAATATATCAATTATCTGGGAAACCTTAGGGAACTTTGAAGAAAATCTGATAGAGACAAAATTTATTTCTCCTACAACCTCTACTTTTGTTCTATACAGTTGTACTATGTGAACATGAGAACTTTGAGGAGTTATGTTCAACTTATCACATATTGATTTTGGCATGATATTAGAGGAGGCCTCTGAGTCTATTAAACAATTGTGGACATTTTTATTATAGATCTCATAGGTTAAAATAAATGGAGTATGAGAGATGGATCGATCACCTATCATAATAAAATATATAGCATCTATTTTAGTTGAATGAGAAGGAGTTTTACCCATATTATTAGCATCTTGAACTACTACTGGAGCAAGTAAGGTTGAAGTAGGAACTGCATTCAAATCTCTAAGTAAAATTTTATGTTGTTGTTTTAGCTTAGTAAGTTCATGAATTGAAATGTTGGCCTTGGTCTTTTTCATATCCTCAACTACATTATATTCGATGGTGTCAGAGACTACCATTGTCTTTGATGTAGGTGGAAAATTTGAGGTAGCAGGGTTAGTTTATGTAGCTTTAGATGTAGACATTTTACTTACTTTTTTGTCTTTAGCAGACGTTGATTTTTTCTATTTCTTATTTGGTTGCGTTGCTTCAGTGGTATTCTTGCTCCTTGTACTTACAAGTAAAGCTACTTGTTGATCATCATTTTGTTGGGAAAAATACTGAGAGGGGGGGTGAATCAGTATTTACTGTATATTCAAAACTTTTACTCTTTCTTGCTTCTAAAAACCATACGCTACTTTCCTGAAGCAGACTTGCATATATACGCGGATGCCCTTTATGAAACTCGCGTATACACAGATATCTAATTATGTTGTTAGATTTTTACTTAAATCATTCCATCATTCATTCATCAGATATTTAATAATCAGTAAACTTGAACAGTAAGAGCAGAGTAAGCCATCACACAAAGTATCACACATGAACACCAGGAATTTAGGTGGAAACCCAAGTCGGGAGAAAACCACTGCTGCCGTTGCTCAGCCTTCAATCTTTTATTATAGAGAAAACATCTTACAACATATGTGCTGGTGCAGACTCTACCAGCAAGCAGGCACCCACCTGCGCTCGTTTTCCAGCCTCTCCTGGAAGGGAGCTCCAACTCCCTGACTTGTTTACCAACCTCTCCTGGAAGGGAGCTACAACCCCCTGATCTAGTTTACTAGCCTCACCTGGAAGGGAGCTACGACCCCCTGACTGAAGGCTGCAACCCTCAGCAACTCTATGGACCACGTTTCATAAATTTTCACACTGGATCCAACCACTTCAATAGAACAACACTTGCAGGCCACGTTTCATTATATTTCCAGACTGGACGCTTTTCATGATATCAAGCTCAACCATACAACCAAACTGATACAAACAACTCAGAACAGTAGAATACAAATAGTAGCAACACAGCAGATTAGATCAGACATTTCTTACCACAGACTTCAGCAAACCCTAGTTTGCATACGCGCTTTCCTTTCACTGATGTCGCGTATATACGCGCTTCCGTTCACACAAAAGGACGTATACCTCTGTACAAATTACAAAACCAATTTAACTGCGCATACGCGCTTTTTCTTCAGCGAAGCCGTGTATATACGCGCTTCCTCTTCGGCGAACTAGCGTATGGTTCTTCAGAGATTTTAGGTCATTGCATTTCTTCAGAACAGATACTTCATTCAGATTTAACCCTTCACTTCAGACAGATGTTCGCCTCTTCTTGGATCTAATCATTCCATAAACAGATCTAACAAATACAAGCACATTTCAGATCTAGATCCCCTTCTTCATCAATGGTGCATCATCCATTCAGATTTATCATTCAAGTGTAACCCTTTCCATTCAGATCTACTTCAGAGTGAAGTATTCATTAAGCTCAGAGATCTTGCACCCACGCTCATGATTTGCACAATGAATTTCTTCTCCTTATATAGGTTTACCCTTTGTCAATACCATGAGCCCCTTTTTCAATACCATGAGCCCAAAACCATATTACATCCGATGGTATTCCTGGACGGGGTCAATTAGGCGGATCATTACCCAATACAATGGGTCAATACCATGGTGGTTACCCCTGGTTTTGCACTTTTAGAGCGCTTTAGCCCATACGCGACTTGGCACGTTCTTTTCCGCGTGCATACGCGACTTCACTTAGACATATCCGCGTATTCCTTGAGACATACTCTTGCATCATAGATTTAGCACAATCTAAATTCCTTTCTTCACTGCCTTCTGTACATACACATCAGATTTCCTCCATCAACAACATATTCTATCAAGCAAAACTTCATCAGGTGGATTGCCATCAAGGACAACACATGTCAACAGTCGTATGTCTTCATCTTCATTCAGTGGGTTGCCATCAAGGACAACACTCTGCATCATATTGCCAACAATCTCCCCCTTTGGACTTGATGGCAACCACGATGGTGTTTGGTTACTACAGCAGATAGGTACATTAAGAATATAATGACACCATGTCACTCTCTCCATTTGTGACACCATTATTTTTCTTCATTCAAACACCATGTCACTCTCCCCCTTTGAAATCAAGGGCAAAGGGCGGACCAAAGCCAACATACTCTCCCCCTTATCTCCTCATGTGAAAGAAGCATTTTGCAGATCTGATATGTACTGAAGTGACCAAGCTCCCCCTGAGTTCATGCTGAATCTTCAAACATATTTTCAATGAAGTACATGACTCTATGATTTTCCTATTACTAAAGACTTACATCAAAGATCCATCCAAGTGGATTTACATATGAGACTCAAGTACCCAACCAAGTGGGTTTACACATTTTAATTCAACTACCCAACCAAGTGGGTTTACAAATTTGACTCAGCTACCCAACCAAGTGGGTTTACAAAATTGACAAGTCCTTACATGACTGAATATTACAATTTTACACCATGGGTCTTAACAAGACCTTTTCACCAATTTACAAAAAAATGACCATTTAAGACCAACATCTAGATAGTCCTCAAGAGAGAGAAAAATTTTCAGAATCAACATAATGCCAACAATGCATTATACTCAGCAAAGCTAATACTCCCCCTGAATCTGTGCATCCAAGCAACCTTTCCATATGACTAAGGCTCCCCCTTAGTTAGTGCATCCTGAACACTTTCAGCAACAAATCATCAAGGCATCTTTATCAAAACATTAGAAATAGAATTATGTGAACTGGAACACCACCAGAGATATCAAACAGTATCAGATATACCAAGCAGCATAGCAGATGTGCTGAAGAGGGCTGACTCCAATCAGAAAAATGTCAGTAATCAGACATACGCGGTTTTCTGTGCATGAACTCGCGTATATACGCGACTGTGTTTCAGGAAACCCGCGTATCCAATGCCATCTTCTAAATTTATGCAGAATTGTTCTTTTGACTGGCAGAGAACACTCCTCACTTCCTTCGGCTTTAGGTACTGAACGTTTCTGCGTAGGTTTGGTAAAGATATCAGCAACTTGTTCTTTGGAGGGAACATACTCCAACTTCACCTTTTTCTCAAGCACTTGCTCACGTAAGAAGTGATACTTGATGGGAATGTGCTTGGTCTTTGAATGCATAACAGGATTCTTTGAAATACTGATGGCACTTGTATTGTCACACTTAATGGGGATAGGAGGTGTACATTTGATTTGAAAATCTTGTAAGGTTTGCATCATCCAAAGGAGTTGAGTGCAACAAGATGCGGCAGCCACATATTCTGCTTCTGCTGTAGATAAGGCAATAGAATTTTGCTTCTTGCTGAACCAAGATACTAACCGGGGTCCCATATAGAATGCATCACCACTAGTGCTTTTCCGATCATCAACACTTCCAGCCCAATCTGCATCAGTGTAAGCATGAAGAGTAAGATCAGCATTCTTTGGATACCATAGACCAAAGTCTTGAGTTCCTTGTAGATATTTGAATATTCTTTTCACAGCCTGAAGGTGAGACTCTTTTGGATTAGCTTGGAATCGTCCAACAATCCCAACTGCATGCATAATGTCTAGTCTAGTCCCAGTGAGATAAAGTAGACTTCCTATCATTGATCTGTATTCTGGTTGATTCACCGTGGGAGAATCATCATGAGAACTAAGATTGCATCCGGTTATCATTGGTGTGCTTACAGGTTTGCATTCTTCCATGCCATACTTCTTCAGAATTTGCTTAAGATATTTTGCTTGTGATAGGAATATACCATCTGCAGTTTGATGCACTTGTAAGCCAAGAAAGAATGTTAGTTCTCTAAGTAAGGACATTTCAAATTCTTGCTGCATGACAGAAGCAAATTTTTGACTCAAAGATTCTTCATTACTCCCAAAAATGATATCATCAACATATACAACCACAATCAATAGTTTATCATTTTCAACTTTTGTGTATAAGTTGCTATCAGCAGACCCCTTTAAAAATCCTTGTTGATGAAGATATTTGTCAAGACGATAATACCAAGCCCTTGGAGCTTGTTTGAGACCATATAGAGCCTTTTTAAGTCTACAAACAAGATTTGCATCATTTCCCAAAATGAATCCTTCCGTTTGTTATATATATACTTCTTCTTCTAGATCACCATTAAGAAAAGAAGATTTAACATCCATTTGATAGACTTTGATTTGTTGATAACTTGAAAAAGCAAGAAACATTCTTATGGCTTCAAGTCTAGCTACAGGAGCAAAAGTTTCTTCAAAGTCTATACCTTCTTGTTGAGTGTACCCTTTGCAGACCAATCTAGCTTTGTTTCTTACAACATCCCCATTCTCATTCAACTTGTTCTTGAAAATCCATTTAGTTCCAATGATATTTTTATCATGTGGTCTTGGTACCAATTCCCAAGTGTCATTCTTTTCAATTTGATCAAGCTCTTCATTCATGGCTTGCCTCCAAAATTCATCTTTGCTAGCTTGACTGAAATTGTGTGGTTCAATTGAGGATAGAAGTGCCAGATGATTAGACGATCCCATAAGAGTTCTCCTTGTTCGTACACCTGATTCCTTGTCACCCAAAATTTGAGATTCAGGATGATTCTTTTGCACATATCTGGATGGAGCTTTTTCAGATAGATCATCTTCAGGTTCGTCATTGGATCCATTGTTTATATCATTTGATGTAGAAGGACATAGGTCACCATCATCTTCTTTTGTTGTTTGTTTTTCTTCTTTAGGAGCTGCAGGAGACTCATCAATAACAACATCAATACATTCAACAATCTTTCGAAGCCTTTTATTGTAACATTTGTATGCTCTGCTTGAAGATGAGTAACCAAGTAGTATCCCTTCATCTGATCTAGGTTCAAACTTGCCAAGCTTTTCATCATTGTTTTTGATAAAGCATTTACTTCCAAAAACTCTAAAATTCTTCACAGATGGAGAATTACCATACCAGAGTTCATATGGAGTTTTGTCACTATTTACCCGAACATGAGCCTTGTTGAGAATGTTAGCTGCTGTATGTGCTGCTTCTCCCCAGAACATGTCAGGAGTTCCAGAATCATCGAGAATAGCTCTAGCCATTTGTTGAGTTGTTCTATTCATTCTTTCTGCTACGCCATTTTGTTGTGGAGTACCTGCTACAGAGAATTGTCTTTTTATGCCATGTTGTTCACAAAATTCAGAGAATTCATTTGATGTATATTCTCCTCCTCGATCAGATCTAAGACACTTTATTTTTAGATCTAATTCATTTTCAACTAAAGCTTTGAAGATCTGAAAATTTTCAAATGCTTCATCTTTATGTTTAATGAGCCCGATCCAACACATTCTAGAGTAATCATCAATAAATAAGATATAGTATTCTTCCCCACGTGGTGACTTCTTCCTCATAGGTCCACATATGTCAGTATGAATGAGTTCAAGAGGCTTACTTGATGATCCTTCTTTGGCATTAAAATGTACTCTGGTCTGCTTACCGAATTGACAAGATTTGCATATGATGCTTTCTGGTAGATTAATATTGGGAAGACCATGAACAGCTTGAAGTCTGCTTGCTTTGTTGATTTGAGAGAAGCTTAGATGCCCCAGCCTTCTATGCCATAGCCAATTTTCTGAAGACTTGCTCAAGTAACATTGATCTATACCGTTTAGTACATACAGGTTGCTAGGATTTCTTTTTCATTTTATAATGATTTTACCTGTATCAAGATCACGAACCACAAATTCCTTTGAACTAAAGACCACTTTTGTTCCTTGATCACACATTTGACTTACACTTAACAGGTTATGCCTTAATCCATCCACATACATGACATCATTAGCCTTCACCTTTTCTTTTAGAAATACTGACCCTTTTCCTTTAATTACAGCAGGGGTATCATTTCCAAATGTAACTTTCTTTTCCTTTTCTAGAGCATTATATGTAAGAAGTTTGCTTTTGTCACCTGTCATGTGTCTTGAGCACCCACTATCAATGTACCATTTATTTTCTTCACCTTCTGCAAATAATGCTATCCCACAATTTTCAACCTGTATTTCTTTCGTTTTCCATACTTTAGAGCTTGAGGGAACCTGTTCATTTGGCTGGACCTTGCTCCTGCATTCAGATTCTTCATGACCAAATTTATTGCAATAAGTACATTCAACTTAATTTTGAAGAGGAGAAAAGTTGTTATAGGTATTCTTCTTTGGTTCAATATTCATTTTTTTCTTTCTTGCTTCTCTTTTCATGATGGTTTTATATGCAACACATTGAACAACTTTATGACCAAAATTGTGACATGAATAACATTGTCCATTGAAGTAGAAATTCTGGCGATCATGAAATCTTCTATTTGAATTTACCTGTTGATTGTTGCTTCTTTGAGGATTCTCCCTGTTGGTGATCCTTGATTTGAGATGATCATGCTTTATCTGTAAAGAACCTTTGTTCCCCTGCTGAGTGGCTGAGTGAAGAGAACCAGTTGAGACTGCTTTCAGATAATTTGGTGCTGAAGTCTGGGAAGATTCCCCAGTATATCCAAGACCTGTTTTTATAAGAGGAGACCGTTGTGTCTTGATAATCTCATCTAAGGTTTCTGATCCTTTAGCAAATCTAAGATTGAGAGTCTTCACTTTCTCATTATCTTTCCTTAGACTTACTATTTCACACTCCAATTCCTCAATACGTTTTTCTTTGGCTTCAAGCTGACTTTCAAGAGTCTCTATGATTATGTTCTTTTCTGCTAGGCTTACCTTGAGTTGATTGTTTTCTTCAAGAAAATCATTGTCCTCTAGAGCATCCATGAAAGTATCCTTTTCTTCTCTTTGTTCAAAAGCCATGAGAAGTCTAAAGTCTTCTTCACATTCTTCCTCACTATTAGATGATCCATCACTGTCTTCATTAGTATAATAACTTTTTCTTGTGCTAGATCAATTCTTATTCCTTCTTGCTACTTCTTTTCCTTTAGCCGAGGTTTCTTTATAAGGACATTTTGCAGCATAATGACCAACTCTTCCACAATTGAAACATTTGAAAGGAAGCTTACCTTTGAACTTTCCGGTACCTAGTTGAAGTCTTCTCACAAAATTTTCCTCTTCTTCTTCTTCAGATATATAGCTGGATTCTTTGACAACTTCCTTTTCTTTTCCTTTTGCAGATGCCTTAAAAGCAGCTTCTTTGATTTGAGAAGGGCCTCCTTGCCTCATTTCAAAAGCAATCAGAATACCATGTAATTGAACAATAGTAAGAGTTTGCAGATCTTGCCTTTCTTCAATAGCTGAAACTTTAGAGTCAAATTTTGAAGTCAAGAATCTTAAGAATTTTTCAACCAGAGTAGTATCGGTTATGATTTCTCCCAAATTTCTCATCCGATTTACAATATCATCTAGACGAAGAAAGAAACTGGCAACATTTTCATCACTATGCATTTTCAAATTTTCATATTCGATTCTAAGAGTTTGGAGTTTTTCATTTTTTACCTTTGTATCTCCTTCATAGCTTAGAATGATTTTGTCCCATATCTCTTTTGCTGAATGTAGCTGCATCACTTTAGCAAATTCTGATTCAGACATGCTTCCTAATAGGACATTTACTGCTTTGGCATTGATTTCATACTTCTTTCTTTCAGCAGCATCAGTAGGAATACTTGCCGGGTATTGATAACCTTATTCCACGATTGCCCATACATCTGCACCAAGACTTTGCAGATATGCTTTTGTTCGTAGCTTCCAGAATATCAGATTGCTTCCATTGAATAGAGGTGGCTTTATAGACATTACTCCTTCTTGACTTCCCATTGCGACGAATCTCCTTCAAGCGATCAAGCTTCTGTAGAAGAACCTGCTCTGATACCAATTGTTGGGAAAAATACTGAGAGGGGGGGTGAATCAGTATTTACTGTATATTCAAAATTTTTATTCTTTCTTGCTTCTAAAACCCATACGCTACTTTCCTGAAGCAGACTTGCGTATATACGCGGATGCCCTTTATGAAACTCGCGTATACACAGATATCTAATTATGTTGTTAGATTTTTACTTAAATCATTCCATCATTCATTCATCAGATATTTAATAATCAGTAAACATGAACAGTAAGAGCAGAGTAAGCCATCACACAAAGTATCATGCATGAACACCAGGAATTTAGGTGGAAACCCAAGTCGGGAGAAAACCACCGCTGCCGTTGCTCAGCCTTCAATCTTTTATTATAGAGAAAACATCTTACAACATATGTGCTGGTGCAGACTCTACCAGCAAGCAGGCATCCACCTGCGCTCGTTTTCCAGCCTCTCCTGGAAGGGAGCTCCAACTCCCTGACTCGTTTACCAGCCTCTCCTGGAAGGGAGCTACAACCCCCTGATCTAGTTTACCAGCCTCACCTGGAAGGGAGCTACGACCCCCTGACTGAAGGCTGCAACCCTCAGCAACTCTATGGACCACGTTTCATCAATTTTCACACTGGATCCAACCACTTCAATAGAACAACACTTGCAGGCCACGTTTCATTATATTTCCAGACTGGACCCTTTTCATGCTATCAAGCTCAACCATACAACCAAACCACATGCATAACCTGCATCGCAGAATATGACATAAAGAACATGTTAGATTAGACTTACATTTCTTAATATTCAACAAACCCTAGTTTGCATACACGTTTTCCTTTTCATCGATAAATGCGTATATACGCGTCTGCTCACATTAAAAGGCGATACCTCTCGTACAAATTATGAACTAATTTAATCACAAGATACGCGTTTCAAATGTCGCATATATACGCGCTTCCTCTTTCTAATAACTAGCGTATGGTTCTTCGAGATTTTAAAGTCATTGAATTTCTTCGTAACGTATACTTCATTCACATTTAACCCTTCACTGTATTTATGTTCTTCTTGGATCTAATCATTCCATAAACAGATCTAGCAAATACAAGCACATTTCAGATCTATATCCCCTTCTTCATCATTGGTGCATCATACACTCAGATTTATCATTCATGTTTAACCCTTTCCATTCAGATCTACTTCAGAGAGAAGTATTCATTCAAGCTCAGAGATCTTGCACCCACGCTCATGATTTGCACAATGAATTTCTTCTCCTTATATAGGTTTACCCTTTGTCAATACCATGAGCCCCTTTTTCAATACCATGAGCCCAAAACCACATTACATCCGATGGTATTCCTGGACGGGGTCAATTAGGCGGATCATTACCCAATACAATGGGTCAATACCATGGTGATCACCCCTGGTTTTGCACTTTTAGAGCGCTTTAGCCCATACGCGACTTGGCACGTTCTTTTCCGCGTGCATACGCGACTTCACTTAGACATATCCACGTATTCCTTGAGACATACTCTTGCATCATAGATTTAGCACAATCTGAATTCCTTTCTTCACTGCCTTCTGTACATACACATCAGATTTCCTCCATCAAGAACATATTCTATCAAGCACAACTTTATCAGGTGGATTGCCATCAAGGACAACACATGTCAACAGTCGTATGTCTTCATCTTCATTCAGTGGGTTGCCATCAAGGACAACACTCTGCATCATATTGCCAACAATCTCCCCCTTTGGACTTGATGGCAACCACGATGGTGTTTGGTTACCACAACAGATAGGTACATTAAGAATATAATGACACCATGTCACTCTCTCCATTTTTGACACCATTCAAACACCATGTCACTCTCCCCCTTTGACATCAAGGGCAAAGGGCGGATCAAAAACCAACACACTCACCCTCTTTTCTCCTCATGTAAAAGAAGCGTTCTGCAGATCTGATGTATACTGAAGTGACCAAGCTCCCCCCGAGTTCATGCTGAATCTTCAAACATATTTTTCAATGAAGTACATGACTCTATGAACTTCCTATCACCAAAAGACCCATACTTACATCAAACATCCAACCAAGTGGATTTACATATGAGACTCAAGTACCCAACCAAGTGGGTTTACACATTTTGACTCAGCTACCCAACCAAGTGGGTTTTACAAAATTTGACTCAGCTACCCAACCAAGTGGGTTTACAAATTTGACAAGTCCTTACATGACTGAATATTACAATTTTACATCATGGGTCTCAACATGACCTTTTCATCAAACTACAATTGTAACTTTACATGACCAATACCAGAAAGACCTCCAGAAAGATATCATTTTTCAGAATCAACATAATGCCAACAGTGCATTATACTCAGCAAGGCTAATGCTCCCCCTGAATCTGTGCATCCAAGCAACCTTTCCATGTGACTAAGGCTCCCCCTTAGTTTGTGCATCCTGAACACTTTCACCAACAAATCATCAAGGCATCTTTATCAAAACATTAGAAATAGAATTATGAGAACTGGAACACCACCAGAGATATCAAACAGTATCAGAGATACCAAACAGCACTGCAGCTGTGCTGAAGAGAGCTAACTCCAAACAGAAAAATGTCAGCAATCAGACATACGCGGTTTTCTGTGCATGAACTCGCGTATATACGCGACTGTGTTTCAGGAAATCCGCGTATCCAATGCCATCTTCTAAATTTATGCAGATTTGTTCTTTTGACTGGTAGAGAACACTCCCAGCTTCTGTCTTAGATACTCGAACGCTTCCCTGGGCAGAGGTTTGGTAAAGATATCGGCAACTTGTTCTTTGGAGGGAACATACTCCAACTTCACCTTTTGCTCAAGCACTTGTTCACGTAAGAAGTGATACTTGATGGGAATGTGCTTGGTCTTTGAATGCATAATAGGATTCTTTGAAATACTGATGGCACTTGTATTGTCACACTTAATGGGGACAGGAGGTGTACATTTGATTTGAAAATCTTGTAAGGTTTGCATCATCCAAAGGAGTTGAGTGCAACAAGATGCGGCAGCCACATATTCTGCTTCTGATGTAGATAAGGCAATAGAATTTTGCTTCTTGCTGAACCAAGATACTAACCGGGGTCCCATGTATAATGCACCACCACTAGTGCTTTTCCGATCATTAACACTTCCAGCCCAATCTGCATCAGTGTAAGCATGAAGAGTAAGATCAGCATTCTTTGGATACCATAGACCAAGGTCTTGAGTTCCTTGAAGATATTTGAAAATTCTTTTAACAGCCTGAAGGTGAGACTCTTTTGGATTAGCTTGGAATCATCCAACTATCCCAACTGCATGCATAATGTCTGGTCTAGTTCCAGTGAGATAAAGTAGACTTCCTATCATTGATTTGTATTCTGGTTGATTCACCGTGGGAGAATCATCATGAGAATTGAGATTGCATCCGGTTATCATTGGTGTACTTACAGGTTTGCATTCTTCCATGCCATACTTCTTCAGAATTTGCTTAAGATATTTTTCTTGTGATAGGAATATACCATTTGCAGTTTGATGCACTTGTAAGCCAAGAAAGAATGTTAGTTCTCCAAGTAAGGACATTTCAAATTCTTGCTGCATGACAGAGGCAAATTTTTGACTCAAAGATTCTTCATTACTCCCAAAAATGGTATCATCAACATATACAACCACAATCAATAGTTTATCATTTTCAACTTTTGTATATAAGTTGCTATCAGCAGACCCCTTTGAAAATCCTTGTTGATGAAGATATTTGTCAAGACGATAATACCAAGCCCTTGGAGCTTGTTTGAGACCATATAGAGCCTTTTTAAGTCTGCAAACAAGATTTGCATCATTTCCCAAAATGAATCCTTCCGGTTGTTCTATATATACTTCTTCTTCTAGATCACCATTAAGAAAAGCAGATTTAACATCCATTTGATAGACTTTGATTTTTTGATAACTTGAAAAGGCAAGAAACATTCTTATGGCTTCAAGTCTAGCTACAGGAGCAAAAGTTTCTTCAAAGTCTATACCTTCTTGTTGAGTATACCCTTTGCAAACCAGTCTAGCTTTGTTTCTTACAACATCCCCATTCTCATTTAACTTGTTCTTGAAAATCCATTTAGTTCCAATGATATTTTTATCATGTGGTCTTGGTACCAATTCCCAAGTATCATTCTTTTCAATTTGATCAAGCTCTTCATTCATGGCTTGCTTCCAACATTCATCTTTTCTAGCTTGATTGACATTGTGTGGTTCAATTGTGGATAGAAGTGCCAGATGACTAGAAGATCCCATAAGAGTTCTCCTTGTTCGTACACCTGATTCCTTGTCTCCCAAAATTTGAGATTCAGGATGATTCTTTTGAACATATCTGGATGGAGCCTTTTCAGATAGATCATTTTCTGGTTCTTCATTGGATCCACTGTCTATATCATTTTCATTTTCATTTGATGTAGAAGGCCATATGTCACTATCATCTTCTTTTGTTGTTTGTTTTTCTTCTTTAGGAGTTGCAGGAGACTCATCAATAACAACATCAATACATTCAACAATCTTTCGAAGCCTTTTATTGTAACATTTGTATGCTTTGCTTGAAGATGAGTAACCAAGTAGTATCCCTTCATCTGATCTAGGTTCAAACTTGCCAAGCTTTTCATCATTGTTTTTGATAAAGCATTTACTTCCAAAAACTCTAAAATGCTTCACAGATGGAGAATTACCATACCAGAGTTCATATAGAGTTTTGTCACTATTTACCCGAACATGAGCCTTGTTGAGAATGTTAGCTACTGTATGTGCTGCTTCTCCCCAGAACATGTTAGGAGTTCCAGAATCATCGAGCATAGCTCTAGCCATTTGTTGAATTGTTCTATTCATTCTTTCTGCTACGCCATTTTGTTGTGGAGTACCTGCTACAGAGAATTGTCTTTTTATGCCATGTTTTTCACAAAATTCAGAGAATTCATTTGATGTATATTCTCCTCCTCGATCAAATCTAAGACACTTGATTTTTAGATCTAATTCATTTTCAACTAAAGCTTTGAAGATCTGAAATTTTTCAAATGCTTCATCTTTGTGTTTAATGAGCCCGATCCAACAGATTCTAGAGTAATCATCAATAAATAAGATATAGTATTCTTCCCCACGTGGTGACTTCTTCGTCATAGGTCCACATATGTCAGTATGAATGAGTTCAAGAGGCTTACTTGATGATCCTTCTTTGGCATTAAAATGTACTCTGGTCTGCTTACCGAATTGACAAGATTTGCATATGATGCTTTCTGGTAGATTAATATTGGGAAGACCACGAACAGCTTGAAGTCTGCTTGCTTTGTTGATTTGAGATAAGCTTAGATGCCCCAGCCTTCTATGCCATAGCCAATTTTCTGAAGACTTGCTCAAGTAACATTGATCTATACTGTTTAGTACATACAGGTTGCTAGGATTTCTTTTTCCTTTTATAATGATTTTACCTGTATCAAGATCACGAACCACACATTCCTTTGAACTAAAGACCACTTCTATTCCTTGATCACACATTTGACTTACACTTAATAGGTTATGCCTTAATCCATCCACATACATGACATCATTAGCCTTCACCTTTTCTTTTGGAAATACTGACCCTTTTCCTTTAATTACAGCAGGGGTATCATTTCCAAATGTAACTTTCTTTTCCTTTTCTAGAGCATTATATGTAAGAAGTTTGCTTTTGTCACCTATCATGTGTCTTGAGCACCCACTATCAATGTACCATTGATTTTCTTCACCTTCTGCAAATAATGCTATCCCACAATTTTCAACCTGTATTTCTTTCTTTTTCCATACTTTAGAGCTTGAGGGAACCTGTTCATTTGGCTGGACCTTGCTCCTGCATTCAGATTCTTCATGACCAAATTTATTGCAATAAGTACATTCAACTTAATTTTGAAGAGGAGAAAAGTTGTTATAGGTATTCTTCTTTGGTTCAATATTCATTCTTTTCTTTCTTTCTTCTATTTTCATGATGGTTTTATATGCAACACATTGAACAGCTTTATGACCAAAATTGTGACATGAGAAACATTGTCCATTGAAGTAGAAATTCTGGCGATCATGAAATATTCTATTTGAATTTACCTGTTGATTGTTGCTTCTTTGAGGATTCTCCCTGTTGGTGATCCTTGATTTGAGATGATCATGCTTTATCTGTAAAGAACCTTTGTTCCCCTGCTGAGTGGCTGAGTGAAGAGAACCAGTTGAGACTGCTTTCAGATAATTTGGTGCTGAAGTCTGGGAAGATTCCCCAATATATCCAAGACCTGTTTTTATAAGAGGAGATCGTTGTGTCTTGATAATCTCATCTAAGGTTTCTGAACCTTTAGCAAATCTAAGATTGAGAGACTTCACTTTCTCTTTATCTTTCCTTAGACTTACTATTTCACACTCCAATTCCTCAATGCATTTTTCTTTGGCTTCAAGCTGACTTTCAAGAGTTTCTAAGATTATGTTCTTTTCTTCTAGGCTTACTTTGAGTTGATTGCTTTCTTCAAGAAAATCATTGTCCTCTAGAGCATCCACGAAAGTATCCTTTTCTTCTCTTTGTTCAAAAGCCATGAGAAGTCTAAAGTCTTCTTCACATTCTTCCTCACTATTGGATGATCCATCACTGTCTTCATTAGTATAATAAATTTTCCTTGTGCTAGATCGATTCTTATTCCTTCTTGCTACTTCTTTTCCTTTAGCCGAGGTTTCTTTATAAGGACACTTTGCAGCATAATGACCAACTCTTCCACAATTGAAACATTTGAAAGGAAGCTTACCTTTGAACTTTCCGGTACCTAGTTGAAGTCTTCTCACAAAATTTGCTTCTTCTTCTTCTTCTTCAGATATATAGCTGGATTCTTTGAAAACTTCCTTTTCTTTTCCTTTTGCAGATGCCTTAAAAGCAGCTTCTTTGATTTGAGAAGGGCCTTCTTGCCTCATTTCAAAAGCAGTCAGAATACCATGTAATTGAACAATAGTAAGAGTTTGCAGATCTTGCCTTTCTTCAATAGCTGAAACTTTAGAGTCAAATTTTGAAGTCAAGGATCTTAAGACCTTTTCTACCAGAGTAGTATCGCTTATGGTTTCACCCAAATTTCTCATCCGATTTACAATATCATCCAGACGAAGAAAGAAACTGGCAATATTTTCATCACTATGCATCTTCAAATTTTCATATTCGATTCTAAGAGTTTGGAGTTTTGCATTTTTTACCTTTGTATCTCATTCATAGCTTAGAATGATTTTGTCCCATATCTCTTTTGCTGAATGTAGCTGCATCACTTTAGCAAATTCTGATTCAGACATGCTTCCTAATAGGAAATTTACTGCTTTGGCATTGATTTCATACTTCTTTCTTTCAGCAGCATCAGTAGGAATACTTGCCGGGTATTGATAACCTTCTTCCACGATTGCCCATACATCTGCACCAAGACTTTGCAGATATGCTTTTGTTCGTACCTTCCAGAATATCAGATTGTTTCCATTGAATAGAGGTGGCTTTATAGACATTACTCCTTCTTGACTTCCCATTGCGACGGATCTCCTTCAAGCGATCAAGCTTCTGCAGAAGAACCTACTCTGATACCAATTGTTGGGAAAAATACTGAGAGGGGGGGTGAATCAGTATTTACTGTATATTCAAAACTTTTACTCTTTCTTGCTTCTAAAACCCATACGCTACTTTCCTGAAGCAGACTTGCATATATACGCGGACGCCCTTTATGAAACTCGCGCATACACAGATATCTAATTATGTTGTTAGATTTTTACTTAAATCATTCCATCATTCATTCATCAGATATTTAATAATCAGTAAACATGAACAGTAAGAGCAGAGTAAGCCATCACACAAAGTATCACACATGAACACCAGGAATTTAGGTGGAAACCCAAGTCGGGAGAAAACCACCGCTGCCGTTGCTCAGCCTTCAATCTTTTATTATAGAGAAAACATCTTACAACATATGTGCTGGTGCAGACTCCTACCAGCACGCAGGCACCCACCTGCGCTCGTTTACCAGCCTCTCCTGGAAGGGAGCTCCAACCCCCCGACTCGTTTACCAGCCTCTCCTGGAAGGGAGCTACGACCCCCCGATCTCGTTTACCAGCCTCACCTGGAAGGGAGCTACAACCCCCTGACTGAAGGCTACAACCCTCAGCACCACCTTGGACCACGTTTCATCAATTTTCACACTGGATCCAACAACTTCAATAGAACAATACTTGCAGGCCACGTTTCATCATATTTTCAGACTAGACCCTTTTCATTCTTTCAAGCTCAACCATACAACCAAACTGATACAGGCAACTCAGAACAGTAGAATACAGATAGCAGCAACACAGCAGATTAGATCAGACATTTCTTACCACAGACTTCAGCAAACCCTAGTTTGCATATGCGCTTTCCTTTCACTGATGTCGCGTATATACGCACTTCCGTTCACACAAAAGGGCGTATACCTCTGTACAAATTACATAACCAATTTAACTGCGCATACGCGCTTTTTCTTCAGCAAAGCCGCGTATATACGTGCTTCCTCTTCGGCGAACTAGCGAATGGTTCTTCAGAGATTTTAGGTCATTTCATTTCTTCAGAACAGATACTTCATTCAGATTTAACCCTTCACTTCAGACAGATGTTCGCCTCTTCTTGGATCTAATCATTCCATAAACAGATCTAACAAATACAAGCACATTTCAGATCTAGATCCCCTTCTTCATCAATGGTGCATCATCCATTCAGATTTATCATTCAAGTGTAACCCTTTCCATTCAGATCTACTTCAGAGTGAAGTATTCATTAAGCTCAGAGATCTTGCACCCACGCTCATGATTTGCACAATGAATTTCTTCTCCTTATATAGGTTTACCCTTTGTCAATACCATGAGCCCCTTTTTCAATACCATGAGCCCAAAACCACATTACATCTGATGGTATTCCTGGACGGGGTCAATTAGGTGGATCATTACCCAATACAATGGGTCAATACCATGGTGATCACCCCTGGTTTTGCACTTTTAGAGCGCTTTAGCCCATATGCGACTTGGCACGTTCTTTTCCGCGTGCATACGTGACTTCACTTAGACATATTCGCGTATTCCTTGAGACATACTCTTGCATCATAGATTTAGCACAATCTGAATTCCTTTCTTCACTGCCTTTTGTACATACACATCAGATTTCCTCCATCAAGAACATATTCTATCAAGCACAACTTCATCAGGTGGATTGCCATCAAGGACAACACATGTCAACAGTCGTATGTCTTCATCTTCATTCAGTGGGTTGCCATCAAGGACAACACTCTGCATCATATTGCCAACACATTTGGTAGGATAAAATCCCACATTCCATTTAGTTCAACGTCTTCTTCTACTTTAGTTTCATCTTCTTCTATTTTCTCTTCATATGTATCTTGATCAGACTCAGCATTAAATATAATGTTGGGTGGTTGAGAATTAAAAGACTGATTTTTGTTGAAGGGTCTGAAAGTCTTCTTTGAAATAGAACTTTTGGTAACTTTCTTTTTGATATCTGCCATTCCATCTGTCATAGTCTTTAAATCTTTCTGAAGACCTTCAACATCAAAAGGGTCTTTTGGTGGCTTCCTTTTTAAATCATCTTTGAATGATACTTTCTTTTATTTTCTATATTCTTGGGAATTCTTCTTTTTAAGAACGATTATGCGTTTCTCTACAGATAAATATTCCTTTATATTTTATGCCAATGTAGGCGACTTTTCTCTATCAACAAAAATGGATATATTAGATGGGAGAGATGAAATATACCACTCAATTTTAACTTGTGCACCAAGGACTGATGTACAAGGGATTTTATTGAGTAATTTATTAAATATGGAATTGAAGTATTTTATTTTCTCCATTTTTTTAGCCTTTAGATTTGATATATCGTTGATGAGCGATGCAGTGGTTTTGTCGTCTCCAAACTTAGCTAAAAATTGTTCTTCGAACATATTCCAACTAGTTATAGAGCGGGTAAGTAATGAGAAATACCAGGATCCAATAGATCCTGTGAGAGTATATGGAAATAGTCTTACTACACAGTCTTCTTCAGTTACCTATTTTAAATTGATGGCTAACATGTAATTATGTATGTTTCCTTTAGCAGGAAGACCATCATCAAGATTAAATTTATGTTTCAGGGTATTTTGGAAGAGGATGAAGAGGACCAAGAATTTGTACAACACCTGGATTTTTCAATGGTTGCACATTTGTTGGAGGTACTTTGGCTACCATTGGACCTTGGGTAGAGGTGATGGATTGAGTTTGAGTTTAAGAAGAGGCAAGCTAAGTGCTAGAACTAGTTGAAGGAGTAGTAGTTTGTGTACTGGAACTAGTTAAAGTAACATTGATTGTTGGAATAGAAGTTATGGAAATGAGTGGAGGTAATGGAGGTGAATGGGGTGGGTTATTAGATAAGACCTCGCTGATTATTGACTTTGATTCAGTCTTCTTTGTTTTCCTTCAAGAAGTATTGATAGGAAATTCAAAAGGAGGAATTCCTGGCTTGTGAGTTTCTAATCAAGTTAATAATCGTCTAGGTTGTAAAGAAGATGAAACACTAATCTCGGATGTTTGAGAAGTTTCAGGATTTTCAGCAAAAATAGATACTCTCTCTAAATTTTCTATCAAAGACTGAAGTTCTATCGGATGTTGATGAAAATATAGAGACATTATTATTTGAATTTCACTAGGAGACTTAGGAGAGGGATGTTGAACTTTAGATCTTAAATATTTATATCTAGCTAATGTTCTAGAAGTTGAAGGGGGTATAGAGGGAGAGAGACTCTTATATTGGCTTTTAGATTGTTCAGATCTTCTTTCCATTCACAATTGTCCCATCTTCTAGCGCCAAAATATTGAAGCCTCAAAATTCCGTTGCAACAACAAGGGAGAAAAATACCTAGTTCGTACATTATAGCAAGTCTTTTTCCATTTGGTGTGGTGGCTCTGACTGGGGATAAAGGGACCAGTTTCCCAACAAAAATGATGTTGTGTGTGTTTTGTTTATATAACTTACAAATGGGAAATCATTTAATCTATCATATGCATTTGTCTAAATTATATATTCTACTATATACCCAGGGTGTTCATTCCTTTATGTGATCTAAAAAGATATCTTCCAACTATTAGTAATGAAGATTATTTAAAGTTGAAATAAGATGATTTAAAGTTGAAAGAGATGAAAATTATATAAATATAATTCTTTTAACAAAATAGTTTAATCAAAATAATTGTGAGATGTATATCGCATTTATATGTTTGATTATATATAATATAAGAAATCATAAACAAATATCAGTATAAAAGTGCATTTAAAATTCACTTATGATAACAATTCAAATATATAATGCATATAAAAAGATAAATGTCAATCTAAAAATCCAAAATTAATATAACGTGTAAAGTACCATATATACGAGGTTCTACTCATTCAAACTGACAGTATTTTTCTGATCCTCTTCACTTTCAAGCAATTTAAATAGTACAATAGTGCAACTTCATTTAAACAACTTCAAATGTCAAAAGATAACATATTTTGTTCCATTAATTCATCAAGGCATTCACAAACTTAGAGAATTGCATTATTAGCAAATGTTTTTGAAAATTTTATGAACCCTTCTCTAAATGAATAAGAAGGGTTTAAATACTAAACTAAAATATGTCTAAAATAGATTATTACATAAACAAATGGAGGAGGTTTCAAACAACCATCCTCATAAGGAGTAAACTTAAACTAAAATCTAGGAAATAAATACCAACATGATTATATGGTCTGATCCTCTTTGTGCATTTGATCTCGAAGCTGACAAATATCCACCATTGGCTTTAGTTGATATGGTTGTGTAATCCCTAATCTGATCTGGCTTTTAAACACTGCATTCGAAAGTTTTGGATGTGATTTCTTTGTAGAATTAGTTATTGACTGTAGAGTTAGGAACTGTTGATAAGGTTTGATTAGAAAATTCAAGTAATTTTCTTGATCAAACTTATTTATCTTTTTAATAATTTCCTCCTGCATCTCTGTACGTTCCTTCCACTGTGCTTCTAATGGTTTGAGTTTTGGAAGCACTTCAACAATGGATTCTTAATAAGTTCAGCTTTCAAAAGTTGTTCATTAAAAACTTCAATAAATTCATTTGTTAACCTTGATTCCTTTGTCGTTTCCTTTTCTTCTTGTTTCGGTGTATTTCCCAATCCTTAAATAAAATATCTTTATGAAATTTATCGATCTTAGGGAGGTCAGCTTTATTTCCTGTGTCAAACCCTTGCCACTAAATGAACTCATTAATCTTATTTTCAACTCTTCCACATTCAAGACTCCTATTAGCCACTTTTTGGATCAGAATTTTTCTCGTATAATAGTAAGAGTTGGTGATTGAAACTTGTTGACAAAAGTTTTCTTGTTGTTGCTTTAGCTTTGCGTTCATTTCTAGTGCTTCTTTTATGAACAACAATACTTGAGGTTGTCTTTTCAATTTTTCCATTGATGCTTCAAGCTGTGTTTCTTTCTCTGTAATCTTCACCTGGTGTTGAAAATTAATTCTTTCAAATCCTATTGAAATTTAGACATCTTCATTTCAATTTTCTTACTGGAGTTAAACGTTTCTTGTTCTAACAGTCTCTCCAAATCTTGTGCTTTGTCTTATTTTTGCTTCTGTAGAATTTGTACCTTTGTGGCTATGTAAATGGTAGCATTAGCATATGCTCCTATGAACTGTGATAATTTAGTCAAATGTTCTGTAGGATTAGCCAAAGCGTCTTTCCATAGAACTTCTACAGATTCATCCATAAGATTTAAAACTATTTCATCCATTCTTCTTCTCTTTCTTCTCTTAACTACAGCCTTATGACTGGGACTGTAGAAGACATCAAGTGAGGGTATATCTTCAATATTTAGAACAATCTGTTCTGTAGGGTATGCCGAAATGATCTCTTGATCATTAACTTCAGGTACCTGATGTAGTGGAATTGTAGTTTCCACTAAATTTTGAGAATGCTCTGGAGTTTGGAAACTTGTTGGTTCATCAATATTAGGCTTTGGTGGTGGTGTTTCTAGTGCCTTGGAAAAATTCTCCCATTATTTATTCAAATATTTTGATTGAGGCTTCTCTGTCTGGTCGGGTGTATTCTAGATATGCTGAACTTCTTGAGAATATGATTCAGATGCATTAATTTCTCCACTTGTTTGCATGTCAATCTCTTTAATTACTTTATTGATTATTTTCTCTGGAATATCATTCCTACTCTTAGATTCATTTTCAGAGTGATCTGAATTCTTTCCATGGGTGGGTTTTTCACGGAAGATGAGGTCATTACTAGAGCTCAATACCTCTATTTGGTGTATTCCCAGTCCGAGACTCTATACGAGTTATTTCCTGATGTACTACGACCTTCTAATGATCCCACATCATCTCAGTCTCCTGTTATGCCTCTGGTGGATGGTGTTATTGGGATAGTGGCTCATAATGATAGTAGTGCACCTAAAAATTCTACGAAGTCTAAATCCACTATTACCGCTGCACCATCCACTCGTACCAATAACTAGAAGAATCTTGGTAAAACCTCAGAGGTAAATTTTTTTCAATCTACCGTAACAGATAAATCATTGAAAGGTAAGAAAAAGGGTAAAGGCAAGTCTAAATCTGAAAACCCTAAACGTGATTCAAAGAAGTAATCTACTAACGATTCTTCAACATGTAGGCCTAAATATCCTTGTTTTATTTGTGATGACGATCATTACACCAAGGATTTTCTTTGGTGTGCCAAACTTTCCCATCTTCTGAAGGGCACAGGAAGGGATCTAACTATTTTGAAAGAATCGTTCCCTTCTCAGCAGACACAAATGGTAGATTAAGCTCAATAGTTTGGAAGCTATCAGGTTTTCATGGCTAGAACAAAATCTATTTCCATTACCATGAGAAAAAAAGACTACCCCAATATGTCCAAGGCTCCTATGGAATCAGGAGTTACAGATCACCCTTCCTCTTTTGTGCCCCCTACCTTTGGTCCTCTCGATATTGAGAGACCGAGTAGTGACTCCATCATTCATCCACCCCAAAAATGTGTTCTTTAGAAATTTTCCTACAATCCGAATGGAGGAGTTTCATAACACTACAATATTATAGAGGATCTAGATCAAGTTCCTTTGGCAAAGTCACCTTTGGAGGTCCTTCAGTCGTTCCCATCACAACAGAAGGCACTACTCTCTTTTATTGGAGGGATTGATCCCGTAGATTATAATATGTTTACTTTCGATCTCAATAATTTAGTTCTTCGCCTCTTATCTTAGGTAGCTTTTATGATTCAAGTTACCATTATGGGAAAGAATATTCATCGAACTATCATTGATGAAGTCTCTTTGACCTGCATCATGTCTGTCGCATGTTGGAAATCCATCGGCTCTCTCCCATTGAGTTAGTCCCCGAATACCTTGGAAGCTTTCAATGGTAGAGGTTCTCGGCCATACGGTATTCTAAAGGCATTGCCCATCCTATTGGAGGGGAAAACGGTAACCATGGAAGTTGAAGTGTGTTATGAAACCAGCTCCAAAAATAGAAGAAAAGAGTCCATCCCTTCGAGGGGGAAACATCCAATACATTACATAAATGAAAAATTCTTGGATGATACAAATGAAAAAACCTCCTTCTATATAAAGGAGTCCATGGGGTCACAATCTAATCCTAGCCGACCTAACAATAATAATGTAAGGGCACAACAATAACAATATTGGGGGTACAGGGGTACAACAATAACAATAAGGGGGTTACACTAAGAACAATAAGGGACTATACTAGTAATATAGGGACCTAACATTCCTCTCTCCTCCAAAAAAGTGTTTTCCTCAATGCTTGAGTAGCTCTGTATGCTTCTATATAAAATTATCATCCTCCCATGTAGAATCTTCAGTGGGTAAGTTCTTCCACTTGATGAGATACTTTGAAATTAATCGATTTTGTAGTTGTTGAGTTCTTTTTTCCGTGACTGCTTTAGGTTCCAATATGATTTTTCTTTCCTCATCAAGTTCTGAAAATATTGTTTGAACTAGAAATTTGTCACCTATAACCTTCTTTAAGCATGAAACATGGAAAACTGGATGCACTCGCAAAGAAGCAGGAAGCTCCAATTTGTATGCCATAGTACCAATCTAATTTTTAAACACCTTGTAAGGACCATATTACTTTGGCGATAATTTATTATCCTTATTAGCTTGCTTGAGGGACATTTTTTTGTATGGTTGTAGCCGTAAAAATACCCAATCTCCTACATCAAAAATTATCTCGCTGCGATGTTGATCTTCCCGTTTTTTCATTCGATTTTGTACCAAATTTAGGTTATCCTTTAAGATTTGGAGAACTTCTTGTTGATGCTCAATGTGATCTTCCACTACTTGAACCTTAGAATTTTCTCTTCAAGATTATGTGATGGATGGTGGATGATATCCATAAAGTTCCATAAATGGGGTCATTTTTGCTGCAGTATGGAAGGAATTGTTATGCCACCATTCAAGGAGAGGTAACCACTTGACCCATTGTGTTTGCTTATCAGATACAAAACAACAAAGATATACTTCCAAACATTTATTCACTATCTCAGTTTGACCATCGGATTGAGGATGATAAGATGAGCTATGAGCTAGTTGAGTACCCAAACAAGAAAATAATTCTGTCCAAAATTTCTAGTAAAAATGGGATATCTATCACTTACAATAATCTTTGGGTTTCCATGTAGCTTTTGAATTGTTTCCATAAATGTAATAGCAAGTAGAATTGCATTAAATGGATGAGATAATGCACAAAAGTGTGTATACTTGGTAAGTCTATCAACTACCACCATGATGACACTCTTTCCTTTGGACTTAGGTAAATGTGTGATAAAATCCATTGAAATATCCTCCCATCATTGACTTGGAATGGATAAAGGTTGTAGATCAAGACCCAGGGTCTTAATTGTCTCAATTGTTTTTTTTTGGCAAACTAAACATTCCACCACAAACTTTTGAATATTAGATTTAAGGCCATCCCAAAAAAATATTTCTTCACCCTGTGGTGAGTTTTTAAAAATCCTGAGTGTCCTCCTGAAGGATAAATGTGCAATTCCAAACAAATAAATTTTTTTAGTTTGGAATTCTTACAAATATATAAGTGATATTTTTACCATAAGGAATCTTTTTTCCAAATAAATGTATCAGATGTACTAGGATCTTGTTGCAACTTTTGAATGAGTTTCCACACTTTTTCATCCTTCTTCCATTCATCCCTTGCTTCGGTTATCCAATCTGGTTGGAAAATATAAATGGCACAAAGAAATGCTTCCACCTCTTCATCCTTTATTGAGAGTGAATCTGCAACAACATTTAGCTTCCATTTTTTGTAGATGATTTCAGAGTCATAACACAACATCTTTGTGACCCATTTTTGATACTCTTTTAAAGATATTCTTTGCTGCAAAAGGTGTTTAAGACTAGCATGATCAATTTTTACCTTGAAGTGTCTTCCCATTAGGTAAGGTCACCATTTCTTTAGTGCATGTAGTATTTCCAACATTTCCTTGTCATAAATACCTCTCTGTAAATAATTTTCTTTTATTTGATGACTTACAAAACCAATGGGTCTTCCTTCTTGCATTAAAACATCACCAATTCCATTTCCTGATGCATCACATTCCACAATAAAGGTTTTTGTGAAGTCTGGCGTAGATAAGACTGGTGCTAGGCACATTTCCTTTTTAAGATGTTCAAATGCATTAGTTGCTTCAGGAATCCATGAAAATGCATCTTTCTTCAATAATTTTGTTAAAGGAGCTTCTATTCTCTCATAATTCTTAACAAACTTGCGAAAATACCTTGTTAACCCGAGAAATCCTTGCAACTGTTTTATGGTTGTGGGGACTTTCCATTCCTTAATGGCTTTAATTTTGTTAGGGTCTACCTTAACACCCTCGTGAGATACAATATGACCCAGATATTCCACCTGTTGTACTCTAAAGAAACATTTGGATATTTTTGCATATAATTGTTTCTCCTGCAATATTTTTATCACCCTATCAACATGTTGAAGATGATCCTTCCAAGACCTGCTGTAGATTAGTATATCATCAAAAAATACTAGAAAAAAATTTCAAAGGAAGGGTTTCAAAATGGAATTCACCAACCCTTGAAATGTAGAAGGTGCATTGGTAAGGCAAAAATGCATGACCAAAAATATATAATGACCCTCATGAGTTCGAAATGATGTTTTCGAAATATCTTCAGTCTTCATTCTAATTTGATAATATCCCGAACAAAGATCCAACTTGGTAAAATAAATTGCTTCATGTAATTCATCCAATAATTCATCAATCACAGGAATGGGAAATTTATCTTTAATAGTGAGTTTATTGAGCTCCCTATAATCAGGATACATGCCCCATGATCCATCCTTCTTGTGCACCAATGCTAGTGGAGCAGAGAAAGAACTTTGACTAGATTGAATTATACTAGGCTCTAACATTTCTGCAATCATACATTCAATTTCGCTCTTTTGGACATAAGGATATATGTAAGGCCTAATGTTTGGAGGAAAACTTCCTGGAATCAAATGAATAACATGATCATGATCATGAATAGGTGGGATTCCTTTGGGAGTTTCAAACACCTTGGAATGATTGTCCAATACTTTTTGGAGATATGGAGAAATAGATGATTTTGATGTTTTAACTTCTAGTGAACATAACTGTGCAATTGTTACACTAAAAACTATCACCTTGAAATTTTTTTGACTGTATGAGCTCATTAACACTCATACATACCTCCTTTGCAAGTCTGACAACCTTTACTCCTCATGTCAAGCCTTGAAACAGGAGGAAAAACCCCTAAAAATCTCTAAAACTTTGGGTACGTAGGTAACATGAAGCCTGCTTGTGTTCCTAGCTAGGTTACGAATGTAATACACTTCTTACCTACATTCTAGAACGCAGTTTTCCTTTGCAATTCCTGTGTACCCTCCTCAAAGTAAAAAAAGTGACAAACTAAAGTCAAAAAACTGATTTGAGGTCAATTCTAGAAGGTTCTAGATGAGAATTTTTGGGGATGAGTACGCTTTAGTAAGGTGCATGTATCCCACACCTTAAGGAACTAATCCCTTGATGTGAGGAGTCTATCCCTTTGAAGGAGGATTCTATCCCTTCAAAGGTGGAATCCTAACCTCCTCACCTCGTTAAAAAATGAATCAGTGGGCCATGAGGACAGTTCTTTTCCTGTGTCAACCTCATTAAAAAATGAAATAGATTCTTGTGAGGAGAGTTCCTTTTACTGTGTCAACCTCGTTAAAAAATGAATCAGTGAGTGTGCGGATAGTTCCTTTTACTGTGTCAACCTCGTTAAAAAATGAAACAAGTTTGCTGAGGACAGTTCTTTTCCTGTGTCAACCTCGTTAAAAAATGAATCAGTGAGAGTGAGGAGAGTTCCTTTTACTGTGTCAACCTTGTTAAAAATGAATCAGTGAGTCCAAGGATAGTTCCTTTTACTGTGTCAACCTCGTTAAAAAATGAATCAGTGAATCAGAGGAAAGTTCCTTTTACTGTGTCAACCTCGTTAAAAAATGAATCGGTGGGCCATGAGGATAGTTCTTTTCCTATGTCAACCTCATTAAAAAATGAAACATATTCTTGTGAGGATAGTTCCTTTTATTGTGTCAACCTCGTTAAAAAATGAATTAGTGAGTGTGAGGAAGTTCCTTTTACTGTGTCAAACTTGTTAAAAAATGAATCAGTTGGTTAGAGGATAGTTCCATTTACTGAGTCAACCTCATTAAAAAATGAATTAGGTATGAGGATAGTTATTTTCCTGTGTCAACCTCATTAAAAAATGAATCAGTAGGTTATGTAGGTAGATTAGAAATAAGTAGTTTCCGAGGATGGTTCCTGTTACTGAGTCAACCTTGTAAAAAAATGAATCAGGTATGAGGAAAGTTCCTTTTACTGTGTTAACCTCGTTAAAAATGAATCAGTGTATCAAGAGGAAAGTTCCTTTTACTATGTCAACCTCATTAAAAAATGAAACTCGTTGCCAAGAGCATAGTTATTTTCCTGTGTCAAGCTCGTTAAACAATGAAACAAATCCTCCCCTAATTGAGTCGAGTCTTTGAGTAGATCTCGTAAATGTTAAGTCATATATTTAGGTTAGTTATGTCAGTTTTTTGCATAATTTTCTTACAGTTTTAGGTCGGGTCTTTCATATGATCTCGTAAATGAACCTTCATTCCATCCAGCTATTAATTGCCATTAGTCTACTTAGTTGAATGAAATGAAGCTGGGGGGGCATGCGCTCTAGCAGTTATGCTTATGGGGCATCAAGAACAGTTTTCTCTCTGTTTCAAGCTTGTGTAAAAATGAAACCACTCTGAAGCATAGTTTTTTCTTTCTATTTCAAGATTTTATAAAAATGAAACCTATCTTGAGTCAATTTTGGTTATTATTTTCAAGACTCGTTAAACTCATGAAAATCCCGAGATTATTTTGCTATCTTTCATTCTCGTAAAACACATGAAAATGTCGAGTTCTTTCCGTATTTTCCTGCTCGTAAATTAAATTGAAATTCGGCCACATGAGTACATTTTTATCCCTTTTTCAAACTCGTTAAAACTTATGAAAAAGTGAAAACCATGAGTACATTTTTATCCCTTTTTCGAACTCGTTAAAACTTACCGAAAAAGCGAAACCTTGGAGTCCATTTTTAAGCCCTTTTCAGACTCTCTAAACATGAAAAGATTTCCGAGCACTTGATTATTCGAACTCATTAAAATAAATGAATGATCGTCCCTTCAGTATAATTTTACCCCTTTTACAGACTGAAATGGACTATTTACGAAAAAGGTATACGTTGACTAATTACGATGTTACACTGAAAATTGTCATCCTGACATTCTGCCATGTGTATGAGCTCATTATTACTCATACTTCTCCCTTTTGCAAGTCTAATATATCAGTTCCTCATGTCAAGCCTTAAAAATCGGAAAAAGTTCCTAAAAGTCTCCTAAACTTTGGTATCGCACTTTCTGGCTATCTTTCCTGCAGTCTCGCACCCAATGTTCAGCTTGCCTGCGTTCCTGAATGCACTTTATCTTTATTATAGGTGCGGACCCCTGTAATATTAAAAAGGCGCAAGTAAAATCCCAAAAATATCAATTAAAGTAAATTCTGGAAGCTTCTAGAATGGATTTTGCAGTGGCAAAACCGCTCTTGTAAGGTGCATGAATCCCTTACCTTATGGAGCTAACCCCTTGATGTGAGGAGCTTATCCCTTTGAAGGAGGATTCTATCCCTTCATGCTTGGAACATAAAACCTCCTCTTGTCCACTATAAAAAGAGGCATTGGGTAGCCTCAAAGGGAGTTCAAGCTTTTAGAATATTTGAAGTTAAGTGCTGTTAAGATTTAGACTCAATTAACTAAGGCTTTTGTGAGGAGAGATTACATACCTCTATTTGTCTTGGTTGGAGGAGTGTAGAACTTGTCAAAGTAAAGGAGACTCCTGCTTCGGACCCCGGAAAGTCCTATACAACATCAAGGCTCAGGTTGTAAGGATTTTCTTCTTTTGAAATTAATACAAATATACTCATTTTTCTCAATAAGCTTTCAATCAATGGTTTATTTCATAGATTCCTTGATCACTATGATAAGCATGGTTTATGATGATTTCTATATAGGTGCTATGTAATATTTTGCTTGTTTTCGACTGCAGGTTTACGAGGAAAACTCCTTCAAGCGTGCGAGGGACAACAACGACTTCAAACAAGCACTGGACAAACGGTAAGTCTTTTACACCTCTATAGAGCCTTTTGTAAACCTTATATGTTTAGAGAAAGATTAGTATGTTTGGCTGTTTGTTGCTAGATACTTTTAGTACTAGGGAGATCGGTCTTGTCCGTAAGACGGATTAATCCATACAACAAATTGGTGACTCCGCTGGGGAAAGAACTTGTTGTTTTTGGTTCTCTTTTATTTTGATTTGAGGAAACATTTTTCTTGGTTTTTGATTGATTGACATCTGCCTGGGTAGCTTAGGTTTTCTCTGTTTTTGAAAATTTTGAAATCCTTTAAGTTTTTCTCTAGTTTTTCCTGGGACCGCACTTTGCCTTGTTTTCACAGTGCAGGCAGTTTCGCACTTTTCCTGTGTAAACAGTGCGGGACCACACCTGTGATATCTTGGAGCCTGCGGACCCTGTTAAAATTTTGAAAAAAATCAGATTTCTTTCTTTGGTTTATCTTGATTTTAATTTTCAGTTTTTGTTTTCTGCCCAGATTGATGATTGTTTTTGTCAAAAGCTTTCTGTTAATAAATCTCAGCAGTATTGGTGTTTTAATGATTTTCTAGAATTTTTGCGTTTTGTATTGTGTTTCACTTGGTTTGTAGCGATTTGAAGCATTTGACGTTTTGAAGTACCTCAGATTACCTTGGTCTTTTTTTCTTTTGCTGAATCTGACCTGATTGTGAAATCATCCTTTATTGAGAAATAGAGTTACCTGTTTCTTTGCAAATCTTCGAAAAGAAACTTTGTTATTGGTTTTTGAATTTTGTTTTTCATAAAAAACATAATTGAGTGTTTTTCGATATGTTTTTTATTCTGAACGAATAGATCCTTAGTTCGTTGAACAACTAAGATAAAACATTCTTCAAAAAAGCTTAAAATCTTTTATTCATTTAGATTATTAAATCTCGAAATTAGTTTGTAGTTTTGAGTGCTATTAAACTTTGTAGATCTTGAAATTAGTTTGTAGTCTTGAGTGCTATGGAGCTATAAAAAGGGTCTCTTTCACCTCTAATTACCTCACATTAATATGTCAATCCGGGAGAGTTTTGTTATTACAAAGAGTGACTCAATCCGAGGCTATCATTTGTCAGAGTAATTCTAGTAGTACAGTGCCTAAGAAATACAAGAGTAAACGGATGCTTGACTGTAATTAAATTACTTCAAAGAATAAATCACACACTCAGAAAACTCAACACTTATCAGTCAAGGGTTCGGCAGTGATAACCCATCCCTTCGGAAACTGATAGGAAGGAAATCAGAGCATAGGCCATGAGCCTAGGAGCTAGACAGTGACTGCCAATACTCACTACAGCCTTAGATCATCTCTCACACCAAATGCAAGTAAATGGAACAGCAAGTAAAGGATTGAACAGCAATTCTGGAATGGAACATCAAACCTAAAATGGAACAGCAATTGAATAACTAAGTCCCGCGGGTTGTAACCAAACTTAATCCATTAACTCAAATGCACTCTTTACAATCAAATAACATTCTTTCACTCTAAAGGCAATTCACACAAATCACACTAATGGAACAGCAATAACGATTAATGAATTATGGAACAATACTGATAAATCGGAAACACACACAATACATTGGAATAACAATCTGAATCAACGGAAATACAATTGTGCTTTCAAATAGAACGCTATTGTTACTGAATCCAACGATTATAAAGAACACTGCCTCAACAAATGTATGACACGAATATTCAATATAACAGCTCTGTAACAAAACAGTAAGAACATGCAATTAACCCTGAAAAGGATTAATAACTTGATGCAGAGTCAACACACGATTCTGTCTGTAAAAACCTCAATGATTCAATCTTTAACAGAGCATGTAATATGAACTTTATAAAGCATATCAAATTATCAAATAACACTGATAAACAAACCACACAGAAGTCAAGTCGTAATGGTACAAAAGCAAGTGTCCTCCGGGGCCGGGCCCTTAGCCTCCAAGGATACACCGCTTTAAGTTAATCCAGACGCAGAGATGGAATAATCACCAAGCTTTCATTAACGCATCGGTCAAAAATACATTGAACCAGTTCTCAACGAAACTTAATAATCAAAGCTGATGTCTTACAGAAAATTACATAAAAGCGTATTCTATCTCCCTCTATCAAGCTAACAGTGTTGTCCCTTTATATAAAGGTGACGGCGGAGATGTCTAAGTGACAAGATAAATAAAGCAGCGATCCCTCAAGATCAAAGATCCTGAGGGATTCGCCAAACTGTTAACTCTTCATCCTGTCTTTTCTTTTGCGCCGAGCTGGTGTCTTCACCTCCTTTTCCGGGCCGATTTTCTTTGATCTGTTTATCCTTGTTTGCATTCGGTTCTCGTTCAGAGGGACAGCAGTTATCTCGACTTTATCCTTTCCTTTGGAGCGGCAATTCCTTGTTTTCTCCTTTTCCTGTACAGAAAATAACCATTATCAGTGGCTAAGTCTTGCATGTCAATTCTCACATGTTTTGTTATAGTTCCTTATTACTTTCCAAATTCGTGATACAAAAAGGTTCATAAATTCTATTAAAAAGCCACTGAAATAATCATCAAAAGCATACCTTTTTAGTACTCCACACACCCCCCTGCTTACCTTGTTTCATGTCCTCATGAAAACATTGTAGTTGACATGCAAGGCAGTGAGAGAATATGCTGGAGAAGGAGTCTCATGCGGAGGCCTACAACCATGATGAGTGATTAAATAGTCAAAGAACTGACCTGTTTGTCCCTCAGGCATCTCATACAGGGCCTGGTATCTGTGTGCAGGGTGCCAAATAATTGGAGTACGAAATCTATATCCTAACCAGGATGGCCCTGCTTTCAAAATACTTTCGCCATAGAGGTTCAAACGGTTGGCAGCTAACTCAAAATTTTCATACTTAAATGGTTCTCTGAGCTGGATGTTTGGATCAGAGATTCGGTACCGAAATTTGGCTGCATTAATGGCCAAGTCTTGGATGGAAAGAAAATACTCTAACCCTTCCCGAATAAGTGCCTCATGCATGGGTCCTAAAGTTTCATAGACACCCGGAGTCTTTATGAGGTTTCTATGAGCTTTCCACAACTGTACTGGGTTCCTAGGCTCAGCCCTAACCCGTAAATCTAGGCCATTTTCCTGACTCTGGAAAGTATCATAGGCTTTAAGCCACTTAATCTGATTAACCCCGAATGAAATGAATGCTTGTAATTGGATGTCTCCAATGAAAGGGCCAGGGTTTAACTCAGTCTCCTGATTTAGCACAAGGTCATGCAAATAAAGTTCACACAACAATCTCTAGACTTTCACTCCATAATGTTTACAGCAGTCTATAAAGTCATTGACAGTGTTGATTTGTATAGGGGTGCCTGCTTTAACAGCTTTTATTTTTAATTGTAAATACCGTTCTAATAAAAACAAAGCATAGTTTTTAGCAGGGGCCCTACATGCTAAAACGTCATTGTATAAAGAACACAAGGTATTCATCTGCTTGATAACAGTATCTAGTCTACAGGTTACCTGTGCAACTTCCTCTTGTTCCTTTCGCCACCCTTCAAAAGCCTGGCCTTTGGATTGATTGACGTCCCTTAGTTGCTGCTGTAACTCTTCATATTTTTCTCGGGGAACCATTTGCCCTCTAAGTTGTTCGGCTTCTTGCTGGGCTTGCTTCACCATCTTATGCAAGGTTTTTGTCTTCGGATCTTTTTTCCATAAGTCAGTGGAGGCCGGGAGTTTTACCTGAACTTTCTTATTATGCTGTTTGGAGTTCAGAACCCTTATTACCCCTGAGGGTGGTGCCTCTGTCTGAATTTCTTTGTCACTGGTCCTTATCTCATCCTTTTCTGTTTTAACGCGAATATCTGTCTGTTCCTCAGCATCATTTGGAACGGCAGCTGGATTCTCAGTAGGGTTTTGGACAGCAGGCTGTTTATTGGCCTTCTTTTTCCTCTTTACCTTCTGGTTCTTTTTCAGAATCCTAATTTGTTGTCTGAGCTGGGTTATCGTATTCAACAATTTCTGCCGTTCCCTCCGCAACTTCTTAATTTCCAGCGTTTCACTAGAAGGAACAGCAGGCTGTCTGCTGTGGTCTGGATCATGACTGGTTTCTAAATCTTCCTCTTGGGGCTCTTCCTCACTGTTCTGTTCTGGCTGTTCTGGGGTAGGAACCTCGACTGGTTCTGTCTCTTCCTGAGCACTTGCTATTTCTGCTCCTACTCCCTCTAGAATTTCCTCTTGTGACCTGGGAACAGATTGTTCCCGTTCAGTATTTACCTCCTCTTCATCATGAACATGCATGTTTTCTTCTTGGGGTTTGTCGTGTGGGTCCTCTGAACTAGAAGGTTGGCCATACTTACCCATATTGGCTAGGATTGCGGCCAAGTCATCTTCTCCCAGTAGGTCTTGTAATGGGCTATCTCCCTGCTGTTCTATTTCCTCCTCTTGTTCAGCTTCTGCTTCTGTCTCCTCTTCGGATTGCTCGTCCTTTATTACCACTGGTTGGCTGACGCTTTCCTGGAGCTTTTCCAGCCTTCCTCGTATCCGAGCTAACCGGGCTGATTTTCTGGGCTTATCTATGCTTCCTCTCATCTGAGCTAACCGAGCTGATTTTCTGGGTTCCTCTGGTTGCTCGGGTGGATTACTGGCATGCTTGCGCTTTGCCGATTCTTGGTGTGTCTCTGGTTGTTCTGATGTACTAGCAACATGTTCTCTGCGTTTTGCCGGTCGTTCTGGTGTGCTTATAGAATGTCTACGTTTTGGGGATGGCGCTGTCAATCCCCCCTCAATCATTGCAATCAGCTCTTCCCAGCTGCTCTGCTGCTGGGTGAGACCATAACTAACAACTAGTCATATTAACCCATGGTGACTAACGACTGAATCTACATGCTGTGCCTTTTTTATAATTTGTGCAGCATCATGCAGTAATGAGTTCAAGAGTGTAGGTAAATTTACAGAGCATTTCTGCTTTAAAACAACGAAAAGTTTAAGATGTCGTGGTCTTACCACGTCTTTCCTTCCTTCGCAGGTGATGTAGCTCTGCACTGTTCTTGCTAGCTCCGTCCAGGGTTCTCCTAGGGTTGCTGGCAAAACTCCCTTCCCCTTAATTGTCAAACTCTGGCCTTCGTCCTGGAAAATTTCCATGACCTTCTGTAATCGTTCCTTTTTTTAATGTCCATACCGGTCCGGTGGCTGGTAGTCCTGAAACTTCTGCAATTATGTCATCGGTGACCGCTATCTGCTTCCCCCTTACTGTGGAGTGATCATCCTGTAGGTTCTGCAAAAATTCCATCGCTACTGTTTCATTAGACTCCTGTAGGCGATTGAAATAATTCAACCATCCTGCTCTTTCCAGGATCTCTCGGGCAGCAGCGGAGATCGTCAACTGTTGAGGCTCGCTTTGAATTTCCCTTCCTCCCATGGTTTCACTGTGGATTCTAAATGGAACAGCAACTACGTTTTCTGTTTGAAACACAGAGAGGGTGATAATCGCAAGGTTTCGAAAAAACACAGAGTATGCAACAGTGCAACAGAAAGCAACTTGTGACAAAAATAGAAATGCCATGCCATTAAACCATGCCAAACCGTCGTATACTAGCTTTCCCGAATGGTAAGTTGACACGTAATACAGGGAATGATGAGGTTAACCTCCCCCCCCGCAATGTGATAGGCTGTCCCAGCCGGCAAATAAAGGAGCGGCACCCGGTCTGCAATCAAGTCAGAAAGGAACAGCATATGGAATTATGCTATGTTGAAAAGGACAACAAATTACCGAAATCGAGGCGGAAAATTGATCGCGTATTATATAATAGGCTGCTGTGTTATGATATGAGGCTGATAGGTAGGGCATGTATCGTACTTGCCAAATCTCAAGCGGTCATGGTCACTCCCGTTGCCATGATTGGTAATGATAAATATTCATGCGATGTATAAATCGGGAAATAACATATGATTAGTTCCTAGGATATAAGAAACAAAAGAGTATTAGTATCTTACCCATTGGTGTAACTAAGGTGACTCCAATACCATCAACAGTACTCTGCTGCCAACAGGTGTCCATAACCTTGGCAGAGTTGTTTTTTCACCCTCGGAACCATGATCCTTTGTGTATACTTAGGAATGCTGTTATGTCAAAATGTAGACCATTATGCTGGCTTGGTGACCAGTTAACCATAATGCCATTCACGGGGACGGAGCGAAACGTGGGCAGGCCGGCTCGTGATGAGACCTCCTGTTCCAAGGTTCATTTATTTGATATACCTTTTGGACCATATCCCAGGTGTGGTGGCCATAATGGGAATGCCACTTCACTTCCATCCTCATGATCATGGTAGGCTGGCTCTCGATGAGACCCCCTATCCTGCATTTGACACTTCACATATCATGTTCACATATGTTTTATTTTTTATAGAATATTTTTCCTTATTTATACACAAAGGGTGGTTCAACACTCCTTAAGAGTAGGAATGGTGGAAGAAGTCTTATCATCTCAATAGGAAGATATAAGCTCTTTGCTCTTATTCCCAAGTACTAATCAAAAAATTTTAAGGGAATCAGCATGATAAAGATAACCAATCAGGGCAAAATTAGTAAAACAGTGACAACAAAAGATAAGAAATAAGTATGTTCTTCCTTTTATCCTCTTATTAATGCAGAGCCTTATAGATATAGCGATTTATGGTTTGCAAATTTCGGTATGTTGTGATTTTATGTTTCATTGCACAAATACATAGCTGTAGCTTAAAGACTAGAAAGAGGACGGGCAAGAAGCATACTCAATTTAGATCAGCAATAGGGATAAGATGTTTCACAAGGAGAGCAAAAGTATGCTAGAGGTGTTTCTTTGAAAAAGAAACAACGACGGATGATAGAAAAAAAGAACAGCAAAAATGCAAATGCCGTTCCTTTGGGAAAAGGAACGGCAAAAATAAAAATACTATAAAAAACACTCTAAATGCCAAAAAGGAATAATAGTAATAAAAGAACGTTGTTTCTTTGAAGAAAAAGGAACGGTGGTAACCAAAAGGAATAGCAGAAAACGTAATAATGTTGTTCCTTTGAAAAAGGAACAGCAGAGATCCCGAATGCTGTTCCTTTAGAAAAGGAACAGCAAAACAAGCAAGACCAACATCATAAGAAACACGCAAATGCTATTTTTAGAAGGGCAAAAAATCGAACTTTGTGAAAGAAAAGGAACAGCAAAAATGACAAGGAAATATTTAATTCAAACTTATGTACAAGAATCACTCAAAAACAAGAACTTATGTACAAATTGCAAAAAGAAATGAACCCTTAATGAATTACAGGTGAGGAAGATTTCTCTTCCTCTCCTAAGATCTCCATATTAGTGTCTCGGCGTAGCTGCTGGCAGAAGGATTCCCGAGTGAGTGGTTTGCGATAGAGACGGACTCGGTGGCCATTCACTTTGAATGCATATCCAGAACCGTCAATGGTAATTAGAGTAAGGGTTCCATTGTCATGCACCTTCTGGATTTCGTATGGTCCCAACCATCGAGTCTGAAGTTTTCCAGGGAAGTCCTGAAACCGAGAGTCGTATAACAGAGCCCAGTCTCCCTCGTGAAAGACTTTATTTTTGATGAGCGCATCATGCCATTTAGCTCGCTGCTATTGAATCAATGCTGTATTTTGTAGTGCAGAGAGCCTAATTTCGTCTAATTCATTGATCTGCTGTAGTCGATTGATTTGTGCCTCGCTGAGATCTAGGCCAACTTCCTGTGCTGTCCGTAATGTTTGGATTTCGAATTCTATGGGAAAAATGGGTTGTTTTCCAAACACTAGTTGATAAGGTGAGTAACCGGTGGTGCTCCGCCATGTGGTTCTATAGGCCCAGAGTGCTTCAGGTAGTCGGGTAGCCCAATCATGCCTATGTGACGCAATAGTTTTCGTTAGGATTGATTCTATTATCTTATTGCTACTTTCTACCTGCCCATTTGCCTGTGGGTGATATGGAGTAGTGATTTTATGCTGGACATGATAATTGTTAAGTGTTGCAGCTAATTTATGCCCAACAAATTGTGGTCCTCCATATGTAATTATTTCCCTAGGAAGGCCATAACGAACAAATAGATGGAACAGGAACTGTATGACAGAGTCCTCTGTGGCTCTTGGCAATGCTTCTGCCTCAACCCATTTGGTGACATATTCTGTTGCCACCAAGATATATGTTTTCTGATTTGACGAGGGGTTGATGGGTCCAACGAAATCAAGAGCCCATCGCTCGAATAGTTCGATGACTAACTGTGGTTTCAGAGGCATCTCATCAGCTTGACCAGGTTGTCCTACTCGCTGGCAGCTGTCACAGGCTTGGACAAATTTCTTTGCATCTTTGAAAATCGTAGGCCAGTAATATCCTGTCTGCAATACTTTGTGTCCAGTTCTTCGCTCAGCAAAGTGTCCACCACACGGTCCATCGTGACAGGCTTTTAGGATGTCAAAGATTTCATCCTCTCGAACACATCGCCTGATATGCATGTCTGCCCCTGTGTGAAACAAATAGCCCCCAATCCACGAGAATCGAGAACTCTTCTGAACAATCTGCTTGCGCTCATTAGGGGTTAAATGTTTTGGTAGTTTACCTACTGCGAGGTAGTTGGCAACATCAGCATACCAGGGTGTTTGAACGGCAACAGCAAACAGGTGCTCATCCGGAAATCGATCTTCAACTGCTGCTGCATCGCTTGATTTTGGTATTCTCGAAAGAAAATCGGCTACGGGGTTTTCTTTGCCAGGCCGGTCCTTGATTGTGATGTCGAATTCCTGCAATAAAATTAACCATCGAGTTACTCTGGCATTTGTGACAGGCTTATTTGCTAAATATTTTATAGCAGAATGGTCTGTATATAAGATAACAGGATAGCCTGTAATATAATGTCTAAATTTATTGACAGGATGTATTACAGCTAGGAATTCTTTTTCAGTAACAGTGTAATTTAATTCAGCAGGGGATAAGTTCTTGCTGATGTAATAGATGGCATATGGTGTTTTATCCTCTTCCTTCCCAAGGACTGCGCCAATAGCTGTATCTGAGGCATCAGATGATATCTGGAACGGTAGGTCCCAGTTTGGTCCTCGAAGGACTGGGGCTGTGAATACGAGCTTCTTTAAATCCTCGAAAGCATGGTCACATTTTTCTGTCCAAAGAAAATCAACGTTACCGGTTAGTGCATATAAAGGAGCAACAATGTGCGAATAATGCTCTATAAATAGTCTATAATAACCGGAAAATCCAAGAAATCTGTGTACCTCTGTTTGAGTAGTAGGAGTGGGAATGAGCAAAAGTATTTGGATTTTGGCCGGGTCTACCTGAATGCCGACTGCTGAAACATAATGTCCTAGGATAAGTCCTTCAGTCATCATCAAAAAACATTTTTCGTGGCCTAAGCAAAGCCTGGTAACAATGCAGCGTTGTAGGAATTTTTCTAGGGTGTCTAGAGCCGGATCAAAATCATCTCCATATGGTGTAAAGTCATCCATGTAAACTTCAAGTCCATCATTTATTAAATCTGCAAAAATGCTAAGGATAGCCCTTTGGAATGTGGCAGGAGCATTACATAGGCCAAAAGGTAGAACTCGATAGGCAAATGTTCCCCAAGGACAAGTAAAAGTAGTTTTATCCTGGTCTTCGAGGGCAATCTGAATCTGATTGTATCCACTGAAGCCATCCAGGAAAGAAAAGAATTTCTTTCCTGCTAAAGTATCTAATACTTGGTCTATGAATGGGAGAGGAAAGTGATCTTTTTGTGTTGCCTTATTTAGTTCCCTATAATCCACACAAATTCTCCATTTTCCGTTCTTTTTTGGTACCACCACAAGCGGAGAGACCCATTTACTATCAGAAATAGGATAGATGAAATTAACATCTAAAAGTTTCTGCAGTTTAGTTTTTACGACATCTTTTAGATGAGGATTAAGTCTCCTTTGCGGCTGACGCACAGGTCTGGCATCTTTTTCTATATAAATGTGGTGTGTACATAATTGTGGATCGATTCCTTTCATATCAGGGTAGTCCCATGCAAATGCTTCTTGATACTTTGTTAATAGATGGATGAGCTTAGTTTCATGTTCAGGTGTGAGATTAGCATTGATGTTTAAAGTTTTCCCCGGTGCAATTTCCACAGTTTTACTATTTGCAACAGAAGTAACAGGTATCGTTTGGTCATGCGTATCTTTCAGAGGATCTTCCTCCAATTCATTATCAAATGCTGCTTCTATCATGTGACACTGTGTGCGAGATTTAGTTTGACTAATGAAATTACTAATGGCATCATCTTCTGTTTGGTATTTAAAATCAAGTGCCTCTTGTATAGTCAATGGAGATCTGATGTTATCAGTAAGGTATGATACAGGGTGCTTATTAGTTTTGATTATTGTGACACTTGGCTGCGCTGGAGGATATAGAACTAAATTCTTTCTATTCGGTCCTCTGGTTATGGTCATATTTCCCTGCCGACAACCAATGTAGGCATCGGCAGTAGCGAGCCAAGGTCTACCTAAAATTAGCGGGTGTCCATCAAGTCGGGTTTTTGGATTAATTATCAGGAAATCGGTTGGATACTCCCAGGATTCTACAGAGACCATGACATCATGTAGAGTACCCTCTGGTCTAACCGCAGATCGGTCAGCTAATTCTAACAGAGTGGAGGTGGGTTCTACAGATGTAATGCCAAGCTTTTGGCAATTTGTGGTTGTTAAAATATTAATTGCAGCCCCTAGATCAACTAAGGCATTAGACAGGGTCTGACCATAAATTTGAACAGTTATAATTGGATTCCCGGGGTCTTCATATTTAAGGGGTGTTTCTCTTCCAGACAATAGATTAGATAAAGTACCGACTACTTGGACTCTTGGATTATTTGTTATATTCCTCCTTGGTTTCTTTATGCACAATTCTTTGATAGTTTTTGCGTATATAGGAATGTCTTGAATGGCTTGGAGGAATGGGATTTTTATGTACAGATTTTGTAATTCTCCCAGAATGTCAAAGTCAGGATATTGTATGGGTCGAGGTATGACTAATCGTTCTGGGAACGGAGGAGAGGATGTGGTTGCTTGATTATGAGTTTGTTGCTTATTTACATCCTCTTGTTGTAACTGATGTTCTCTTGGTAACTGATCTTCAATATGAACTATTTTATCTCCCTCAGTTTCAATTATACGTCCAGATCTTAACTGAAGGTCATTTCACTCCCTCAGGTCGGGTCCTATTTCTGGTGATTCTATGATTTGAATAGATTGGACCTGTCTGTTATTTGGATTGGGATCGGGTTGGGCTGGGAGTTGCGGTCTCAGGTTAGACTGGGGATTTTGGTGTAAGGCTGGCAGAGTAGGTTGAGGGAGCGGAATAGTTCCAGCTGGGTGGTACATCGGTCTTTGCCAGCTTGTCTGCCAGGGTGAACTTTGTGAAGTAGAGGGAGCCCATTGTGAAGGATACGGGCCATTTTGCCAATATGGTGGAGTGTAAGGGAAATTCGACCAACCAGTTTGGCTTGTTTGATTCAGCCATGGATTTGAAGAAGGAAATGATTGTGGTGACCAGTTTGTAAATGGGGTTTGAGATTGATTTTGCCACATACCATATTGTTGAGCATTATACTATGGGTTTTGAAAGAAAGAGGTTGGGTCCGGAAACATACCAGGTTGTCTCGGCTGCCACTGGCGGCGCTGGTTGATCGAATTCACCGATTCTGGTTCTTCTTCTGCTTCCTTATATACCGCTTTCAATCCAGGAAGTGAGGGGCAGCTTTCCGTAAGGTGATCTTTTGTACAGATGGCGCATGTTTGGACTTTATCCAGTGGACACTCCTTGTGGCTATGTTTCTTTCTGCATCGGGGGCAGAAGATTGCCAAATTCTGTTCTGCCTCCAGCTGCTTCTGTTTAGCCTGCACAATATCAAGTTGTGTAGTTAGTGTCCCCATAATATGAGTTTTAAAATTTTCTAATAAATTTCCAATTTCTGCACGTGTTACTCCTTCTGCTGATACTTTGTTATCTCTTGCAAACCGATCATATTCTGTCGGTTTTATTCTTGTGCTACCTCTCGAACTCTTGATACATAAGTCAATGATGTCAGCAAAATTCTCTTGATAAATGTCCCCTTTTCCCATAATGTTTAATGTTTCAATCCATTGTTCCTTCATACCCCTTATTAATGCAGTTTTTAACACATTATCAGGTAAAGGTAGTGATGCATAAGGAGATCTTTGTAGATTGTACTGAAAACATTCCACATACTCCTCTAATGTTTCATTCGGTCTAGCTGTCATTTGAAATATTTCGTCTTTTAATTCTCTAGACCTGCAATAATCCTGATATTTTTTTAAGAAGGATTCTTTCATTTGATCCCAATTGTTGATAACCCTGCCACCTAGCCCCATAAACCATCTTAAAGCAGCCCCTTTTAATGTAGAGGGGAATAATTTCAATTTTTGGGGATCGGTGGTGTAATCGTACCCCCTACATAACACATCGAATTCGAATAAGAATGCATCCGGATCTTCTGATGTGAGTCCGTGAAATGTAGGGATATGCTGAAGAGGGATAGCTTTCATGGGTGCATTTGCTGCAGAATCCACTATAGGATATTGTAATGTAGAGGTTTGAGTATTTGGCTGGTTTTGATCGACACAAAATTCTCTATTGTGATTTTCACCGAAAGATGTGATAATTAATTTGGCTGGTTTTGAGCCATGGAATCGAATATATGCCAATAACCTTCTGGGATATCTAGGAGGGTATTCCTAGGTTGAGTGGGAACTGTTTTGACAGGGACAGGGATAATTTTAACAGCGGACCCCTTATCTGGAATAATGAGAATACCAGGTGTCTGAGGAGATTGAACTCCTTCAACAATGACTTTCGCAGCACTCCCCTTATCTGGGCTATCTAATGGTTGATTTGTTTCAATAGGGGATTTTGGTTCCTTGGTTTCCCCTGTTTCTCCTTCTCCTTCACAAAAGTTGCTGGAATTCCCTTCCTGCAATAGTTCTGGAGTAGAATTTTCAATTTCTTGAAAGTCCTGCTCTTCAGTTTGACTATGCACCTCAGCACAGGCTACGGATGGTGATCCTGTGGCCTGAAGGGAACTAGTAGGCGGTTTAGAAATGTTTTTCCTGGGGCCTACTGATGGCTGAGATTCTGCGTTCTTATAGATTTTGTCTATGAAGGTCGTTCGGCCAAGGGTCACCGGCCCCTTAGCTTTTTCAGGCTTGGATGGGGGTTTGATATTCTTTTCTGGTCTTTTCTGCTTAGTCATGCACTCAAAAATGAACTACCAACTTTTATTTAAACAAAGCAAAAACAAATCTGTTAGGAAAGCGGATAGTGGAGCAGGGGTTTTACATGCTCCGCACGTAGGTTCTTACCTTCCGTTTTTAGGATCCAACTCCTCCCTAGCAGGCTCGTACACTACTCTGAAAAAGACAAATGGCTACACTCTTTCCCCGGCAACGGCGCCAAAATGTGGAGCTATAAAAAGGGTCTCTTTCACCTCTAATTACCTCACATTAATATGTCAATCCAGGAGCGTTTTGTTATTACAAAGAGTGACTCAATCCGAGGCTATCATTTGTCAGAGTAATGCTAGTAGTACAGTGCCTAAGAAATACAAGAGTAAACGGATGCTTGTCTGTAACTAAATTACTTCAAAGAATAAATCACACACTCAGAAAACTCAACAGCTTATCAGTCAAGGGTTCGGCAGTGATAACCCATCCCTTCGGAAACTGATGGAAAAGAAACCAGAGCATAGACCATGAGCCTGGGAGCTAGACATGGACTGCCAATACTCACTACAGCCTTAGATCATCTCTCACACCAAATGCAAGTAAATGGAACAACAAGTAAAGGATTGAACAACAATTCTGAAATGGAACAGCAAACCTATAATGGAACAGCAATTGAATAACTAAGTCCTGCGGGTTGTAACCAAACTTAATCCATTAACTCAAATGCACTCTTTGCAATCAAATAACATTCTTTCACTCTAAAGGCAATTCACACAAATCACACTAATGGAACAGCAATAACGATTAATGAATTATGGAACAATACTGATAAATTGGAAACGCGCACAATACATTGGAATAACAATCTGAATCAACGGAAATACGATTGTGCTTTCAAAAAGAACGCTATTGTTACCGAATCCAACGATTATAAATACACTGCCTCAACAAATGTATGACACGAATATTCAATATAACAGCTCTGTAACAAAAACAGTAAGAACATGCAATTAAGTCTGAAAAGGATTAATAACTTGATGCAGAGTCAACACACGATTCTGTCTGTAAAAACCTCAATGATTCAATATTTAACAGAGCATGTAATATGAAATTTATAAAGCATATCAAATTACCAAATAACACTGATAAACAAACCACACAGAAATCAAGTCGTAATGGTACAGAAGCAAGTGTCCTCCGGGGCCGGGCCCTTAGCCTCCAAGGATACACCGCTTTAAGTTAATCCAGACGCAGAGATGGAATAATCACCAAGCTTTTATTAATGCATCGATCAAAAATACATTGAACCAGTTCTCAACGAAACTTAATAATCAAAGCTGATGTTTTTCAGAAAATTACATAAAAGCGTGTCCTCCCAAGCTAACAGTGCTGTCCCTTTATATAAAGGCGACGGCGGAGATGTCCAAGTAACAAGATAAATAAAGCAGCGATCCCTCAGGATCGAAGATCCTGAGGGATTCGCCAAACTGTTAACTCTTCATCCTGTCTTTTCTTTTGCGCCGAGCTGGTGTCTTCACCTCCTTTTCCGGGCCGATTTGCTTCAATCTGTTTATCCTTGTTTGCATTCGGTTCTCGTCCAGAGGGACAGCAGTTATCTCGACTTTATCCTTTCCTTTGGAGCGGAAATTCCTTGTTTTCTCCTTTTCCTGTACAGAAAATAACCATTATCAGTGGCTAAGTCTTGCATGTCAATTCTCACATGTTTTTTTATAGTTCCTTATTACTTTCCAAATTCGTGATACAAAAAGGTTCATAAATTCTATTAAAAAGCCACTGAAATAATCATCAAAAGCATACCTTTTTAGTACTCCACAAGTGCTTTTAAAAAAAAATTAGATTTCTTTTGAAGGAAAATTGTGTTGTAGCTTCGAGTTTTTGGACAGTGAAAGGATTTTCATAGTGAGCTTTGATAAATTGTTGGAAAAGACAAAAATAGTTTCTTTCAATTGTTCTTTATGTTTAAAGAAGGAATTGTTCATTAAAAGAATTGCATTCTCTAACTTTTCCTTAATTAGAATTTCATTGAAAGAAAACGATCTGATTATCATTCTTAGGTGCATTTTTAGTGTCTTTTGGAAATCGAGTCATTTCACACCATCAGAGTTTCATTTCCGCACCCATTGACTTAAGAAACAACTCTTAAAAGTAACGCTTAATTAAAATTCATCTAGCAATCTTTTTATTTTCTAGGGCTCTTATCACCAACATAGCTTAGGCTAGTATCTTGGAGTAGGGATTAATTAACTCTCCAAGATAGTAAAAAAAAACAAGTAGACAAATCTTACGGTAGGAGATAAATCCAATTGTAATTTGTATAATCTGGGAAGCTTCTCTTAAAGAAGTTAATCACAAGATCATATCTGAACCTTTGAGACAATCAATTATGTTTCATTGGGGAAGATAGAAGATTTTGCGCGTATTACAAATGTTAAACCTCGGATTAACCATTTTCGAGGAGCCTGGGGTCACTTGTCGGTAAACCTCGGATTAACCATGTCGAGGAGCCTTCAAGGGGATTGAGCTTGCTACTCTGCCCTTGCGCGTGAAATCGGATCGTATACTGTTCCCCCAGTTATATTTGTTACTGTTGGTAACCTTAGTGTCCATTATCTTAAGATTATTTCCTAAGGTGATGGTGAAGGAAAGATCTCACTGTACCTAGAGCAGACGTCGACTAGACTCACTTGGACTCTCTGGGGGGTTCTCTTCACACGAGATGGTTTTGTGAGGAAACTTGTGCCAGTCTGTTTCATTAAGCAGATTGTCGGGGTAACTGTTCCAACCGCCCTTTCTGTGTTAAAATTCTACTAAGTTGGATTTCATCACCAACTAGTGTTTTTAGTACGGAAAGTTATGTTTGTGTGTGGTTTGAACTCTTAGATTTTTTAAGCGTGTGATTCAGCGGTTTGTTTCTTTAGAGACTTTAGGTGTTTTTATCGAAATTTTATTTGTTTGCATGTGTTTAGTTAATATTTAATTGTGGCGGAATTGCCGAGACAATCCCGGAGACTACAAGGGAAACCCCCTGAATATTCACCGAGTCAGCTTGAAGGGCTTCTTGCTCTGGTATCATCCAATAGTGGTAGGATTAGATCAATAGAAATTGGAATTTCATCCATAATTGTCCATCCTGATCATCAAATACCTACAACAGAATACATTCAAGAACTGATTTTAGTTTCTGAAGTTGCTGGTAGTATTCATGCTTCCAGTGAACTGGCTGACGAACCTGAAATCTCTGAACCTGAAACTGAACCTTCTGTTTTACAAACATCCTCAGGATTTATTTCACCGACTTCTAGTGATCTTGATTCACATAGGGTAAGAAATATTGTCACTGACGATCTTCCAACTGGTCTTATTTCCATCGAAGAACTTACTAATCCAGACGGAGATATATCTCTTCCCGACTCCCCTCAATCTTTAAATCTTAGGGAGTGTGAATCTATTTTCTACAGCCCTATTCGAACGAGTGCTTGGTATCTATCTTTAACAATTTTTTTTAGAGAATCCGGGTCTTGCTTTTTCTCCACATCGAATTCCATTTCATCCTACACCCAGAGGTTACTATCTACCATCCATTATGGCCGGAGACTCATCCGTGTTTTCTCAAACACCGGAATCATTTTTACATGGTGTTCCTTCTGTTCCTTCGAGATATCAAGCTTTGTCTGGTATTTTCTCGGGAGCAGCTCCTCAACCAATTGAACAAGTGTTGTCATCTGGTATTAGTGGTGTTAAAACTGAAACGTTGAACGCAGCACAAATTTATATGATATCTGGTAATGTTCCGAATCCTCAGCCTCAAGGCGGTGGTTCACTTTCGAGGTCCTTGCGGGGGAAATCGTTACTTTCGAGGGGAAACCTTTGAAGTGATGGGTTGCTGCCTAGGGAAACCTTCGAGTGATCGATTCTGCTTTGAGAGCAGCCTTGAGAGTCGATTCACACTTTCAGGGGTAACCTCAAGGTAAATTTTCCCGGCTGGGCGCAGAGTCCTGACACACGAGACAACCACAGGCATTAATACACTCCTCAAGGGTATCAACTCAGGACGGTACATACCCAAAGGTCACAAGGTCAACTTCAAACTCAATATGTCCTCGGTCATATCGACCCGACTTGATGCGTGCCTGGGGTTATCCTTCTCGAAATTAGGTACCCAATTCAAGGTTACCAACAGCCTTCTGGTTAGTCATCTGTTCAAGGAGCCGGAAATTTACCACTTACTTATCAACCGTACGTTCAACCAGGTTATGGTCCTTACATTCAACCTTCTATGGGACGGTAACTCGGAATGAATATGGTGTGGGATCCAACCCAGTATCAACAGCCTATGCAACCTAACGTGAAGCTGCCTTATCAACCTGGACAACCTTTGGTTTCTATTTTAACCCCGCAACCTGTCCAGCCAACTATTCAAACTTCTGCACCTATTTATGTTCAACAGGCTGGGCCTAGTTCACCTCAGACTCCGCCTCAAACTACGCATGGTGCTGCGACTACCCGGCTCGCTGTAACACCTATGCAGGTATCGTAACCCCGAGTTAAATACTATCCTGCCTCCCCGTGAAAATCCCCTCGGTCTACCGCACGGCCCGAAGTCTTCGGTTCAGATGCCTACGGGACGAGCCGGTACAAGTACAGTTGTCACAAGTCAACCAGAATTCACGTATCAAACATACCAAGGACAGCCGCAATTCGGTCCCTATACACAAAATCCAAACTATCAGTATCAACCGTACCCTGGCTATACTTATCAACAGCCTCAACAAACCCAGTTCGGTACGATTAATCCTGGTTTTCCAGGAGGTTGTACAATTCCTAATGCTAATCCGATTCCCAGCTACCCTGGCTATCCACCTCCTGGAACTGCTTTTGCTACTCAAGGTTTTCGTGACCCTAACCGTCAATTACCTTTTATCGCAACTTTGGATTTACTTGATTTGACGCGCCTTACCAATGATCCAATTTTCTATTATCAGTACTGGCCGCCAATGCCGCATAAGTTGCCCAGTGATATACCAAAATTCAAAGGTAAGCCAGGAGAGGATCCATCAAATCATGTCATGACTTATCACCTTTGGTGTGCATCTAATTCAATCATTGATGATTCGATTCGCTTACGTCTTTTCCAAAGAATGCTTATTGGTCTTGCAACCAAATGGTACATTGAGTTACCACGAGGCTCGTTTCATAATTTCAGTCAGTTAGCAACTTCCTTCTTGACTCATTTTCAGTTGCCAGTCAGATACGACAATGGCACGAAATTATTAACTTCGCTGAAACAATCCACGTCTACGTATATTTCTGATCATATTCATGAATGGCAATGTAGGAGACGTTTGGTGAAAGTTTATATTCTGGATCAAATTTTGGCAGAATGGTTTGTTAAATCATTGTTACCCAAGATCACTGAAGATGTTGCTAAGGCTGGTGTTGTTACTGAAGAGCAATTAATTGCTCAAGCTCAGTACCTTGACCTCGTTTACACGCAGTCAGGTACTTTACATGAAAAAATCCCAAACCTTCCAAAACAAGGTCAAATAGCTGCTGCTCTTTCAGGGTCTCATGCCGATGATGGTATGATTGGTACAGTCAATACTAAAAGTAAGAAGAAATCCTCAAAGAATTCTTCTCCAATTATAACTTTACCTGATTCCCCGAAAGGAGAATCTTCCCCAAAAGTTTCTACCGATATTCATGTTGTGGAGATATCCACGGCTAAATCTAAATCCGGTGATAAAAAGAAAGGGAAGAGTAAAAAAAAAAAAATTTCGAAAGAAGAAACAGAAAAAATGAATCCAATGATGAAAAACGTAAACCACGTTATCCTTGTTACATTTGTGACGAAGATCATTTTACTAAGGAATGCCCACATTGGGCCGAGGTTGCGAAATTCGTCAAAGGTTCACAACCTGCTGTCTTGAAGGATCCTTTTCCAATTCAAGATAGTAAGATTGTTGGTTCTACTTCGACTGCTTCAGAAGAGCCAATTTTGATGATGTCTCATGTAAGGATTGTGATGCGATCGAAAGATTATGGTACTAAGAATCTTGTTGATGATAAAGAAGCAGAATATTCTAATGCAAATACATTGACTACACCTCCTCCTGTTTCTGGTCCGCTATAGATCAAGAAACCAAATCCAGAATTAATAATCAAACCACCTGCTAAAGGTGTTCTTCGTAAATCAGCTTTCAAGCCACATGCGAGAGCTGCTCAGAATTACAACGTTGTTGAAGACTTAGCTATTTCTCCTTCAGCAATGTCGGCTTTGGAAGTGCTGCAATCATGCCCAGCACAGTGTAAAATGCTTTTGTCTGCTATAGGAGCTGTTGATATTCAGGATTCTAATCTTATAATTTTCGATCTAGAAAATAGTACACCTCGTCTACCTCATCAGATGGCTTTCCAGATACCAGTGTACGTCAGAAATAGACCAATCTATCAGATTGTGATTGATGAGGGAGATTCAACATGTATTATGTCGATTCATTGTTGGAAATCGCTTGGTTCTCCTACGCTGAACCAATCTCCGAAGGCTTTTGATGGTCGAGGTTTCCACCCTTTTGGTATTTTGCAGGATTTACCCATAGGGGTTGAAGGTAAAGTTGTAAATCTGGATGTGGAAGTGGTTGATGCCCCTTTAGATTACAACCTTCTTCTGGGTCGTATTTGGTCCTATGCTATGACTGTTGTTGTCTCTTCAGTCTTCCGACTCATAAAATTTCCATATCAAGGAAGGATCGTTACAATAGATCAGTTAACTTATTTTACTTCCAACCCAGCCTCTACAGAAACAATCCAGCACGTTGGTAAAACGACTATCCCTTATAAGGATGTTGGAGTAGGTTTGGTTAAAGATTCTAGTTTGCTAGGAACTTTTTCCATTCCTCCTCCTGACGTACCGCCTTCTGTTGCAACTATTCATATGATTTCGTCAGACTCTGTTATGTTTGATGATCCTTGGATCGTACCTTCCGAATCCGAGTTAGATTCAATTGATGGCATGATGCCTTTGAGTCCATTTGAACTTGCATATCAGGCCGTACAGTCATTTTCCGACCCCTTTTCAACCGAGATTGATCCAGTGAATGGGATCCACGAGGAATCGCTCTCAATATCTAGCTCAGCCACAACAGTATTTACTGAACCTGTTCATTCCGATGAGCAGATTCGTGAATTATTATCTGTTGATGATTTACCATGGGAAGATCTACATCATCGATCTTCATTTTTACCTGAGCTAGCTCATTTTGAAGATGATTTCGCTTCAATCTTTACTGCTGACTATGTCAAGGAACCACAGAATCCATTGAAAAATCCTGATTCTAAGTTAAATTTGGAAAATATTTCGGGAACAATTCCAATTGACATTTCAGTAAAACCTGGAATAATTGAAAACATTCATATAGGTGCTTCCTCTACTGAAGAAGAAATTCAAACTTATAAAGCCCTATTTCAAGAGTTTCGTGATGTGTTTGCCTCGTCCTACGAAGAAATGCCAGGAATTGACCCGTCAATTGTCGTACATGAAATCAAGACTTACCCGGATGCCAAGCCTGTTCGTCAACGTCTACGTCAAATGCATCCTAGAAAAGCTACTGCTATCAAAGCAGAGGTTGAAAAATTACTTCGTGCAGGTTTTATTTATCTGATTCCTTTAACAGATTAGGTATCTAATATTGTTCCTGTGACTAAAAAACAAGGAACCATACGAGTATGTGTCGATTATAGGGATATTAATCGAGCTTGTCCTAAAGACAATTATCCAACTCCCTATATCGATCAAATAATCGATGATTGTGCTGGCAGTGAAATGTTTTCCTTTATGGGCGACTTTTCAGGGTATAATCAAATAAACATACTCCCTGCCGATCAGCCAAAAATAGCTTTTATTTGTCCGTGGGGGACATTTGCTTACTGCAAACTACCCTTTGGATTAAAGAACGTTGGAGCAACTTTTCAACGGGCGATGTCTTATGCGTTTCATGACATTAAGCACATTGTGAAACCGTATCTCGATGATTTACCTGCTCATTCATCACGCAGGGCTGACCATCTTACACATTTACGTGCTATCTTTATGAGATGTCGGCATTATCAAATTCGGCTAAATCCACACAAATGTGTTTTTTGTGTTGAGTCAATTCGTTTACTGGGATTTGTTGTCTCGAAAGCAGGTATTCGCATCGATCCATCGAAATTCGAGGCTATTGTTAAATTACCTCCTCCTTCGACTTTACGCCAACTCCAAAGTTTGCAGGGGAAAGCAAACTTTTTACGACGATTTATTCCTAACTACGCCGAGCTTACGAAAGGTTTTACCCGGTTGCTGAAACAGAACATTCCATTCTTTTGGGATGAGATCACTAATCGATCTTTTGATGCACTTAAACACGCGTTAACCCATGCACCGTTATTGCATCCTCCCAACTACAACTAGGATTACATTTTGTACCTCGTTGCTTCTCATTCCACCATTGGATGGTGTTAGTTCAGGAAGATGAATCTCATACTGAACATGTGATTTACTATCTTATTCGAAATCTGCATCCGACTGAGATTAAGTATACGCATGTGGAGAAATTGGCCTTGGCAGCGGTTCAAGCTGTCCAACGTTTTAGACATTACATATTGTTACGCAAAACTACGGTGATTTCTAATTGCAACCCTATGATGTACATTTTGACCAAACAGTTGCTAGGGGGCAAGTATTCCAAATGGATAGTCATCCTGCAAGAATTCGACTTGGAATTTGAAAAATCCAAGGCGAAGAAATCCTTGGTTTTCGTGGAACTAATGTGTGATTTCCCCTCTACTGATACTGAAACTGTGGCAGAGCAACCCATTGCGGATGAATCTTTGTTTCTTATCAGTACTCTTGATCCATGGTATGGGCATATTATCATTTATCTCCAAACCCAATCTTTTCGACCTGAAATTTCGCGATCTCAGTGACAGAAAATACGTTTCCAATCCCAACAGTATAATATTATTGGTGATACACTTTATCGTCGGGGAGCAGATTCTGTTATCCAACGCTGTCTTATTCATGTAGAAGCTGAAAAGGTTCTAAATGACTACCATTCTGGAGCATGTGGCGGTCATATGTCTGGGTATGCCACAGCCCAAAAGATATTGCACACTGGTTATTTCTGGCCGTCGTTATTCAAAGATTGTATTTATGCAGTCCGGAAATGTCACAATTGTCAACTGTTCGATCGTAAGATGCGCGCACCACCCGCTCCTCTTCATCCCATAATTGTTGTTGGTCCTTTCGCCAAATGGGGTATCGATTTTATTACATGTAACCCTCACTCGGCCGGGGGGCATGCATATATTATCTTAGCAGTAGATTATTTTACTAAATGGGCCGAGGCAATGCCTACATTTTTGGCTGACGGAAAGAATATTGCAACTTTCATGTTTAATCATATAATTGTGAGGTTCGGTGTTCCTCAAGCCATTATTACTAATCACGGAAGCCATTTTCAGAATGTCATGATGACTGAACTGACATAACAGCTTGGCCTGCGCCACGATAGGTCCACTCTGTATTATCCGCAAGCCAATGGTCTGGTCGAAGCCATAAATAAAGTTTTAGTCACCATGATCAAACGAATTATTGGTATTCACAAAACGAATTGGCATTCCATGTTATTTTCAGCACTCTGTGCATATCGAACTTTAGTCAAAACATCAACTAGTTTCACTCCCTTTCAACTCGTTTACGATTTGGAAGCTGTGTTGCCGATTGAATGCAAAATTCCATCTTTGAAATTAGCCATAGAATTACTCCCAGCTATGTCTGAAGAGGAGAAACGTTTTTTGTACTTGCCTCAATTGGATGAAAATCGGAGAAACGCTGCAATAGAAAACGAGGCTCATGTCAAAAGAGTAAAAGCTCAGTATGATAGCAGTGTTACCCCTCGAAATTTTTCAGAAGGAGACCTAGTCTTAGTTTATGATCAAGCCAACGATAAGTTAGGAGCTAGAAACTTCATGCCCATGTGGCATGGTCCTTTCATTGTTAAGCGAAAGCTGGCAAAAGGGGCCTATGAGCTGATAGATTTTGATGGTATCCCTTTAGATAAACCCAGAAATGGGCTATATCTGAAGCGATATTATGCTTAAACTTGGTATGGAGATATTTTTAGGTTAGATTTATTTACTGCTGGTGTGTCTTAGATTAGAAAGGTGTGCCTAGTTTAGAAGTGTGTTTTATCACTATTCCTGCTTATCTGAGTTTTACTCTTGATGTTGCAGATGTCGACGTCTCTTCAAACCTACATTGGTTTTGCTGATGGTGCTTGTCGTAGTACACGGAACATTTCTTCCGCAGCTTGGGCCATCTATTCACCCTCTGACGAGTTAGTTTCCATGCATGGGGTAAGCCTTGGTTTTTTAAACAACGAATAACATTGCCGAGTATAGTGCAGTGATTGAGTTATTGTCTGAGTCCATATCATTTGGGATTCGGATTTTGATTGTGAGGTTGGATTCTGAACTTGTTGTATTACAGCTTGACAGAGTTTATGCCATTAGAAATCCAGTGTTGTTACGGTTGTTTTTGAGAGTTCGTCTCTTGGTACATGAATTTGACTACATTGAATATCAACATATTCCAAGACATTTAAATACATTAGCAGACACAGTTGCTTCTAGTATGATAAATCGACATTTGCAGTAATCAAAACAGTAAGACAAATAACATCCATAACATGTATACAGATAGCTGGTAAATAGTGATATATCATATATAGAAGTGTCTTCAAAAATATACATCGTCTTCAATCATAGGTTATAAACACCTTATGATCGGAAAAATGATAACACAAAAAGTCAAAAATATGAGCCTACAACACGATCATCCCATCACTGATGGTGATCACGATAAGAAACCACTGCCTGAGCCACCCTACACAGAAACCTCCTAAAAGGTCCTGGAACACCAATCACGTATCTCTGCAATCTGAGTGGAATATCATCTATGTTTGTCTCTGGAATATCTAAAGTCAAACGCTCTAGATGATGCTCTAAGTCAGTCAAGATTTCCGCTGATTGGCCTACTGGAGCTGGTGCGGCTGCAACTGGTTGTTTTCTTTCATAGGGTTGGAGATGGGCTAGTCGTCATGGGCCCACATATGTATTCAACAAACTTTTAGTTATTATTTAACAAGACGATAAAAAATAAAAAATTATTAGTGCTTATTGAAATATTTTTACCTGAGTCATCCCATTGTTCCCCTGCTGGGAGAGCCATCACCCGGTCGCCACGGAAATCTATCCTGGAATACAGAAAGTCCTCAATGAAAAAAAGCTGGCGGTCCAGCCAACGAAAATATGAAGAAGGAAATCGAACAATCTTAGTGCCCTTAATACCATGACGGGCCATCAGTGCGGACCAACGAACCATCCTAGGTTCTCGAGGTCAACCGGCATCAACAGGGATACTCTGTGGAGCTAGCATAGGAATCCTCTCTAGAACAAAGGAGACGACGATGCATCCATATCAAAAGTTATTCATTTTCCCATTTTTTGCTCTAGTTAGTTGGCCTTTTACATTAGCCAACACAGCGTCGCACCAGTTGAAGATAATGCCGCGAAAACAGTCCACAGCAATGCGCATCTGAGAACCGGTAGCTACATGCAATGCTGCACTCCCGCACAGCCTGGTAACATTAAATGCAATAACTTTCAGCTCGGGATGGATGATAGTTTTTATATCAATCCATTTGTCCCTGGGGTCTGCTTCATTATTACAGAATTATTGCCAAAGACTAGCGACAGTCTGGCCACCTGGCCTAGTCCCAAACAAGGATAGTTTTTCGCCCCTCTTGGACAAACCAGTCGAAAAATAAATGTCCTCCAACTCGATTTCGAGTTGGTGGCCGCCGATAATGAAACACTGGTCCTGCACGTTCCACCTGTTTACCAGCCATGTCAGGAGCTCTACATGTGCTCTCATGCCTTGGATGGCCCAGAATTTATATATACTTCATGCTCTTAATGCCTGCATTGTCGGCAAATGGAGCATTGCGGCGTCATCCACATCCTCATGTTCATGTTCTCTCCAAATCAACATCTTGTTAATCCTACAATGCATAAAAACATAGGTTAGTACAATCTTATTTGAAAAAATTTGGGCGACAAAAGAGAAATTTGAGTTTAAATTTAAAACACGCGGGGACCGCACTTAAAATTTGTAAAGGAAAGTGCGGACCCATGACTTTTTTCTTTGTAGAAAAAATTAGGGGTCCGCAGGTACCATGTGTCTCACCTGCGGACCCCCGCGAACGATTTTTTGAACCATATTTTTCCCTTAAAAATGAAATTTAAAGCCTAAAAATGAATTGTAAACGGATAAAATGCAATATTAAGAGGTCGTGGATTACCTGGGACTGACGGTTCTCGATTTCGACAGACGGATTTTCCAGAATCTTCACAGGAACTTTTTTATCCAAAAGCTTCTACTTTTCACTCCGAACTTGAACGGTAAAAATGAAGTTGAAAAAGTCCTTTTTATAAGTTTTTTCGAATAGATGAATTTTTAATTTATTTATTTTTCACTTTAAAAAGGGTATTTTTGAAATATTTTTACTCATTTTAAACAGGTATGTGTAATGTTTCAAGTTTTTGTGCAGAAATTGGATTTTTCAGGAGAATCGATCATTTTTCAACAAAGAGCATACTTTTATCACTTTTTCGGACTCTTTCAAAAATTCACGAAAAAGCTAAACATTGGAGTCCTCTTTTAAGCCCTTTTCAGACTCTCTAAATATGAAAATATTGCCGAGTACTTGATCATTCGAACTCGTTAAAGTAAATGAATGATCGTCCCTTCAGTATAAGTTTACCCCTTTTACGGACTGAAATGGAATATTTACGAAAAAGGTATACGTTAACTAATTACGGTGAATAGAGTTCTCTCCCACATTATTTTATCCTTTTTCAGGCCTGAGAGACTAAATTTACGAAAAATTACACCCATGGAGTTTTCTTAAGTTTTTTCTTCTGACTCCCTAAAAATGAAAAACACCAAGTTTCTCCTATACTAGACTCGTTAAAATTTAACAGTAAAGGACCTGTTTAATTTTCAACAGGAACAAACCACTCCTTCTTAGGGTTCGAATCTTAAACTAAGTTGGACTCATCCGAAGGATGAGCTTATAAACAAGCAAATGTTATCCTCCTCAAGCTTGTCAAAAATAAAGGGGTACTTGCCAGAAATGGTGGGGGAAAAGAGAGGAAAATGGGCGTATTTGTTGTATTTTGATTCTTCGAAAATTCAGTCGACCACTCTTGAACACGACACTTTCATTCACCTGGGTTGGGAAATCCTTTGCCTAATAGTTAATCGAACCTCATTTGAAAGTCTTCATCCGGTTTCTGGGTATTAGCTTTGGGTCAATTGTTACTAAACCATCTGCAGTGTTGTTATGTGTTCAAGAGGACAATTTAAATAAACCATTCATCTACAAAATATTTGTCATCCATTTTGACCATCCCTGAGTCAGTCCTTGCCAATATATTTTCAAAACTTTATCTATGATTTCGTGTTGTGGGCTTGCCTACGACGGATCGCTTTCTATCGATGACAACTCATTATCTGGGAAGTTGATCTAGAAATCGTCAATACCTTGAAATCTGCATGCCTTAATGGCAGGTTTCTCGCCTTCGACGACAGGTTACATCATCGACCTTCGATCGAATGATTCCGTGAAATGTTCGACTTCAGCTCATTCATTCACATTTCATGGATTACACTGGGTAATTTGAGAGCCATTGACATTACTGGTGGTTACTCTCACACTTGTTAACAGTTTACATCATTGACTGGTAATCAAGTGGTTTCTACCATGTTCGACTTCGACACATTCATTCGCATGGATAGAATCGTACTAGTTTGAGATGCGGAAATCAAGACCCTGGATCTAGTTTCTGCCATCCAGGCTGCGAGGAATTTTTTTATCATTTATACAGTGGACTATTTATAAACAGATGGCTACGTCCATACTGTGTATACACATGTCTATACTGTGATATACTCAAAATCATTCCTGTATCAGAACAGTTGAATTATTTTTTAGTTAGTTTAATCTGAGTATGGGAATGCCTACCTTAGTGATGATACATATACATATATATTTTGCATTGAATATTTTTACAGGTGCTGACTGGGGTGTCCACCGGATGATCCTTGAAATGATAAAGTACTACACTCTTCATATATGATAGACTTCAGCATCATCTATTCCAGACTTTGCACTTTAGGGGGCAATCTATTACACTGAAAATTGTCATCCTGACATTCTGCCATGTGTATGAGCTCATTATTACTCATACTTCTCTCTTTTGCAAGTCTAACATATCAGTTCCTCATGTCAAGCCTTGAAAATAAAAAAAAGTTCCTAAAAGTCTCCTAAACTTTGGTATCGCACTTTCTGGCTATCTTGCCTACGGTCCCGCACCCAATGTTCAGCTTTCTTGCGTTCCTGAATGCACTTTATCTTTGTTATAGGTGCAGACCCCTGTAAGATTAAAAAGGCGCAAGTAAAATCCCAAAAATCTCAATTAAAGTAAATTCTGGAAGCTTCTAGAATGGATTTTGCGGTGGCAGAACCGCTCTTGTAAAGTGCATGAATCCCTTACCTTATGGAGCTAACCCCTTGATGTGAGGAGCTTATCCCTTTAAAGGAGGATTCTATCCCTTCATGCTTGGAACAGAAAACCTCCTCTTGTCCACTATAAAAAGAGGCATTGGATAGCCTCAAAGGGAGTTCAAGCTTTTAGAATATTTGAAGTTAAGTGCTATTGAGATTTAGACTCAGTTAACTAAGGCTTTTGTGAGGAGAAATTACATACCTCTATTTGTCTTGGTTGGAGGAGTGCAGAACTTGTCAAAGTAAAGAAGACTCCTACTTCGGACCCCGGAAAATCCTATACAACATCAAGGCTCAGGTTGTAAGGATTTTCTTCTTTTGAAATTAATACAAATATACTCATTTTTCTCAATAAGCTTTCAATCAATGTTTTATTTCATAGATTCCTTAATCACTATGATAAGCATGGTTTATGATGATTTCTATACAGGTGCTATGTAATATTTTGCTATTTTGCGACTGCAGGTTTACGAGGAAAACTCCTTCAAGCGCGTGAGGGACAACAACGACTTCAAACAAGCACTGGACAAACGGTAAGTCTCTTACACCTCTATAGAGCCTTTTGTAAACCTTATATGTTTAGAGAAAGATTAGTATGTTTGGCTGTTTGTTGCTAGATACTTTTAGTACTAGGGAGATTTGTCTTGTCCGCAAGATGGATTAATCCATACAACATACGGTCAATAGAGTTCTCTCCCACATTATTTTATCCTTTTTTGGGCTTGAGAGACTAAATTTATGAAAAAGTACACCCATGAAGTTTTCTTAAGTTTTTTCTTCTGACTCCCTAAAATTGACAAACACCGAGTTTCTCCTATACTGGACTCGTTAAAATTTAACAGTAAAGGACCTGTTCAATTCTAAACATGAACAAACCACTCCTTCTTAGGGTTCGAATCTTAAACTAAGTTGGACTCATCCGAAGGATGAGCTTATAAACAAGCAAATGTTATCCTCCTCAATCTTGTCAAAAATAAAGAGGTACTTGCTAGAAATGGTAGGGGAAAAGAGAGAAAAATGAACATGTTTGTTACATTTTTATTATTCAGAAAACTATTAACCACTCTTGAACACGACACTTTTGTTCGCCTGGGTTGGGAAATCCTTTGCCTAACAGTTAATCAAACCATATTGAAAGTCTTCATTCGATTTTTGGGTATTAGCTTTGGGTCAATTGTCACCAAACCATCTGCAGTGTCATTATGTGTTCAAGAGGACAGTTCAAATAAACCATTCATCTGCAAAATATCTGTCATCCATTTAACCATCCCTGAGTCAGTCCTTGCTAATATATTTCTTCAAAACTTGATCTATGATTTCGTGTTGTGGGCTTGCCTACGACGGATCACTTTCTATCGATGATAGTTCATTATCTAGGAAGTTGATCCAGAAATCATTAGTACCTTGAAATCTACATGCCTCAATGGCAGGTTTCTCGCCTTTAACGACAAGTTGCATCATTGACCTTCGATCGAATGATTCTGTGACATGTTCGACTTCAGCTCATTCATTCACATTTCATGGATTGTACTGAGTACTTTGAGAGCCATTGACATTACTGGTAGTTACTCTCACACTTGTTAACAATTTACATTATTAACTGGTAATCAAGTGGTTTCTACCATGTTCGACTCCGACACATTCATTCACATGGATAGAATCGTACTAGTTAGAGATGCGGAAATCAAGACCATGGATCTAGTTTCTACCATCCAGGCTGTGAGTAATTTTGTTATCATTTATACAGTGGACTATTCATAAACAGATGGTTGCATCCATACTGTGTCTACACATGCCTACACTGTGATGTATTCAAAATCATCCCTGTATCAGAACAGTTTGAATCAGTTTCTAGTTAGTTTTGATCTAAGTATGGGAATGCCTACCTCAGTGATGATATGTACACACATATATTTTTCATTGATTGTTTTTACAGGTTCTAACCAGGGTGTACACAGGATGATCCTTGAAATGATAAAGTACTTCACTCTTCATATAGGGCAGACTTCATCTTCATCTATTCCAGACTTCGTACTTTAGGGGGAAATCTGTTACACTAAAAACTGTCACCTTGACATTCTGTTTACTGTATGAGCTCATTAACACTCATACATATCTCATTTTCAAGTCTTACAACCTTTAATCCTCACGTCAAGCCCTGAAACAAGAGGAAAAACCCTAAAAATATCTGAAACTTTGGGTACGCAGGTAACATGAAGCCTGCTTGTGTTCCTAGCTTGGGTACGCAGGTAATACACTTCTTACCTGCGTTCTAGAACACATTTTTCCTTTGCAATGCCTGCATACCCTCCTCAAAGTAAAAAAAGCGAGAAAGTAAAGTCAAAAAACTGATTTGAGGTCAATTCTAGAAGGTTCTAGATAAGAATTTTTGGGGATGAGTACGCTTTAGTAAGGTGCATGTATCCCACACCTTAAGGAACTAATCCCTTGATGTGAGGAGTCTATCCCTTTGAAGGAGGATTCTATCCCTTCAAAGGTGGAATCCTAACCTCCTCATATACTCTATAAAAGGAGGCATTGGGTAGCCTCAAAGGGAGTTCAAGCTTTATGGGTGATTGAGTTGAAGTGTTGTTGGGATTCAGACTCATTTAACTAAGATTCTTGTGAGGAGAGATCACATACCTCTATTTGTCTTGGTTGGAGGAGTGCAGAGCTTATCAAAGTAGAGGAGACTCCTGCTTCGGACCCCGGGAAGGCCTGTTCAACATCAAGGCTAAGGTTGTAAGGTTTTCTTTCTTTTGAAATTAGTACAAATATATTCATTTTTCTCAATAAGCTGTTAGTTAATGGTTTATTTCATAGATTCCTTGATCACTATGATAAGCATGATTTATGATGATTTCTATACAGGTGCTATTTAATATTTTGTTTGTTTGTGACTATAGGTTTATGAAGATAACTCCTTTAAGTGCACGAGGGACAACAACGACTTCAAACAAGCGCTAGACATACAGTAAGTCTTTTACACCTCTATAGGGCTTCTTATGAATCATATATTCTTAGAGAAATATTAGTATATTTGGCTGTTTGTTGCTAGATACTTTTAGTAATAGGGAGATCGGTCTTGTCTGCAAGATTGATTAATCAATACAATAGCAATTACGCCTCGTTTTTCTTTCTTCATAAGCTTTGTAATGAAATTAGAGCTTATTATCTTTCTTGGCTTCCCTATGATACCTCATAATTAAACTTCCTTTGCTTTCGAAAAAAATTTCAAGAAAATTTCTTGAAAATTTAAATCTACCATCCCCAAAGATTGTAACCATTGTACTCCTAGTACAACATTAGCACCTCCCATTGGAATGTAAAGCATTGGACTATTCAATACATATTCCCCCATGGTTAGCTTGATATGATGGAATTTTCTAGAGAAATTTATAGTTCCTCCATTGCAACCATCACTTGACATTCTGGTGCTAGGTATAGGAAACAATTCAATTCCTTGGCTACCTTACAATGAATAAAATTATGGGTACTACCCGAATCATTAATCACTATTACCTTTTTCTTCTTGATGTGTCCTTCTATATTGAGAGTTTGAGGAGTGGTAATTCCTGCCAATTCATTACACGATATGGCCGAACTCATTTCTTCTTCTTCTAGGGTTGGTTCCTGGTGTATATCCTCTTCTTTTGAAGTTTCTTGTTCATTTTCTTCCTCCTCTTCACAATTTATGTAAAATAATTTATTCTCAGCACACTTATGACCTTTCGTGTATTTGTTATCACAACTGTAGCAAACCCCTTTTTCTCTTTTTTTTTTCCAATTGTTGTGGTGTCAACCTTGTATATTTGTAGAAGTCTATGAGTAGCAACACTTCCATATTTATAGATGTGAGTGGTAGGCTTCCTTGTTGCCACAATTTTACATTCAATTTTTCTTTCCAACCTGAATGTGTTCTCCAATGAATTAGGTTCCCAACCACGAACTTCATGTTGGATATTATCCTTTAAAGTCCCTATGAAGACATCAATCATGTGTTCCTATGGAATATCAGTTACCCTTATATTCAATTTTTGGAAGTCCTCAATGTGCTCCACCACTAAACCCTTTTGTTTGAGATTTATCAATTGGCTAAAGAAGGTGTTGCTCTTTGTATCCTCATAATGTGTTATCATTTCCTCCATCAAATTTACCAAGTGAAAATTTTTTTATGGGATAAAAGCCATCGATACCATACAAATGCATTTTGTTCTAAATGTAAAGTTGCAATGCGTACCTTTTGTGTGTTTTTCACATTATTTGGATCAAAATATTGCTCCATATGTAGTATCAATGTTGCGATATCCTTCCCATCAAACTTCCTCATATCCATTTTTGGAATATTGTGGTTCTTCCATCCAACATTAGATTTTATGAAATCACGATTAACATTTATTTTGTTCTCATCATGAGTGTCCTCTACTATCTTTTCGCCTTTAGGAAACATTTCTTGTATCAACTTTGTCAACCCTTCCATGTCTACTTCTAGATCATTCTTCATGTTTTCCAATGTTGTATTTCATTTTTTCTTCCATGTCATCCATCTTAGCTTCCATGCCAAATTCCATGTCATCCATCTTAGCTTCCATGCCTTTCTTCAAATAATCCATCTTAGCTTCCACGCCTTTCTTCAAAACTTCCATTTCATTTTTGGTTGCTCTTTGCGAGAGTGAAATTTGGTGCACTTGCTCTTGTAATTTTGTTATGTCATGGTGCAATTATTCTTCTTCATGAGTCATGGTGGAGCCTTCTAAAGGCTTAATCGATGTTGAATTCTTTTAGGGGGGAATTTTATAACCCAATAATGATATCTATTCTACAATATGCCCTTGGAATCAATTCAAATTGATTTTTCACACAAGGCTTATGCAACTAAAAACAAATACACACCTTCTTCTTGATTTTGAGGAGACCGATATTGAAACGGAATTATCTCTGTGATTTTGAATCTTCAATATCTAAATTTGGCCCTCTAGTAGCTCTCATAATCTTCTTTTGAATGCCACAGGTCTAACCTGATTTGGATTCTTCAAGGAAACGTTATGCCCAATCACCCACAATGACCTAATTATGGAATGGTTCAGTAGAGCAAACTTGTACGGCGTGCCACATGTTACGGTTCCCTCCTTCAGCTCTAAAATTGATACATAGGAAATTACATTCTGTGTACTTGTTGTCACTTTTTACAGAATTCCAATCCAATTGTCAGAGATTGAGTTATGACAATTTTCCCACGGTCACCTCTTTGAGTTGAAATTCGGGAGCCTGAAAAAAGCCTAACTTCCAGAGATCATATCTCTGAAAATGTTGCGAACCAAGGTCTGATTTGTTAGGTCCCTATATTACTAGTATAGTCCCTTATTTATGTTACTGTAACCCCCTTATTGTTATTGTTTTACCCTTGTAACCCCCCTTAGTGTAACCCCCTTATTATGGAATGGTTGGTTCGCAACATTTGGACAAACGTTATGGTCTGCGTGGTCTCCACCCTTTCGTGTCCTTCATCTTCCTCATCAAGGAAACATTGTGACTGTTGATCATTTGGCTTTTTTCCCCTATGATTATTTAGCAGGAAACATTCCATATGTTGGGAAGACTTCTACTCCTTATGATAACATCGAATCGGGTCTATTCAAAGACTCATCCCTTATGGGATTTTTTTCACTTCCACCTTCGTATGTCACCTCCGTCAATATGATTTCATCTGGTTGCAATCCATGGATTGTTCCCAATCCCGACCAGCTCGAGATTTTTGGTGACATTATGCCTCTAAGCCTGACTATCAAAATGTATCATAGTATTCTTAGAGCTTCTTAAGCTGCATCCAGAACCAACAATAATTTGGTTTCCTCTTTGGACACTTTTGTAGTCTCCTTGGTTTGGTTCTTGGGAATCTAATGAACCCTTGAATGATAATTTCCCTACCGAAGTTAGTATCGTGGAGGTAATGTCTCTCGAAAAAACTCTGTGGGATGATGGACATCATCGTTCCTCATTTCTACCAATCTCAGGTGACAACTTTGCCTGTCTGGGATACGATGCTTCGCCAGTACCGACTAACTCACTTAAGAATATTACCTTGATTCATGAAGTGTTGTCCGAAGGGATCATGGGAAATATGACTCCAACCATTCTGATCGACATCTCTCTCAAACCAGGGATTGTCGAGAATTTTTTTATTGGTGTCTCTTTTTCTCCCAATGAGATCAAGATCTATACTGATTTTTTTTCAAGAATTTCGCGATGTCTTCATGTGGTAATATGAAGAGATGTATGGCATTGATCCAGGTATCTTTGTGCACGAAATTCTCACCTATTTTGATTCGAAGCCCATTTTTCAACGACTTCATCTTGTGCACCCAAGAAAGGTTGTTGCCATAAAGGGTGAAGCTGAAAAACTTCTCAAAGCCAGTTTTATTTCCCTATACCAATGATAGATTAGGTCTCAAATATTGTTCTCGTTAATAATAAATAAGGGACCATTCAGGTTTGTGTTGATTACCATGATATCAATCGATCCCGTCCTAAGGACAATTATCCCACTCCTTTTATGGACCAAATCATTGATGAGAGTTTTGGAGTGATATCTTTTCCTTTATGGACGGTTTCTCTGGCTATAACCAGATTAACATTTCTCTAGCTAATCAACACAAAACCATGTTTATCTATCAGTGGGGGACTTTTTCCTATAAAAATATCCCTTTTTCTTTGAATAATTTCGGGGCCACCTTCCAGCGAGCTATATCATATGCTTTTCATGACATCAAGCACATAGTTCAGCCATATCTCAACGACCTTCGCTGTCGACACTATAATATCAGGTTGAAACCTCATAAGTGTGTGTTTTTTTTCGAATCCAATCAGCTTCTGGGTTTCATGGTGTCCAAATAAGGCATCTACATCGAACCTCTTAAAGTCGAGGAAAGAATTAATTGGCCTCCTCCATTTTCTGTTCATTAACTGTAGAGTTTATAGGGGAAAGCCAATTTCCTCTACCGCTTCGTACTAAATTATGCCAAGCTTTCCAAAGGCTTTACTCGCTTATTGAAAAATGGAATCTCGTTCTTAAGAGATGAAATTTCTTAGAGCTATTTAGAGGCATTAAAATGAGCCCTCATCAGTGCTCCACTACTGCATCCTCCCAACTATCACTGCGATTACTGATTGTATTTGGCCACTGCCAATAGAACTATTGGTATGGTGTTGGTTTAGGACGATGAAAATGGTTAAGAGAATGTAGTGTAATCCTTGAGCCCCAATCTCTTCGATGTTGAGACCCGTTATGCTCATGTAGAGAAACTCGCACTAGTTGTTATCCATGTTGTTCAATGTTTCTGTCACTACATTCTCCTGTGCAAAACTTTGGTGATTTCTAATTGCAACCCCATGAATTAAATTCTCACACGTCAATTGCTTGGGGGAAAGTACTAGAAATGGATTGTCATCCTTCAAGAGTTCGACTTAGAATTCACTGCTACTAAGTCTAAGAAATCCTTGGTCTTTGCTGAGCTGATATGTGATCTTCCCACCATGGATTATCCCACTCCTATTGATGAGTCCATCCCCCTTGAGACTCTCTTTCTCATTATTACTCTTGACCCATGGTATGGAAACATCATTGTCTATCTCTAGACCTAAACTTTTCTGCCAAAGCTTTCGTACTTTGAGCGACAATGGATTCACTACCAGTCCTAACATTACCATATCATTGGAGACACCCTATATCACACTAGTATCAACTTTGTCCTCCGTCGACGTTTGAATATCGAGGAAGCTAAGAAAGATATCAATGACTACCACTCTGGGGCTTGTGGTGGTCACATGTTAGGTTACACTACCATCCAAAATATCCTTCACACAGGGTATTTTTGGCTGTATATTTTTAAATATTGCATTATTACAGTGCGAAAATGCCATGAATGTTAGATCTACTCTCAGAAAGAGCACACCCCGCCCTCACCCTTGCAACTAGTTGTGACCATCATACCTTTTGTGAAATGGAGCATATATTTCATGACCTTTAACCCTCGCTCAGTTGGGAGGCATGGTTATATCATCGTTTTTGTCGAGTATTTCACTAAATGGGACAAAGAAATGCCTACATACGATAAGGAAGGTCTAATTGTGGCGCAATTCCCATTCGATCATGTCATAGCTCAGTTTGGTGTCCTGAAAGTGATTGTCACAAATCATGGCTCTCATTTTCATAATCATTGCTACTCATTTTGGGTTACATCACAATAGCTCCACACTTTATTATCTACAAGCCAATGTCCAGGTTGAGGCTGTCAATAAATTCTTGGTGACTATGCTTCAGTGCACCACTGGGAAGCACAAGCAAGATTGGTACCTCATCCTCTTCTCAGCTTTGTGGTCATACTAAACCTCTGTTAATACTTCCATTGGATTCACACCATTCCAATTGGTGTATGGTCTAGAGGCCACACTCTTGATCGAGTGTGAGATTCCTTCTTTGAAGCTAACTATTGAGCTACTTCCTGGTACTTCGCCAGAAGAGGAAAATTTTCTATACCATGAGCGTCTCGATGAGACCCATAGGCTTGTCGCTTTAGTTTCTCATGAATAGAAACGACAAGTTTATGACCTAGCCCATGATAAATTGGGAGTAGGAAAGCTCAAGCCAATGTAGCATGGGCCCTATATCATTCAACAAGTTTTGGAACAAGGAGCCTATGAGCTAGCAGATTACAAATGAAATCCATTGGCTGAGTTCCAAAATGGGCTCTATCTGAAAAAATATGACGCTTAATCATAAGTGTGATACTTTTTACATTAGTGTTTTATTCATTAGTGTGCTTTAATTGGATTTTTGATGTGATTGCTTACTTAGCAGACATGTTTCCTTTACTCACCTTGTGTTACACTTGGTTTTTAGATGTCTTCAAATCATTACATTGGTTTTGTTGATGACACTTTTCGTAGCACACAAAACCTGTCTTCCGTGGCATTGCCAATATTTTCCCCTAACAGCGAGTTGATCAATTTACAAGGTATTTTTTTGGGTTGAAATACTAACAATATTTCCGAATATAGTGTGGTGATCGAACTATTATAGGATACCAATGATCTTAAAATTAGAGATTTGGTTGTTAAGTTAGACTCACAACTCATTGTATTACAATTAAATGGTCATTATTCTGTGCAAAATCCTCAATTTTTGCGCACGTATTTGCGAGTTAGATTATTGGAAAGACATTTTCATTTTATCATCATTGTTTTTGAGCATTTCACTAAATGGGCCAAATTGATGCCTACATATGATAAGGAAGGTCTAACTGTGGCGCAATTCCCGTTCAATCGTGTCATAGCTCAGTTTGGTGTCCCGAAAGCGATTGTCACGAATCATGGCTCTAATTTTCATACAGATATGATGACAGAGCTTGTTGCTCATTTGGGATTATGTCACGATAGCTCCACCCTTTATTATCCACAGGCCAATGGCCAGGTTGAGGCTGTCAACAAATTCTTGGTGACTATGCTTCAGTGCACCATTGGGAAGCACAAACGAGATTGGCACCTCATCCTCTTCTCAGCTTTGTGGGTATACCGAACCTCTGTTAAGACTTCCACTGGGTTCACACCATTCCAATTAGCGTATGGTCTAGAGGCCACACTCTTGATCGAGTGTGAGATTCCTTCTTTGAAAGCTAATTGTTGAGCTACTTCCTGGTACTTCACCAAAAGAGGAACGTTTGCTATACCATGAGCATCTTGATGAGACCCATAGGCTTGTCGCTTTAGTTGCTGAAGAACAGAAACAACAAGTTAAGGTTCAATATGACAAGTCTATCAATCCTCACATTTTCTCCGAAGGTGACTTGGTTCTGCTTTATGACCTAGCCCATGATAAATTAGGAGTAAGAAAGCTCGAGCCAATGTAGCATGGGCCCTATATCATTCAACAAGTTTTGGAACAAGGAGCCTATGAGCTAATAGATTACAAAAGAAATCCATTGGCTGAGCCCCGAAATGGGCTCTATGATTCTAAAAAATATTACGCTTAATCATAAGTGTGATACTTTGTACATTAGTGTTTTATTCATTAGTGTGCTTTAATTGGATTGTTTACTTAGCAGACATGTTTCCTCTACTCACCTTGTGTTCCACTTGGTTTGCAGATGTCTTCAAATCATTACATTGGTTTTTTTGATGGCACCTTTCGTAGCACACAAAACTCGTCTTCTGGGGCATTTCCACTCTTTTCCCCTAATGGCGAGTTGATCAATTTACAAGGTATTTTTTTGGGTCTAAAAACTAACAATATTTCCGAATATAGTGCGGTGATCGAACTATTATAGGATACCATTGATATTTTGATTAGAGATTTGGTTGTTAAGTTATACTCACAACTCATTGTATTACAATTAAATGGTCATTATTCTGTGTGAAATCCTCAAATCTTGCGTATGTATTTGCATGTTAGATTATTGGAAAGACATTTTCATTTTATCACTACATTCCTCCCCACAAAAATGTTTCTTGTCCTCAAGCAACTGCAAAAGTAGATGCTAAAACAATCCATCCCCCTCCAAATGGCATCCTCATATGGAAGGTACCCCCATCTGCTACACTGTTCTATGAATGCCAGCTCCATAATTGCCTCTCTGAAATGTCTCGAATGACCTCCAATTGTGTAGTTATATGTCTCTCCTCATCAATAAGTCCCCAAGTGGACACCATATGCTATCCAAGGATCTTCTCTATGCATGAGATATATAAAATGAAGTGGTTTCTTCTCAAAGTGGAAAGTCCCAACTCCTGAACAATCTCTCCAACCCATGCTACATAGAGTAGATTGCATCTCTCCATGTTCCCATCACTAGCCTTGTTGGCCTTGTTGGCTCCAAACATCATCTCAACATTGTTCAAAAGAAATAATAGAGATATATGGGTTAGTATGTGAGATATTGTACCATATTATCCCAAAAGAAACCATCGCAGCAATTCCTGTTGCTACAACATCACCTCATCATCATAAAAAGTGTGGTGACCATACTCTCCTAACAGAAGCCAACGAAGTAAGGCCTTCTGTCTCCATCCTCCATCACCATCAAGTAATGTATGGGATAAAGTCAGTCCATACTCTCCCAAGAGTAACCAAAGCAACAAGGACTCGTGTTTCCACCTCACATCATCATGATGCAGATCATAGAGAAAAAATATATTGATAGACATGTAGAATGTCACATCCTAACAACATGCCCAAGCTCCCTCCTGCCACATCATGTGAGTGTTATGAAATTTCCCAAACAATAACACATGCATTGACATAGAATATTTCATGTGATGTCCAAACTCTCTCAAGAGTATCCAACACAGCCATGCCTCCTGCTGTTGCATCTCACCAACAATATATAAAACATGGATCATACAAATATGAGATTTTGGGTGGTATCCATACTCACCCAAAAGAAACCAGTGCATCCATGCTTCTTGCTGCCCCGTGTCATAGATCTGCAAGTAGCTCACCAACCACTTGCTCATCATCCTCACCCATCCATCCAACTATGGGTGATGACTCCTATCATGCTAACACTTGTTATCCACCCAATGGATAATACCATCCTCCTCACTCTGATAATATTTGCACTCCATGACATGTTGAAGTTCATCCTCCTTGAGGTTGCTCCATGAGAACCTCTCATCGATGACCTGGTAGAATCCATAAGATTCTGAATATGTTGTAGGTATAAAATTCTCTTTGAGTTGTTAGATGCTTATCAAGAAAGGTCTATCATAATAATGGAAGATGTTATCCATCATAATACGTTTATCATCGACCATCTAGTGCTTCATAAGTGAAGTGGTCATCAGAATGCTCCAAGAATAGTTGGGCCCCTAACTCATCACTGCTCCTCAGTAACAGCACTATTGATCTCCATGATGGTGCATCTGTTGTATCATGGCCATACACAATGCTAAACTCATAGCCTGACATTGTAGTGATTAGGACTATGCTCATCCCATCCTCTGAAAATCCACACTTCAACACAAAGTGTTGTGTGTAGCACAACAATGAAAAACTAGGATGGCTATACATCTACTCATTAATCAAGTCAAGGGTCCTCTGCACAGTGATAGTTTGCTGCTCCAAATCAACAAGGCGCTCTAACCCTTGGTTATTCAATTTCCCTGATGGCATGATCCCACAAATATCAAAATGAGGTGCTAAAATAATAGGGAATAGAAATGTTTGCAAACCTTGGATCAGCTAAAACTTGGGAACATCTTGCAAAGCTACTAGAGTTCCTCCAATTGGTGTCATGGCTTCTCCAACTGCTGGGGATGGTGATGGATGCTCCTCTAGTACTGTTGCACCAGCACTTGTATCTACCTCCTCTTCCTCATGCATCTCCTGAATCATGCATGGGACTCTCAATTTCAAGTGCTCAATACCATCTTGCAAAGATGCAAGTGCTCTTTCACATGATGCAAGTAATTCTGCAGCTGATGGTGGAGGTAGGGGTTCCTCTTCCGAAGTAATAATGAGGACATCTTCCTTTGGCTCCTCATGTACTAGCTAAACAATGATGGGAGATGTCACAATGCGGGATGTCTCTGGTTTATTCCCACCAAACTTCTTCTTTAGTCTCTGAATGAAATCTTCATAAGAAAACACTTTCATATGTGATAGATAAATGAACCACCAATCTTTGGCTTCACCCTCTAGGTGCAGCATTGCAATCTCCACAGCCTCTCTTTTTTCTATAGGATATAACTGAAAGAATGTAGTTAAATCTTCCCTCCAAGCCCTCAATGTTCTTTTGGGAGATCCATAAAATTTAGGAAAGAATAATATATCCCTCTTTCTTCTATTACTGCTGTGGAATCTCCTCTCCTCTTTAAGTTGAAAAAACTGTAGATTGTTGTGGAGCTCTATGCATGGTCGATTTTTTATGTTGCTGATGGGAAGTGCTTGTACCTTCCTCATTCTGAAACCCTCTTGCGGTTTCTCTTTGCCTTACCCTTATCATTTATTTAGTCTCTGTGGAGAGATCATGCATAGATCTGAAGAGAAGTGTGGCAAAACTCAATCCTTCCACCATTATAGACTTCTTCTTTTTCTACTTCTTCTTCTTATTCTTCTGATGTCATGAAATGCCCACAAGATGAGCCAAAGATCATGCTCTGATACCACAGTAATATTCCAAAATGGAAAAGACAGGAATATAGAACATATACAACATTTCAAATAAATCAGAACAGGAACATAGCACTAAAATCTGGAAAATTCTAGAAATATGCTGCAACTGGAAATTACATTAAGACATCATAATCTATGAGTAGAATAAACTGGGTCATATCATTATAATAATAATAAAAATAAAGTACACAGTGCTCCAAATGGAATTCACTCAAGCCACAAGATGGCTAAAATACACTAAAGAAAACTAGCACTAGAAATTTGTGTTGCTACTGTTGTTGCTGCTGGAAACTACTACTAATAGGAAGAAGAACCATTTGCAAGAGGCTATTGGATTGCTTAGTATGATCCGGGATTTTAACCATGAATTCTACTCAACAAACCTAGAAAAACCCAGAAATTTTTTGGCCTGTTTTTAATTTTGGATTTTCGACCCTTTTTGGGTTGCACACTGCACCCCTGTTGGCTAAGTTACACACTCCCAGGAGACAACTGCTGATATGGGGCTGAAAGAATGATCTATAAACTGCAACAACACCTAATAAACTCAATACATGAAGGGTTGGTCCCTTATCTTGATCTCCAAGCTAGAAGCTTGAGATCTAGCTCCTCCTTCCTCTGCTCATGTTGTAGCTGCACACTGCACAATTGTTGGACTGAACTGTGATGTCAAGAGGGCTGAAGTTGTAGCCTAATGCTAGATTATGGAATATATCTCAAAAATGATGGAAATTATCTCTCCAAATTGAGGGAAATACCCCTCACAAGATTCCAGGCTGAAATACTTGGAACTTCCTTCCTCCCTTACATATGCCTGACTGGATTGTGCAATTCCTAAAGGAATTGCTGCTGCATGGAGGTGTAGAAATGATGGCCTGATTCCGAATGTATAAATGTTGATATCAGAATACTAAATGAAGAAAAATATGAAAGGGATGATCCCTCCATCGGTTCCTTAGCTGAAATGCTAAGAAGTACCTCCTCCTCTCAAACCCTAAGACAAGAATGTGTAATTCCTAAAGTTGTATGTGCTGCAGAGAGGGGTTAGATGTGGCACCAGTGGTGGATGATGATTTGTTGCTCAAAAAAACCTTCCCAGAGTAGGCACTCGAATTCCCCCATGGGTAAGGGTGGGATTCCCAATCGGGTACACTTGTGTGCTAAGCAACACAGCAGACTTAGCTAAACAGTTGAAGCATGCAAAGAATGTCAAACGACAATACAATATCAAATTCCAAACTAATTTTCTTTGCTACCCTCACCTTCCTTATATGGTTGTGAGCCTTCCCTAGCCTTGGCCCACCTCATGACTGTGCTGCACATGTGGCCACTAGTCTCCATGAAGACTGCACTGTCTCTCCACGATCTCCATGATCTTTGGATTTACTTTCCACTCCTCCATCATCTGTGCATTTAATGCATCACTCCCTCCATCACTTCATCATTATTTCTCTATGATCTTACCTTTATTCCTCCATGATCTTACTTTGACTCCTCCACTATCTCCATGATCTTCCTTATTAATGTTGCATGATCTCCATTCTTCCTGCATTAATAAGATGATCCACTACACCATAATGTTTATCTACTATCCAATTAACCCACATACACACACAAAAAATGGATTTTATTCATCTATGGGGTTTATGGGTTCCCTCCACCCTTTTATTTACTTAATTAATTATGAAAAATAAGAACTTTAATATTCTAATAATATGATGGAAAATTTGGAATATTACATGGCCCCCACCCTGTCGGGGCATAATGTCGCACTATCTCATGAGCCTTGAGTCCCTCGAGGCTGGATCATGGATCTCTAGCCATAGGTGCTGAAACAATGATACTCTCTCCAGAAAGAAGGTCACTAGAATGGAGCCGTACATGAATTGTTTCAGTCGCCCTATCTTGCACTTGGTTAACGGGAACTTCATATTAGCTAATAACCCCTCACACCAGTTGAACATCGTTGGGGCTAAGAAATCCACAACGTATTGGAACTGATATTTCGTTGCCTCATGCAACACATGGGCTCCTGCCACTCTAGTAATGCAATGTAGAATCATGTGTAGGGGAAGCACTCTAATGGAAGAAATATCTACCTTCCCTCTCTCTATTTTTCGAGCCCCATGACAGTATCTCTAGATGAGCATGCTGCTACTCTCACCCCCTCCGCAAGCTCCAGAGAGTTGGATTCTCTCCCCTCTCATGGAAAATCCAATGATGAAATAGATGGCCATCACATCTAGTTCCAACTCTTGGTCCCCAATGAAAAATAATTGTCGACCCACATCCCATATGGTAATCAAGTATTGGAGTAGCTCTAGCTGAGCTCTCAGCTCGGATGTTTGAAATCATTCCAACAACCCACAATAGTGCAATGCATTGGCACAATTATTATCCTGCAATGTTTGGTGGTCTTGCACCTCATGGCCTCATTCTTTCCATTTGATTGGAATCTCTGAGGAAAGCACCTAAAATAAAATGTTTAAATGGAATTTTAGGAGATTTCACCAGAGTAATTTTGAAAATTAACCATAGAGATGGTGGATTTATTGTTTTAAAATCCTTCCCACGACCAGCGTGACTATCTAAATTAATTTGGTGTTGGTATTGCGTTTCCCTAACGAGATAAATGCGACCAGTGTGCCCCGATAGCTCGAAATCGCGCTGGTCGCAGGTGATTTTAAAATTGAAAAGGAGGCTCAAAGCTCTTACCTAACCCTGATGGATCGACGAATGGTGTCCTGGGTCGGCCGCACCACTTATTTAAAATTCAACATGAAAATGGACAAAATGCTCTTCTCAAAATAGAAAGATGAAAATGAATTTGTTTTTGGTATATTTATAGATTTTTGAAAAAAAAATTGATAATATTTAATTAATTTTCCTTGATATTGGTGATGTTTGTTGTTTTTGTGTGCAGTATAGGACTTTTACACCGTTGATGATTATTTCAGATGCAAACGAGCTGTATTTTATCTCATTTTATGGCTCATTAAACGTTTACAAAAGAGGAACCCCCCTGGAGTCAACTTTCAGCTCTTTTCTGACTCTTGAAAAATGAAAATATTGGCGAGTACTTGTCTTTTAGAGCTCTTTAAAGTGAATGAATTGATGTGATATGAGTATATTTTTACACCCTTTTCGGGTTGAGATTTACTATTTACAAAAAAGGAATACCTTGATCGAACATGGTCAAGAGGTTCTCTCAGGTATTGTTTTCTAACTTTTCGGATTCGAGAGATGAATTACGAAAAGTGACATGATGGAGTTTCCTTTTTTCCTCTTTTAAAACTCCTTAAACATGAAAATTCACCGAGTTGCCCTTCATTCAACTCATTAAATATTAAACAACGAAAGACTTGTCACCATGATGAGACCGAGTTCCTCCTTCCTATGGCTCGTTAAAATTACCAGGATGGATTCATTCGAAGAATGAACTTACATGCTTAGCATATGTTATCCTCTTTGTGTTGGCTATAAAACATAAAGAGGTACTTTTTAGCAATAATGGGGGAAAATTGAAAGTGAACATCCTATGTGTATTTTGGGCAGCTTGTCGCTCTTGAACATGACACTCATCTGCAATTCGTGTCAGGTTAGAGATGTTAGTGTCAGTATTTGCATCCTTCCACCGGTGATCAAATAAACTCTTTCATGTCATGTTAAGGGTCCCATTCTGAAATTTTTTTCATTCCATTAGGTCATCATGAAAAAATTTGGTCACTTGGTGCAGATTTAGGTCAAGATTCACCCTTTTCAGAAATTTCATTACTTGTTGGCTCATTTAACCACTTTGTTGAGTATATATCAGTCATCAGCTTTCATCATCATTTCAGTCCTTTCATCATAAATTTCATTCAGTCAGAGTCTCCATTAAGTCTTAGGGTTTTCAAGGTCCATCAAATCACCATTAGCATGCATAAAAGACCACCAAGTAAGAGAGTGACAATAAAGTCATTTCACTATGAAAGTTTGATTTGTAAATTTAATTTCAATTCAATATGTAATTTTGTGTTTCTTAATATGCAATAAATTTTCATGGTTCCAATGTAGCTGCATACTCAAGGTTCCAATCAGCCAAATAAGTCAATGTTATAAAAATCCATAGTGTTCAAAATTGATCAAAAGATCAAATCCAAAGATCAGATTCAAAAGGTAAAGTGCAATGTCAAAGTTGAGTTTAAAAGGAAATGTGGGTCCTAAAGTCAAATTATGAAGATTCACCAAGTATAAACGGCCATCAAAGACCAAAAAGAAACTCATTTTCATCCTCATGCATTGAGCTCTCAAAATCCTAAGTCAAAAATCAAATTTTGAGCGAGAAAATCAAATTTTTTGGAAGACGTTGTGCTTCTCCTTAAGGCGTTGTACTTTTACCAGACATGTCGCTGCGCTTCTCCTTAAGGTGTTGTGCTTTTATTTAGGAGATGGTGCGCTTCTCTTTAAGGGGTTGTGATTTTCCACCTTTCTCCCACATCTCCAAATATTCATTGCAGGAGGTCCAACCATCAAACAAGGGTTTCTTTAGTCAATTACAAGTAGGTTACACCTCTCTAAGCCCTCCAATTTATAATTTTGAATTCATGGTGTAACCCCTCCTCATTCACTATTTCATGTTTTGAGCCAAGAAACCCTATTTTTCACCATTGCAAGCCAAATTGGTTTCCCATAGACAATATTTTCCTTTCCCACACTCTAAAATCACTCCCCTTATCCCTACACTACTTATCCCTTATCCCTAAGTCCCATTTCCTAAAACCCTAATCCTAGACTGCATTTTCCTAGGCAGTCCCACCATATCCTTATAATCAAATTCCCTACCCTATCTCCCTAATTTTTTCTATCCCCCACCACTTCCCTCAGCTTCCTAACTCCCTTCCCCAATTCCATAAATTTTCCTACACTAATACCAACTCCCTAAACCTACTATCCTACCCCTTTCCCTTCCCCTTCCCTAAGGTTTTAAAAACAAGACAATTACTATGGAGGAGGAAAGAGATATTATGGAGGAGGAAATGAACATAGAAGAGGAGAGGAAAAAACACAAAAGAGGGAGGATTTTTAGGCTAGAACCATCCAGCACTAGATAATTTTTTGTCTCACCCATGACAGTCAATTTCTCCACACATGTGGGATGTTTTGACTTCTATGAAATGGTACAAAGAGTACAAAACACCCTACTTTGACCAAAGTTTTCATCTCTAACCTCAAAGACAACCAAGTGACCATTGCAAGAGTAACCTTAACCATATCCACAGATACAATTGTTGCAACCATAGGGATACCCAATGTGGGTGAAAAATGGTTTAATGCCAAAGATATAGATGCCTGACATTATGAACCATTTCTCAAGCCAAGGTACAAAAATGATAAAAAGAAATTCTTTCCTTTCAGCCACCTACTTGATAGATTTTCTCCCATGATGAAGATCATCATGAAGTATTTCACTTAAGAGGGTAGATTCTCCAGAATATATTCCTATCACATCAAACTTCTCATGCATTTCACAAGGGTGAAATTGCTCAACATCCCTCACTATTTGTACATGAGTATTGATAAAATGTCATACATAGTGCAGAACAGAGAATATGAACCTCAAATGAACAAACTATTTAATCACTCTCTAATCAAAAGAATTGTCCTTCATCATCTTAATCAGCTAAATATTGCATGGGATATCTTTATTGAGAATTATGCCTTCCATACTCCACCACCTCAGCCCGCTAGACCAATTCCACCACCAGCATCATTGTCTCAAAGACAAATAGGGTCATCCAGCAAGGCTATAGTCAAAGAGGTAAAATAAGTCAAAAAGGTCAAAACCTACCAGAGGGGACCTAGGAAAGTGTTTTCTCCATAGATTGTGGAAGGGGCCTTACCTTCTTCATCAACAAAGCAAGTACACCAGGATGAGTAGTAGGAAGAGATAGTTCTCCATGAAGAGGAAGACCTTCATGAGGAAGAAAAAGACTTTGATTTGATGGATTTGTATTATCAATATGATCAGTAGGCCTCAAATATGATCATCAAAGAGAAGGATTCCATGATGAAATGATTACGGGAAAACATGGCAACAACTCAATCTATGATATCATTCCTTGAACAAGAGAATAAGCAGCTGAAAGACAAGCAAGTACTCATGGACCTAGAGTTGCTAAAGGCAAAAAGACAAGACACCAAGGGTAAGGAAATGATGGCACTTGATGATTCTGACCATGATGATACTAAAACCATCAAGTCAAGACCAAAAATAAGAGGTCTTAAGAGAGCTCTAGTGTAGCAAAAACATCAGGGAGAGCAACTTAGTTTCGAAGAAAGGATTGCCAAGGAAGTTGAAAATGATAGAGAGGTATGGATAGAAAGGGTAAACCTCCACCTTGAGAAGCTCCTTCATAAGGAGAAAAAAGACAAGAAATTCTTAGACACATTTCTAACAGGTACATCACTAGGAACAAGATCTGCAACATCAAACTCAAGTAGTTGAAGGAGAAATACAAGTAAACCCTGATCAAGAAAAAGGAGGAAGATAAACTTGAGATCCTTGATGATGCTTCCCTGATTGCTTGAGGAACATAATCATCCCTTCATCCACCCATTTTTAAGGTTTTTTTGATTTTTTTTTCAATTTTTGGCATTTTGACAAATTTTGACAGGTTTTCAGCACAATCTAACTATCAAAAGCGCAATGCCTAGGGCGTTGTGCTTTTTCTAGGAGCCTCAAAATGACAAATTACCACCACCATTGGATTTATAAGGTCTTCTACATCAAAGTTTGACTATTGGCACACCAAAATGGGAAATTTTGACAGGGATAAATGGCCAAAAACACTAAACAAATCACCTTTCTGCCTCATTTTTTAGGCTGGCATTGCACTTTTGACTAGTCTTGGAAGAATTGACTTTTGAGGTCCTTAAATTAATCATTTTCATAACTTAAGGAAATTTTTGGAAAATATACAGGAGAAAATTTCCAATGAGCTTTAATGAGCCCAATTTGGACTTCAGGAAGGTCTCCACAACTCACCTTGAAGTTTGCATTGCACTTCTGCTTCACACGCTGCGCTTTTGCCAGTTGCCTGATATTTTTAAATTTTTCCAAATTTCTCAGTTGCTGATAGAATTTATGAGTTTTTACTAATGTAATTAATCCTTCTAAATTTAATTATGACCTAAATAGTTACTAGAGGGTAGATACATTGGGTAAAAGTGGATTTTTGGATAAATGAATCAGTTTCACCAAAGCTAGGGATGAAATTTCTTGACATCCCTAGTCTTTGTGTTTCTAGTTGAGCACTTTGTGGATCAGTTACTCAAGTTAGGGATTCGACCCCTAAGCTGGGGAGAATCATTTTTGGTCTATATTATTCACTTATTTTCTCATAGCAAGGGTTGGATGATGTTGGATTGATCTTGGAACACTTTTTGTAATCAGACTTTTGGCTAATAATAACAAACTGAGTTGCAACTATTTTGATGGAATTCATGTGGTAAATGATTTGACATTTTTATTATTTTTTTATGCAAGTGTTTCAATGTATTTTAATACATATTTAATTCCATTTCTAAATGTAAATTTTTCCTAAGTTATAAATACAGAATTCACTAAGTTTATGCTCTATTTTGGAGGGATATTTACAGTTTGTTTCATCTTCTTCTTAGTAGAAAATAATTCATATCTCTTATGCTCTTTTCTCAAACCCTATGAGTATAAACCATTTCATCAGATATCTTCTTGTGTTTATTTTCTTACCTACCTTGCTCCATCAGATCCCTGCAATTATGATCCTTGTTTTCCCTAACCTATTCACTATCCAACACCTCAAAATTAAATCAATCAAACCTTCGTGCTACTATAACTAGCCTAATATCTCATTGATCCACTAATATTGGATGAGATCCATTGGATAGAGCCCTCTCCTACCTAGTAGGACTAGCTACTTGGAAAAATATTGGTCTATGGTTACCTTTGCTGGTCTCTTCTCAACCTCGAAGATCCAGTGGAGTGATAACAAGGGACATCGTACATTCGTCACTTTTCCTCCATAGTTTTGGGAAATCCATTTGCCTCTCATTTGATTACCCATTTTTTCAACATGACCTCTAATACTATTTGAGTCAAATTTTTCCACACTCTAGAGTCGTGTCGCTGATATGTTCAAGAGAAGTCTTTTTTTTCAAACATCCTTTGCCTATCTGACATCCTCTGTTACAATATTGAATCACTCCTATCATCTTAAGATATATTTTTTTTCATGTAGATGATGTGGGAATCATCATGGCCCTCCTTCTAAGAATCACTTCCTGTTGACTTCAACTCATTATCAGGGAAGGGGATTTAGAAACTTCTCTCGGTACCTTGGACCTTGCATGCCACATTGGAAATTTATTTGTGTTCAATAAATGGTTCACATCACTGGCCTTCGATCGAATGATTCTGCAAGTGTTCGACTTCAACACATTCATTCACAATTGTAGATTGTGATGTTGTCATTATTGGTGGTTTCTCTCGTGCCTGTTAACGGTTCTCATCCTTGACCGGTAATCAGGTGGTTTCTACCATGTTCGACACCAACACATTTATTCACATGGCTAGATTCGTACATTGGATTTATTGATATCGTAGTGAAGACCCTGGGTCACATCTGATTTTGATCCAGGCTGCGAGGAGGTATTAAGTATTCATGATTGTATACATCATCCTATCTATACATATTTTTGCGTCCATACCGCAGATCCATTTATATGATCTCTTTAGACGGATGGTTGTGACCATGCCGTGGGTTCATGTGTTATTGGATGCCTCATGTAGAGTTATGTAGTTAGGCATATTCATACCAGAGATGTCATATATTGTAAAAAAATCTATTTGGCAGGATTTCCAGAGGTGTTTTTCATTCTTTGCCATGGTTCATAAAGTATTTTAGCCATCACTCCCTATTCTTCCTTCATGCTTTAAGGGGCATCTATTACACAGTAATTTGTCACCATGCTCATTTTCCCATCCCTTATCCTAAAATTCCCCGTGACAGATCATGTGCAATGTTTCCAGAATCAAGAAATATGTTATATACATCCCTTGAAGATTCAAAGAAAACTGCCTTGGAATATTACTGAAGAAACTTGGTCAAATTCCTAGTTTCCTGGGTCAACGATATTCATGGTGCCATGACCACGTTGATTTCTTTGCATAGTTCTAGCTTGGCGCTGTCAGCGCCCTTATTTCTTGGAAAGCTGCCTCGATCCCTTTCAGTCAATGTTTCCTTAAAAGGAGCAGAAGCTCAAGAGAAACTAGTTGGTTGTTAAACGATGATGATAAGGTCGAGCTCTCTAATTTTAGAGCTTTGATTTGTTGTAGACAATTAAATGCCTAAGGCCTTTAGGTGCCATGAACAGTGCCTAGGACATCTTAACATAGCAAGGAGCTCATAATATAGCTTGGGTTGTCAATCCAAAAGCTCTCTTACTATCTCTTGTAAAACAAGGAAATTAGTTTAAATGGGACCAAACTCTCTCAGAAGCTGATACAAAGATAAGAATAATGTAGGAACAACATGCAAAACTCCAATACAAAAGCATCAGACAGTTAAGAGACAACTTACTGCAAAGAGGGCCAGTTCAAATAGTATGCCACAAAAATCAAATATCAGAAAGTGGATGCAGTGAGGAAAACATGAAGGAGATACTAGTTAACATGAGGTTGATACCCAGATACACAACAGAACCACATATGGGCTTATCCAACTAAGAATCCATACATGACAATGGCGTTTTAAAAGCACCCTCCTCAAGTAACTAATATAGCAGAAAATATGGATGAAATGAACATGGAACAGTATATCATGACTAGGCCTATTTAAAACGCTTGACTAATCCAAGTATGGGCACCAACTAGGATGAATCCTTACTTAAGACCAGTGAGCCACTCGCATTCTAGAACATGATACAAGAAGATAAATAACATGAAATGAGATATTATATTAACACATAAGAAAAGATTACATATTGTGGGATACCAAAGACCAGAATCCTCATTACAGTTATAACTCCTCCTCACTGAAACCCTACGGGCTCTGAGCCTTCATACAGAAACTTTACAAGATGTATACAAAAGCCTTTCATTGCACAGTTTGCTGATAGAAATCTGGAACCCTTACAATGTATTTCTTTCTGGTTTTTATAGAAGAGATAGAAAGTTGTAGAAGAAGAGGTAGGTGATGCACATTTAATGATTTTATTTGAACAAAATGGCGGAAAAACCCTCGCACCCATACTGTGAATGACTGAGTATAATTATTTGTACTTTGTAATCTACCTCTAGAAATAAATGAACTGGAAGAAAATCTCTTAAGGAACAGGTTATGAGGATAATTCTTCGTGAACATTCTGTACGTCCCTGAAGGGAACTCGACTGAAATATCACCTTGAGAATATTTCTTTCTGAGCACTGTACCTTCCAGCATTTGAATTTAAATCCAAAACCTTCAATGCAAAATATTTGTATCTTTTGGCTTTTCTGCGGTATTTTATCTTTGCCAAATTAATGTCTTATTTGCAGAACCCTGCCCCCTGTATTGTTCTAAAAGTTCGATGGATTTTCTTTTCTATTTCCATTAATAGGTCATATTAGCAAACTACCCCGAGCTTTCGGTCATATACTCTTCTTTGAAATGAGACTTGGATCGTCCTCGACCACCCTGTGGTGGGCGATTAATGGAGGTTCCTATCTTGCAACTGCAAAAATGTAGGTTTTAACCACAGAAAAGAAATTATCTACAAAGATCTTATCAGAAAAACCAAACAATGGCGAGAGCATAAAACATAAAACAGATAAACACGAAGAGATTTTCTCTGGATCCCAAATCGAGACGACCAGCTTGATTTTTCATTATATTCCTTTTAGTGTTACAACACACATATATATACATGCCGAAGCATACATAAACCCCAATCCATAAACCCTGGATTAGAACATAACCGTAGTTCCCTTGACCGGATCTACAAAAATACCAGGGGCCAAAAACCATCGTACCCTAAAACCATGTGCAAAACCATGCACAAAACCATGGACGTGGACTACCCACCGGAAATTAAGGACCAAAAAATTTCGGCCCCGGAGCGGCTACTTCTCCGGACCCGACAGTATCCTACTTCCCTGTGACCCCTCGTTGCGCCCGGCCCCTTGAGGGGGGCTATTGCCCCCCTTCTTACCCCTCTTACCCCCAGCGCGTGCTTAGTTGTGGAAAGAATATAACACATACCCAACATTCTCCCACTTGTTGTTTTCTTTCCACGGGGGGCCACGGGAGGCTTAGTCATTGTGATTCTTCAACACCCATTGTTTCTCTACACCAAGAGAACTTGTGAGTGCTCACAGACTTCGTCAATGCATCTGCAACATTCTTCAAAGTGTCCACCTTTACCAGCAACACCCTTTTAGCCTCAACCATATCTCTAACAAAGTGATATTGAACATCAATGTGCTTTGTCTTTGAATGATAAGCAGGGTTCTTAGCCAAGAAAATTGCACTTTGGCTATCACAGTCTATCCTTATAGCTTGCTGTACCAACCCCATACTTGAACACAATCTCTGTAACCAAACTGCTTCCTTGCTTGCATGAGTGGCTGCTATGTATTCTGCCTCTGTAGTTGAAAGAGCCACTACAGACTGTCTTTTACTCATCCAACTGACTACGCCTCCAAATAGGCTAAACACATACCCACTTGTAGATCTTCTTTGGTCCAGATCTCCAGCCCAGTCTGCATCAACAAAACCACGAATGCCCAACATTCTTTCCAATCCTGGTCTTCCCTGGTAGCACAAGCCATAATCACTAGTGCCACGTAAATATCTGAAAACCCGCTTCACTGCTGTCCAATGCTCCTTCCCTGGGTTTGACATAAACTTGCTCAATACTCCCACTGCATGTGCAATGTCTGGTCTAGTACAGACCATTGCATACATCAGACTACCCACTGCACTTGCATATGGAACACGGGACATATGCTCCTCTTCTTCTTGTGTCTTGGGACACTGTTCAGCAGACAGCTTTACACCTACAGGAATAGGAACATTCACCGGTTTACTATCCTGCATATTGAACCTCTGCAATATAGTCTCAACATACTTCCTCTGGTTTAACCAGAGCTTCCTCTTTGCCCGATCTCTCTTAATTTCCATGCCCAAAATATAGTTTGCGGCACCCAGATCCTTCATGTCGAATTTGGAGAACAGTTGGGTCTTCAAATCTTGGATAATTTCTTTGTCATTTCCAATCAACAACATATCATCCACATACAAGACCAAATAAATAACACGATCACCAATTAATTGAAAATAAACACAGTGATCCTCCTTACTTCTGGTGAAGCCAAGTCCCCGTATATAGGTATCAAATTTCTGATACAACATCCTTGGTGACTGTTTTAACCCATACAGAGACTTCTTCAACCTGCATACCAGTTCTTTCTTACCCTTCACCATAAAGCCTTCAGGTTGCTTCATGTAGATCTCCTCTTCTAGATCCCCGTGAAGAAAAGCTATCTTCACATCCATCTGTTCTATCTCAAAATCAAATGCAGCAGCAACAGATAAAATTAATCTAATAGAAGTAACCTTGGCAACAGGAGAAAAAATATCACCAAAATCAATTCCCGGCACCTGGGAATAACCTTTCGCTACCAACCGAGCTTTGTATTTCTCCACCTTGCCTTCTACATTCATCTTCTTCTTAAACATCCATTTTCTCCCAATGGGCTTCCTTCCAGCCGGCAACTCCACCAGATCCCATGCATCGTTTTTGTGCAAGGATGCCATTTCATCAACCATGGCCTCCTTCCAGAGTTTTCCATCCTCTGAATCTACTGCCTCCCTGACAGTTCTGGGTTCATCATCAGTTATAGTTAAGGAAAAACCTAAACAGAAAGCAGATGGACTATACCTTTCTGGTTGCCTTCTTTCCCGAACTGATCTTCTCAAAGTTGGAGTTTGTGGCTCTTCATCTTCTGAGTCTTCTTCTGTTGTAGAGTCTGATTCATCCTCCTTTAGCTCAAACTCTATCTTCTCGGGTTCCTTTGGTAGGACTTCATGTTTAACAACATCTTTCACCTCTCTAAACACCACATCTCGGTTGTACACAACCTTCCTTGTTTCCGGGTTCCAAAGCTTGTAACCCTTTAAACAATCCTTATACCCAATAAAGATGCACCTTTCAGATTTATTATCCAACTTGGTCCTTTTCTCCTTTGGAACATGTACATATGCATCACATCCAAATACCCTTAGATGTGAAAGAGAGGGTTTCTTACCGGTCCATACCTCATGTGGAGTCTTATCCTCCAACACTGATGAAGGTGATCTGTTAACCAGATAGCATGCAGTCTCCACTGCCTCTGCCCAGAATTCTTGTCCTAACCCGGTACCACTGAGCATGCTTCTTGCCTTTTCCATCAGTGTTCTGTTCATTCTTTCTACAACTCCATTTTTCTGCGGTGTGTATGGATTAGTCTTCTGTCGTGATATACCACACTTTTTACAGAACTCTTCAAATTCCTTCTTGCAGAACTCCCCACCATTATCTTTCCTCAGCACCTTTATCTTCTTCTCTGTCTGGTTTTCCACCAGAGCCTTAAATTCTTTAAATTTGTCAAAGACTTCAGATTTATTCCTCAAGAAATATATCCATGTATTCCTTGAGAAGTCATCTATGAATGAAACATAGTACATAGAATTTCCCAGTGATGGAACTGACACAGGTCCAAACACATCACTGTGCACAAGTTCTAATATCTTGTTCGCCCTCTTAGCACCAGAAGGAAAACTCACCCGATTCTGCTTCCCATATACAAAATGTTCACAGAAATCAAAATCCAGAGAGCAATTAGACATACCTTCTACCATACCATTTCTATGTAGTATCCGAAGGCCCTTCTCTCCAATATGTCCAAGCCTTTGATGCCATAGCATGGTCTTTTCTCCAGAGACAGCTAGGCTTTCCACTCCACTTTCAGGAACCACATAACTGTTACACCCATCAATAACGGTGCTACCTTGTAGCTTGTACAGAGTTCCAGTCTGAACTCCCCACATTAATACCAGTGCTCCCCGAACCATCATGCATGCATCTTTCTCGAACACTGTTTTTACACCTGCATCATCCATCTTGCTTATAGAAATCAGATTTCTGGCTAATGCAGGAATATGCAGAACACCAGGAAGTGTTCTAATCCTTCCACCTTGCAGCTTCAACTTGACCTTTCCACGTCTGATGATTCTGGCCTTCCTATCATCCCCTAGGAAGACATCACCACCATCATATTTCTCATACTCGCAGAACCACTCCCTATGGGGAGTGAAGTGAAAGGATGCACCTGAGTCAATCAACCATGACTCATGATCTACATGTGTATTTGAAGAAGAAGCCAAATACACATCCCCACCTTCATTCGAGGTGGTTTTTGCCTCTGCAGAAGGAGCTTCATCAGATCCCTTTCCTTTCTCAGGAGCTTTAGATCTGCATTCCTTTTTGTAGTGTCCTTCCTTTCCGCATTTCCAGCACACCTTTACAAACTTTCCGGGAGATTTAGATCTCCCTCTAGATTTAGATCTCCCACTCGAAACCTTATTCTTGTTTCTGTTCTGGGACCTTCCTCGTATAGATAAGGCATCTCCATTCTGACCCTCCATATTTCTCCGTCTCATTTCCTCCGACAGCAAGGCTAAGACAATGTCATCAAAGTTCAAGGTAGTTGTATTGCTACCTATTGCAATAACCAGACTGTCCCACGAGTCTGGTAGAGAACACAACAAACTGATGCACTTATCTTCATCTGAGATTTTAATATCAACAGATGACAGCTGACTTACCACGGTATTGAAGGCATTCAGATGCTCTGTCACCGAGTCTCCATCCTTCATCCTCAGGTTATACAGCTTTTTCCACAGGAACAATTTATTCACCAGAGACTTAGATTGGTACAAAGTCCCTAGCTTGTCCCACAAGGTCTTCGCCGTAGCTTCCCCAGATACATTCAACAATACTGAATCTGAGACACACAACCGTATTGTGCTCTTAGCCTTCCGATCCAGTTTCTTCCAGTCTTCATCTGACATTGCCGTTGGTTTAGTACTTGGATCTACCGCGATCCACTGATCTTTATCCACCAGCAGATCCTCCATCTTGAGCTTCCACAACTCAAAACTCTGACCATTAAATTTCTCGATCTCTATCTTTCCGCCACTCGCCATCTTCTTTCACCATAAGAATCGATCTCGCAGATCTCCCACTGAACAGGGTCTACCTCAGGCTCGAACTAAAAACCCTCAGCAGCAAAGGCGTCCCCTTGAAGCAGAAACGGCTACGATACACCAAATGTAGGTTTTAACCCTGAACAGAAATATCTACACACGATTCTTATAACAGAAAATAAACAATAGCAAGAGCATAAAACATAAAACAGATAAACACAGAGATTTTCCCCTAGATCCCAAATCGGGATGACCGGCTTGATTTTTCATTATATTCCTTTTAGTGTTACAACACATATATATACATGCCGGAGCATACATAAACCCCAATCCATTAACCCTGGATTAGAACATAACCGTAGTTCCCTTGACCGGATCTACAAAAATACCAGGGGCCGAAAACCATCGTACCCCAAAACCATGTGCAAAACCATGCACAAAACCATGGGCGTGGACTACCCACCGGAAATTAAGGACCAAAAATTTTTATTTGGTAACTGCCTGGTTGTGCCGTGGAGATACCGCCTGTGACGCCCCCTCGTTGCGCCCGGCGCAAGGGGGCGGGGGGAGCTATTTCCCCGCGCGTGCTTAGTCGTGGAAAGAATACTAACACATTCCCAACAAAAAACACACGAAGCAGTTACAAGAGCGAACATAGGTTTGGTGATTGTGGTGGCGACCCTCACAATGGTGAGATGATGCAAGGTGGCGAAGGAGGATGCAGGGGAACAAGATGAATGAATGTGGATAAAACCCGTAACTTAAACACGGAAATATGACTCCTAAATGGAGTACATGAATGGTGGAGGGTAATGACAGTGCCACGTGGGCGTACGAAAGGTCAAGCGGAAGGGGTGACGTGGAGACAGACTTGGTTGGTAAAAGGGGTGTGTCAATTATTCCGGGCCACGCGATTGAAAATGAAATCAACGGTTGAGAATGCATTGTACAACGATGGAATGGTGGACCCGAGCATTATGTGCTTGTGTTAAATCTCGTGCGACTTTGGAGGACGGCCACTATTGGATGAAAGCTGACAGATCCAACGGCACTGGTGAATTCTGCTACCCATATTTGATCTGATCTTTAACGTGTGAAATGGGCGGTTTCAGTCATCGTACGCTTGGACACTTGTCATGCGATCTATGGAATCGCTGGCTCCCTGGGAAATACCGCTCGCCCAGCAATGGTGGTGTGGAATTAACCGTCGGTTTTCGGCCACGGGGGCCACCACATATGCTTTGATTGCGGGCCGTTGATTTTTATTGAATCGGACGGCGGAGATGAACTGCGAGGGGCCAAGGTGTACGGACACGAGACTTTTGGAGCGACCCCCTGTAGTGAATGGCAACCGTTAGATTAAGTCTTCACCCATCCCGAGGAGTCAACTAGGGGGGCACCAAGGTTTGACCCTACGGATAGAGTAAAGCCCCCACAGGGGAAACGCTTCAGTCACGGCATCGTGTCACATGGAGAGAAAAAGGCGCGGGGCTGAGATCTCAAGGGCTAGGCCTGATAAATTTTCAATTATGGATTTGAGCCTTTGGGTAAGGTATTTTTTAGGCAGAAAGAGCAATGATAGGCAGAATATGACTGTTTTTGGCCACATAAGGAGATTTTAAAGGATTCATGCAGGTCTGAAGGCTAGAAATTTGAATGGAAGGGTTAATATTTACAACATCGGCTCCATCTGGGGATGGCATGTTCATCCTTGGACATGTCGAGAACCTGCAGACCATCTGATCATTTTGTGTGAATTCTGCTCTTCGACACCTCTAGTTTTCATTTTATAATTCATCAGCACACACACATTATTAAAAGAATGATGAAACAAAAAAGAAAACTAATGTACAATATAATACACCAGGTTGTCTTTGCCTCCTGGGTCCCATACTTTTCTTTGCTGATATCCATTAGTTGCATTATTCTTCAACTGTACCCTTCTATGTTTCCATATTTTGTTCTGCAACTTGCCTCCAGCTATGCTTTCACTTTTTGTTCTTGTTCTTCCATTACCAAATTTTCTCTGCTTTCTTGTTGTTATCTGCTGTTTCTGAGACACCTTCATCATCATTCTTCTGATGCTGTCAATTTCCATGTCCAGCTTTTCTTTTTTCTGGAACTTACTTTGCCCACTGTTGTCTTCGATATGGCTCTTGAAAGCCTGATCGCCTTCTTCTTGTATTTTGAAAGGCAGTGGGATCTCTTCTTTTTGTTCCACAATAGCAGCTTTGAAAAAATTCTTCTGTTGTTTGCAGTGCTCTTGCTCGAAAAGACCCTGTTAACCTTTTTCAAATGTGTTCGGGAAATGATCTAAGGATCATGAAATGATACTTGGTTATGAATATCAGCGGTAAAACTACATCTCAGGGATTTCTTCTTCTTCCTCTGGATCGAGAACAAGACTCTCTTGAAGAAGAGAATCTCTTTCATTTTCTTCATTTTCCGTGGATGACTCATCATATATGACGGTGTTGTCCTCTTGGAGCTCTAATATATTACGCTCTGACAGTGAGCTCCATGAAATTTTATTGACTCGAAGGGAATTTCCTCTTTGCTTATCTCCTCATCTTCTGAAAAGGAAAACTTCTGGTTTCCAGTCTCGCTGATGATCTGTGGTAAAGCAGAATGAGGATTCAAGGAATCTTCATCTGCTATTATACTATCATAGCTCTCCCCATCCGTATCATAGATAGGCTGAATGGTTTCATTACTATTCTGAGATTATTGGCCCTGGCTTTCCTCCCATGGATCTACTGATGATGGTTCTACAGACTCGGCTTCTCTTTGGAAACAATCATCATCAAATAAATCATAACTAGGAAAGTCATAATCGTAAGCAATGTCACCAATCAAACCTGTTGGATTCTCGCCACGTCCTTCTTCATCCTGATCCACAGAGGAGTCTTCTGGATCTGTACAATCAAAATCATAAGACGAATGGGCAAGAGTGGGTGTTCCATAGAAAATTTCTGAGGCAGGCCGCTGATTTAATATCTGGTCAACCTCTTCTTCCATCAAAGGAGATAATTGTTTTGTGTTCCTTTGTGTAGAAGAGCAACAACTTTCTTTTTCTCGTACTAGTTGATTTGGAGGCAGGCTGTCTTCTTGTACCTCCTCCAGAATATCCTCAGTTGTGCTTGCAAGGGAGTCTTGGGGATCTTCTGATGTTTCTTGATCTCTCTCTAATTCAGGATAGTCCTCATGAACTTGATGATACTCAGATAGACTGCAAGGCCCATGAGTGATTTCTTCCTCCACATCAGATTTTACATCTTCTATGTGGTCTCTCGTTTCTTCCAAGCAACATTCCCTATTTACCTTTGCTATTAGGCCGTGATATTCTCTGACCGGCCATGTCTGAGACATAGTACGGTGGGCAATTCTTGATCTTGAGTTCGGGTCCTCTTCCTTGAAGATCTGAGATCATATTTTACATTGAATTGTGCTTGCATGAAATCAACAAATTGTTTACAATAATGATCAATCTCTGCTTCTTCTTCTTCTTGCAATGGGCATTCTATATCATCATTGTTTGAAAAAGCAAGATTTGAGTGTTCTAATTCATAAGCAGCATCTTCGGTGAAGTCATCTGCTGGACCTTCCAGGTACAATGGGTGTGGTACCTGATCCGGTTTCTCTTTTGCTTCTCTTGGCAATATCTGCAGTGGTGGTCTCTTGTACTGAGGATTGTATCCTCTGTTTGGAGCATTATAAAAATTCTTGGGAGCTGGGTTCTTTGCCTCTAATTCAAGCTTGACCATCTTCTTTATCATTTTTCTTATTTCCTCCATTTTATCTGAATCCTTATCCTGGTTGGAAGTGGATAATTCTTCTTTTCCCCTCCTTCTAACATCTTGTTCAGCCTTCCCTTTTAATTTTCCAGAGGAAGCAAAGTTCGCTTCCAATTCAAGAGCATCTGACTGAGCATCATCTAGGGTGGCAGGCTTTCTCTCCCTGAGGGAGAAACCGAAATCTGAGTCAAAGGCTGCAATGAAAACAACTTTTGCAGCATTCTGATGAGGCTTCATATCTGTAGGGAGATTTAGATATAACTTATTAAATCTCTTAATAAACTCCGACACCCCTTCATTATGTCTCTTCTTGAGTGTATTGAACTCAGTGAGACACTGTCCATGATCTTTCTTTTCTCCCAGTTTCCTGAGAAAAGTATTCTCCATGTCATCCGAGGTGGTTACTGAACGGTTTCCCAATGTCTTGAACCATTTTCTGGCTTCACCATCCAAGGATTGCACAAACAATCTCAAGACCACGTCCAAATGCTCTACATTTAAATTTTCTGCAAATGAGCAGAAAGCATAAGATGTTTCTGAGCATAAATATCATTTTCTCCATTGAATCTGGGCAATATCTTCAAATAATCCTGTGGCATATCATTTAGCACTTGTGGTAATGCCAGTGGAGCATATTTATTCAGTAGGAAAGCTAGAACATTAGCCATTGGAAGAGGTGGGGGTTGTGCAACGATCTGATGTACAAACGGAGGAAGAGGAGGAGGTGGAAGTGGGGTATGTATAACAATGGGAATAAATTGCACAGAAGCCTGAGGTGTAGATGGGAATAGTTCACGGTTAACAGCAGCTACTTCTGTGACTTCTTTAACTTCTTCAGCCTCAGGGGTAGGATGAGGGTTATCTTTGGTTCTAGCACTTCCCCTGGGTGGGCTATCTGAGTAATATTCGGGATTTTCCTCAGTGGAGTCGGGATTTTCCACTGGGATTTCCTGAGAAGAAGAGGATGGATGATCTTCTACAGAATATTCAGGGACTTCAGCATGGGATGATTGTCTTTCTTTCCAACTTCTTCTATGAATAATCTTCTCTGGGTCAGATACAGAGGATGTCTTTAACTTAGAGGAATCTGACCTCAAATGTGGCTTTCGAGGAGCCAAGACTACCAATAGATTTATCAAATAAATAACAGTGGAGTCGCCAAGGTGAGAGATATGCAACTCTTCAACTCTCTGTGCTCACCTGATTAGAGAGTGAATATGATTTTTCGAGACCCAGGGAAATTGATTTTCTTAAATTCGATCCCTGGCAACGGCGCCAGAAAGATGTTGTAGACAATTTTGTCACTCCTAGAGACAGCCTAGAGTTGCCATAGACCAGTGCCTAGGAAATCTTATCATAGCAAGGAGCTCATAATATAGCTTGGGTTGTCAATCCAAAAGCTCTCCTGTTATCTCTTGTAAAACAAGGAAATTAATTGAAATGGGACCGGACTCTCTCAGAAGCTGATACAAAGATAAGAATAATGTAGGAACAACATGCAAAACTCCAATACAAAAGAATCAGACGATTAAGAGACAGCTTACTGCAAAGAGGGTCAGTTCAAATAATATGCCACAGAAATCAGATATCAGAAAGTGGATGCAGTGAAGAAATATGAAGAAGATACTAGTTAGCATGAGGCTGATACCCAGATACACAACAAAACCACATATGGGCTTATCCAACTAAGAATCCATACATGAAAATGGCGTTTAAAAAGCACCCTCCTTAAGTAACTAATATAGCAGAAAATATGGATGAAATGAACATGGAACATTATATCATGACTAGGCCTATTTAAAGCGCTTGACTAATCCAAGTATGGGCACCAACTAGGATGAATCCTTACTTAAGACCAGTGAGCCACTCACATTCTAGAACATGATACAAGAAGATAAATAGCATGAAATGAGATATTATATTAACACATAAGAAAAGATTACATACTGTGGGATACCAAAGTCCAGAATCCTCATTCCAGTTATAACTCCTCCTCACTGAAACCCTACGGGCTCTGAGCCTTCATACAGAAACTTTACAAGATGTATACAAAAGCCCTTCACTGCACAGTTTGCTGATAGAAATCTGGAACCTCTACAATGTTTTTCTTTCTGGTTTTTATAGAAGAGATAGAAAGCCCTAGATAGGGAGGTAGGTGATACACATTTAATAGTCTGATTTGAAACAAAGTGGTGGAAAACATTCGCGCCCATGCTGTGAATGACTGAATATAATTATTTGTACTTTGTAATCTACCTCTAGAAATAAGTGAACTGGAAGAAAATCTCTTCAGGAACTGGGTATGAGGATAATTCTTCATGAACATTCTGTACGTCCTTGAAGTGAAATCGACTGAAATATCACCTTGAGAATAATGCTTTCTAAGCACTATACCTTCTAGCATTTGAATTTAAATCCAAAACCTTTAATGCAGGACGTTGTATCTTCTGGCTTTTACTGATATTTTATGCTGCAAAATTAATATCTTCAGCTACTAGAAACTACCCCTTGTATTTCTCTGAGGGGTTCGATGGATTTTCTTTCTATTTCCATTAATGAGGTCATATTACAACAACTACCCCGAGCTTTCGGTCATAAACTCTTCCTTTGCAGGCAGACTTCTAGATGTGTCCTCGACCTTTGTGGTGAAGGCGGAGATTAATGGAGGGTTCCTATCGCTGCAACCTGCAAAAACACACAAACAGATTACAAGACTGGACATAGGGGTGGTGATTGTGGTGGCAGCCATGGCAATGGTGACATAGACTGAAAAAAATGGTGAGATGATGCAGGGTGGCAAAGGAGGATACAGGGGAACACGATGAATGAACGTGGAGAAAACCCGTAACTTAAACACTGGAATATGACACCTAAATGGAGTACATGAATGGCGGAGGGTAATGACAGTGCCACATGGGCGTATGAAAGATTGAGCGGAAGGGGTGACGTGGAGACAGGCTTGGTTGGTCAAAGGGATGCGTCAATAATTTCGGGCCGCGCGATTGAAAATGAAATCAACGGTTGAGAACGCATTGTGCAGCGGCGGAATGGTGGACCCGAGCATTATGTGCTTGTGTTAAATCTCGTGCGACTTTGGAGGACAACCACCGTTAGATGAAGGCTGACAGATCCAACGGCATTGATGAATTCTGCTACCCAACTTTGATCTGATCATTAACGCGCGAAATGGGCGGTTTGGAGATCGTACATTGAGGACACTTGTCATGCGATCTATGGAATCGCTGGCCCCATGGAGAATATCGCTCGCCCAGCAATGGCGGTGCAGAATTAACCGCCGGTTTTCGAGCGCGGGGGCCACCACGTATGATTTGATTACGGGCCATTGATTTTTATTGGATCGGACGGCGGAGATGAACTACGAGGGGCCAAGGTGTACGGACACGAGACTTTTGGAGCGACCCCCCGTAGTGAATGGAAGCCGTTAGATTTAGTCTTCACCCATCCCGAGGAGTCAACTACGGGGGCACCAAGGTTTGACCCTACGGATAGAGTAAAGCCCCCCGTAGGGGAAACGCTTCGGTCACGGCGTCGGGTCACATGGAGAGAAAAAGGCGCGGGGCTAGCGGAGAAGGGGCTAGGCCCGATAAATTTTCAATTATGGATTTGAGCCTTTGGGTAAGGTATTTTTTAGGCGGAAAGAGCAACGAAAGGAAGAATAAGACTGTCCTCGGCCACATAAGGAGATTTTAAAGGATTCATGCGGGTCTGAAGGCTAGAAATTTGAATGGAAGGGCTAATATGTACAAATTTCATCCATGGGGGTTCATCCCTTAGAAAGTAGGCCTTCCTCCTCCTTTCATGGGTTCCCAACCTCTTCTCCCGTCCTATAAATTCATATCCCTCATTCCTACAATTTTGGGAGCTTGGTTGGTCATTTTCAGACTCATTTGAACTCTTATTCCCTTGCATCCTAGCATTGTGATAACGCCTAAGTGTTCGGGAGAAGGAATGATTTAGAGCTTCATTGAAAGTCTCATATTTTCATCAGAGGACGGCTCCAATGTCAACGCCTGGGTTATAGGCTCTCCTTTTATATTTATCAATAATAACATCTTATGTTTTTTTCTATATTTGTCTAAATGTTTATGCAAATATTTTGGTACTCCTTGATCTGCTAGATGCCTAATTTTTATGATTATTATGTATTGTATCACGTTTTTTGTTGCCTCTTGATCATCCACAAGTATTCACATGCCATGAGTAGTAGGGAGCAGGCCTAAAAGGATCATAGATCAAGGTCATCATCAGCGAACTCAAGCATAGTGTTGGGAAAAGGTACTTTTGTCTCTTCTATTGTCACATTGTAAATGTTAGTTAAGAGAGCTTTGCATTAGAAAGAATATCGTGTTGCTAGACCCACTTTAGGGCTAGATAGACCGCCTCTATCCGCAGAGGGGATTTATCTTCACAACAATTGGACCTCGGGACCTACGGTCCAACAACACCTTAACACAACACCGCCAATGGTCGTAATGCTGGTAGGTCCACCAAAATTTGAAATTTTTATATAAAACTTCAACTAATTTTACCATTCAATTGATGGAGAGAGGAGCAGAGGCCCAGTGCAGAACTAGGAGTAGTCTAGGGGGTGTAACCCTGAATAGGGTATGTTTTTTATGCTGAGAAGATTCCTTTGGGGTCTATAAGTGCCAGTATCATAACAAGAAAAATTTATAGTCATTTTACATGATTTTTTGCCAGAAATCCAACCATGCAATCCTCTTCTCTAGCTAAGGTCTCCATTTTCAGGCCATCACTGGAATTGGAGATATAAGGTGTCAATTTGTAAATTTCTTGTAATTCATTTTTGCTACCATTTGATGAAAGAGGCCTCCCCACATTGAGCAGGGCTTGAAGACGTAGCCCACACTAGCTAAAATACGTAACTAAATAATCTTGTGTCTTCGATCTCATGTTTTATTATGATTTATTCTTCTTTTAATGTGTTTAAGTTACTTGTTTATACAGTCTTTTCTGTGCAATTATGTATGCACCCATGAAGTAAATATTTGGATCAATACTAGATTTTCATCCCAGGTTTTCAGATCGTTCTAGTTGTATCACATTAGAAGTTGCACTAAAGTCCTATTGGCTATTTTTATTTATCCATTTGTCTGTGAATGGAATGTTGTAGATCTCTTCAAATTTTTGCCCAGCTTCTCCCACAATGTAGTGTAGAATGCATTGAGAAATGGCGTGTCCCTATCTGAAATGATACTCCTTGGTATCCCAAAGTACACCTAGACCTATATTGCTTATTTTCCACTGATGGTATTTTTACAGGGAATTGGAAACACAACTTGTTGAACCTGTAAACGACCATCAATAGGTAGTCATTCCCCTTATTATTTTTTGGTAAACCTACCACAAATTCCATTAAAATTCTCTCCCAAGGACCTGTTGGGATAGGTAACGAATGATATAGACCATGTTTCATGTTGCTAGGATTTCTAGTACAACAAAGCATGCATCCTCTTATGAACCTAGCTACTTAATCTTGCATCTTGGGCCAATACACATACCTTTAAAAGTTGGCCATAGTCTTCGCTACACAAACATTTCATACAAACTTGGATGTGTGAGCCTCTGTAATTAGTTGCAATCACTCACCTTTAGGAACACATATCTTATCTATCCTATAAAGTAACCCATCCTGGAGATGGTAGTGAAAGGTGGTGTTGTCATCATGAATGTGTTAGTGTGTTTGGTGCATGTATGTACAAAATTACACCAACTTAAGGGTTGTGGTTTTCCCTCTTAAGTTAATGGTCACAGGCAGAAAATAAATGGTGTCAAGCAAGTTGGTGGAACATGCTAGAATATAAAAATACTAGATAGAGAAATAACATGCATATTCAAATATAAAAATTAAACTAAAACTAAAACAAATAACATAAAAGCTCTAAATAGAGTCAAACAAATTCAATAATCCAAACGGTAGCACTTACGTCCCCTCTTATTGAGTGTTGGTTGGAAATGAGGATGAAACTTTAACCCACTTGCCAAGGGGCCCTTAGAACTAGGGGTTCTAAGTCCCGATGTAAGGATGTCTTTACTTCCAAGCTGCCTTGGCGCAAAGTCTTCCTCTCTATACTATGGTGGGCTGGAGTTTTTGGATGGCCAACAACTGAGTCCCCTCTATCTCTGCTCCAGATCACACACTACTAGTATTGCTTGGGGAAATTCTAGCCAACATAACAATGTTCTCTCTTGTTTCTCATATCTTGGTGGACTTTTATAGGAGAATTAAAATCCTCCTTCCCTCTCTTGGTACATTGTGGATAGTGACCCAAGAGAGGAGGGTGATTCCATTGTGTGCCACATTTATTCCATTATGTGCTACCTTGATGTCCTAAGGAGACTTGGGTGGCTATCCTTAGGTGGCTTCAAGTGTGGAATGAATGTCCTGGAGTGTGCCTTGTGGTCCTGGAAAGTGACATCCACCACTCCCAGCTAGATTGTGTGATTTTTGGGTCTAAATGTGCGCAAGGGAACATTTATCGAAGGATTTTGCACGCAAAAGCACTTTTGACTAGTCCTTATTGTACACAATTTTATTTTTCCTCAAACCTTAGATATTTTTAAATACTCTCAGATTCTCTAATGTCTCTCAACCCTGTAAATACTTCTACCTAAGATTAAATAATGTCACATTTTCTTTTATTATTTTCTAGTGATAACAGTTGCCCCCTAATGTGTGAGGTCTAGGAAGAAATGTATAGATGAAATTCATTATAGTTTCTTTTTTGTATATTGTGCATAGAGAGAGACAGAGACCTGTGTGTAGTTCGAAACTGGAGACACCCTACACCGGGTTGAAGAATGACCATGTCCTATGGGACCCTTGTAAGCAATGGTATAATACAATATATACAAATTTTCTACGAGGTGGGCATGTCCCATGCTCGTGATGCTTTGGCTAGTTAAACAAATATATTTGACAAATACATATTCTGTCTGTGTCACTAATATGGTATTGATCCGTTGGTTGATGACGATGACTGTTGATGCCCTCAAGGGTGTCTTTTCTTTGACAATAGGTAGAATGTGGTACCCATATGCGTAAAATTTGTATGGCACGTAAATGTGCATTGTATACATAGGTGTTGGCTAGGACCTCCCATGTAAGAATTGCTGACAGAGACGCTTATAAAGGCACAGGTCTTCAACGGATTTGATCAAATTGAAATGGTTGTAAGGTACAATACCATCTTGACATGAAAGATTATGTTGTAGTCGAATTTCAGGAGGATCAATGACATCTATGGGCAATGATGTCTCTTATAGTGCCACCTGAGGATGTCCTTTTTATGGAGAGGGGCGATCCAAGCTACCACTTCCTTTTTGGAAAAGAGGTGTTGAAGTCGACAAAAAGGAAGCCTCAACTAAACGAGGGGGTTGCTAATATGGAGGATCAAGATCTTGGATGTGATAGGTTTAACATAGGCATGATGGTGAGGGGTTACTAAAAACTGATGATGGGGATTCAATGACCCAGAGTCAAAGTGTAAAAGGTAGCTTAGCTGCAGTCATAACTATTTCTGATGGGGAAATCCCTGGAGTCGATAGGACTTCCAGGGTGGGTACAAACTAGTTATGAATGTCATAGTGGCTTTTGCGTGATGGTGGTATACTTTAACCAAGGATGGTCAAAGATTATTACCATGGGAGAAAAAATGAATGAGTGGGTGGGGGACATAGTGCACCGTTTGTGGTCTTTGTACACTTACCAAAAGAATAAAATAATGGGGCTTGGTTTGTAAAAAACATAGAGACGGGTGCCCCAAAACATGAAAGTGTTCCCTCACTGATGATGTGAGGAAGGTGTTTTGCTGAGGGTGGGGGCCCCATTGGTTTGTCTCATGTGTGAGTTTGATGAAGCGAATGAAAATGTATCGCAGATGGGTTATGCTAATGGAGGTATGGTGGGACAAATGCGAGGCACGATAGTGCACTCTTGATATGTTTATACAACCTGGCTGTCTGGGAAAGGGGTTTTATTTCATATGGTAAAACTTGACCTTATGCATGGTGAGTGAATGGGCATGAGGTGCTTCCTAGACTACAGTGGTATGGCCATGGCGTCACTATTGTTTGTGATATATGGTCTACTTTGGGTGAAGAGTGCCATGGAGGGGAGGCTCTACCGACCAATGAGAATGCTTATCATGTGAAAGGTGAGGTGATGATAAACACGGTCAGGTGTTTGGAACCTATGGTTAATTTATGATGGAGAAATGATGTCAGGATATGCAGAGTTTCTCTAGGACTATCATGTTGGGGGTAGAATGATACCTGCTCTGGAAATTTCAATGGATGGAGTTGTGGATGGCTTCCGTTCTACCTATAAAAACAACTACCCCAAGTGAAAGGGTCTTCTTTATCAAATATTATTGAAATAAATGTGCTTTTAAAAAGAAGATGAGAGAGGGCATACTTGTTGGTGCTGAAAAATTATTTTTTCAGGGGTGTGAATGTGTGGCATCACCTTTGTGCGTTATGGAGTATTGATCACAATGCTGCTTTCAGGCCAGTGATCAGACCTTCAAAGCTCTCCTTAAAGTCATCCAAAGTTTTTGAAAACGGAAATATATAGGTGAATATGACCCTAATTCAATTAATTTGTGTTTGTTGAGTATTAAGAGGTCAGAGGCTTTTGCGGAGTATTTTTTGCCATTGCGGTCAGCCTGAGCACCAGGGATTAGCGATATTATGCCTAGGTAAACCCCATGACATCTTGTATTTTAATTTTTTAGTTTGAGCATGTCGGGGTCCGTACAATACTAATTTGTATGGATTTTGGGCTAGATTTACCCTAGATTGTGTGGGCAATCATGGTAAGGGCGTGAATTTTGCGCACAAAAAATAGGGATTTGTACGCCTTATGTGCATTCTCTCCATAATTGAGTGGGCCTTCTGCACGCCTCTGAGATATACAGGCACACCTTCCACATGCATGTCTAAGGGACAGGCATGCAAAGGCCGAGGTGCTTTTTGGCCAAATTTTTTAGAACTTTTGCCTGCTTTTGATGTTTTTATGCTGCTAATGTGTTGTTGTTTTGATGACAGGTTGTTGTGGAGGGAGCGGGATTGGCCCGAGCTCCGTATTGCTTTAGCTTCCGATGGTCAGGTGCGTCAACAGTTGGTGCAATGAGGTCTCCTAAAATTTATGGAGAAAGACCTTCTTCGATCACAGGACTAACTCCTGTGTTACCTGATCAAGCATTGGAACCGACAACGCAAGGTGTTTGTGCTACCTAGGTGTGACCTTGCTATCCATCCTGAGATGGATATCTACTTTTTGAACGGGCTGCTACCTCAGGGTGAGGCACTCTAGTTTCCACTTTCTACAAGGAGGGTGAATTTTGAGTGGTTCCGGATGCGACACTGTGGTGGGGCACCCCTTACGGAGGGGTGCATTGACATTGAATCAGTGACAAATTTGTTCAAGCGGTGTGGTTTGGAGACTATTGTGCAACTATCAGGGTCTTCGGCTCCACATCGGGCATCGAGCCCGCAGGTTGGGGTCTTGCGCCGGTTGAAGGTCGACCATTTTTTCGAATTTTCCCGTTTCTGTTATGACGAGATGTTGGCACAGCTTTACAAGATGCGGGATGGGTTGAATTTGTTTGCCTACACCAATATTTAATGTAGCATCATGTATGAGCGAGTGGTGCTACTGAGGCCGGTGGTGGTGGTTCCTACTGGGGGGCCACGGGAGCCTTGCATGAGGAGGTGGGCCCCTGTGATGCCTTGAGGAGGTGGTGGTATGGTGGGTCGTTACTGGAATGCAACTACTGAGGCTTTGTTTGAGGCCAATCCTCAAATGTTCCTGCGCTTCCCAAATGCAGGGATGGACTTTCAGGGGGATCCAGAGATGGGTCTCCCTCCTGGCTATGCTTAGGGGCCAACAGGTATCTCTTTATTTTTTCTACATTTCTTTGAGTAGTTATGTTTATATATGTATTTATGGTGACACTAACATAGTTTTGGTTACTCTTGCAGATGTTGGTGAGGTTAGCTGCCCTGTGGCTCGATTGGCTGGGAACGATCCTATTCAGAGGCCTCGTGGAGCTCTTGGGGGGTGGGGAGGAGGTGGGGCACTCGGTGGTGAGGCTGACCCTTCAAGGGAGGGAAGCAACACATCTGTTGTCGAGACTGGGGCTGAGCGAGCTCATGTTGATGTGTTGGAGCCTCGTATTTCTAAGCTGACCACATGGGTGTCAGATCTGGAAGATGCATGGGATCAAGTGGAATGCTTGACCCAAGGGATGCCTTCTCGAGGCTTTTTAGATGACCTCAAGGAGGTATGGTTGGAGACCTTGATGATCCGGGAGAGGGACTATCGACCAGTTTTACATCGGGTGGTGGTCTCAGTGTTGACGACGACTCTAGTAGTGGTACCAGGAGTGGCAGTGGGTCCAGGTGCTCTGCCTAGGGGAGCACCGCCCTAGAGTCATTTTGTACATGGGGAAAGCACCCATTATGAAAATGCTTCCCATATTTTTGATGACTTATATGTTTATATTTTTGGGTTGGCCGATGGGTGAGGGATACTATTTTTTGTACTCAAACACATACATTTTGATATATGTATATATATGTGAGATAATTTTTGTGGCTCTACATGGTGTGCCCCCTGTTTCAGATTTTGGATTATGTTGTGCTGATGGATATCTATGTTTTTTTTTTTTTTTTGTATGATGGTTTATTTGAGATGCATTCCAGTTTAGAATATTGCTAGCTATGTGATCAGTTGTTTGGTTTTGACTCCTTGGTACATGTGTGAATGTAATGTAGTCAAATTTTCAGCTTAATCTTTTTGCACGAAAATATTTTCTAAATAGATGTGAATCTCGTATCTCAAATGTTTGGTTTAACTGCGATACTACTAACTAGGAATCGAGGTAGATATGCATATGGTGTATTCCCTGATGGAGGGCGTCTCACTTAAGCTAGATAACGATGTCATAGTCTACCTGATTGTTTATTATTGAACCGATGCACAGACCATTAGTGTAGAGTGGTGATCAGTCAGGGTGATAGATGACCCAAGCGGTCGCTGCTAAACTTTGAGACCATCGTGATGCTCCATCGGCAAATCTAATGTAAGGTTCTGGTTAGTAATCCATTGTGACACTCGAGCGCATTCTATAACAAGTCTTTTTGTCCAAATTCTTAAATTAGTTGGGTTTGTGTATGTGTACTCTAGGTTAGGGCCTGCTTGGCCCTTATGGGTAAAATTTCTTGAGGTAAAGGCCATTGATGGGGTTGTTGAGGTATGTCCCGTTCGGTTCCATCAATTTGTATGACCCCTTGAGGAGGCAATCTTTTATGATGTAAGGTCCTTTCCACAAGGTTTCAAACTTTCCTAGCCCTAGGGCTTCTTTTGTAGCATCATAGAAGAGGACTAATTTTCCTTCTGTGAATGAGCTAGGGTTAATGTGGTGGTTGAACGATACTTTTACCCATTTCTTCTATGCCTCATTGTGTTGCAACGACCGTCATCATTTTTCTTTGACAAGCTGTAGTTGCACTAGACATTGTTCTAGAGGTTGGGTATCATTAAGGAATTCAATGGTGGCATGAAAATTTTGGATCTTGCGTTCTATGGGAATCACGGCTTCGGCCCCATATACCAAGTGGAAGGGAGGGAAACCAGTGGATGTCTTCACAACTATGTGGTATGCCCATAGGGTTGAGAAGAGCATATGGTGCAAGTTGGTTTTATGGTTATTCACCATGTGTTGTAACATAGTTTTGAGTACCTTGTTTACAGCTTCTACCTATCCATTGGAGTAGGGGTAGTATGGTGAAGTGAATTCATGGGTGAATTTGAGGTGGTGAGATAGCTCCTCGAAAAATTCATCCTCGAAGTGTTTCCATGGTCGAAGACTAACTTCTTGGGGACCCCGAACTGAGTAGTCACATGGTTAAACAGAAATCGAGCGATAGTTTCTGCGGTGTTGTCATATGTGGGCATGGATTCTGCCCACTTAGTGAAATAATTGACATCCACTATGATGTATTTATGATTGTTGGATGATGCGGGGTTTCAAGTCATGAAGTTGATCCCCCATTTACAAAATGGGTCGAAAATTATGACAGGGTGCAGAGGAGTGGGAGGGGCTCTTGCTTTATGAGTGAAGCGCTGGCATCGCTCGCCTCTCTTGACTGCTGTAATGCAATCGCGAAACAGGGGGGGTAATAAATATCCCGCCCATAGGACTTTTTTGGTGGTGGCCATCCTGGAGAGGTGGCCGCCACAAGCTCCTCCATGGCAGTCATCAAGGGTTTGTTCCGCTTGGTCGTGACTGAGGTATCGACGTAAAATGGTGTCGATGCCCCGTCGGTACAAGACATATCACATGAGGAGATATCATGGGGCCTCTTAGCGTATGCCCCAACGGTCATCTCGAGTGAGATGAGGTTTGAACTTTTGAATTCGTAGGAAGAGGATAATTTCTTCGTATCAAGGGTCATCGGTTGCTACAAAGAAGAGATGTTTGTCTGGTAGCGAATCGTTTACTGGTGATCCCTTGGTATCTCTTGGGAGGTATGAAATGAACTCTACTAAGATAAGCGCCTTCTCGCTTTTAAGGGATCAAAACTATAAGTTGTACTCTTGGAGAATGACTATCCAATAGGCGTACTTATGGTTCATTAGGCGGCGTGTCAGCAGATATTTTATGGGATTAATATCTGCGATGACTGTAGTGGTTTTGAAGATGATGTAGTGGCAAAGATTTTGGACTTCATGTATTAGTGCTAGGGCAGTCTTTTCTTCGGCTCATATCTTAATGTTGGGCATACTAAGGTTTTACTGATGTAATAAGTTATGTGCTCCTTCCCATCCGTGCCTTCCTAGATCAAAACTCTAGCCAAGGTGGACTCAAAAGCTGATAGATACAGGATGTAATATTTGTCATAGTCTAGGGGACTAATGAGTGGTGCTGAATAAAATGTTTCCTTTAGCACTTTGAACACTTGTTGAGCGTGATAATCCCATTTGAATGGGATGTCCTAGCGGAGGAGGCAGAGGAACCCTTGAGCGAAAGTGGCATAATATGGGACAAAGCGTCTCGGAAAATTGGCCTTCCCCTGCAAGCTTTGAAATTGCCTGAGGGTTTGAGGTGGAGGTACCTCTTTGATAGCTTAGACCTTGAGGGGGTCCACGTGAATCCCTTGTTGGGACAATATAAAACCTAAGAGACTACATGTTGTGACGCAGAAGACACACTTGAAGGGGTTCAAGCATAGGTTGTCTTGACGACATCATTGGAATACCAATCGCAGATCCTCGACATGGTATGAGCACTTCTTGGAGTGGACGTTTAGGTCATCCAAGTAGGCCAGGATAAGGTGTGCCAAGTCATGAAATATATAATTCATGCCCCTTTGGAAGGTGGCTCCAGTATTTTTTAGGCCAAATTGCATTACCTTGTATGCGAATGTGCCCCAGGGGGTGGTGAATGCATTTTTGTACCAGTCTGTATGGCGGATTTGAATTTGGTTGTACCCATAGAATCCATCCATGAAGGAGAGAGCCTCATTTCCCATGCAAGAATCGATGACCTGGTTGATGAATGGGGTGGGATAATTGTCCTTGGGACAATATTTTTCAAATCCCAAAAATCAGTGCAAATGTGTATGGTGCCTTTTTTTTCATGAGGGGAACAAGGTTAGAAACCCAAGAATTTGTGATGCTTGTTGATTTCTCATTTTATTGCTTCTGCCTTGGATGGGTGCAGTTGATGTTGTTTTTGGCATACTAGAGGTATGTCATGCCAGGTGTCAATATGATGCTCTACAATAGTGGGACTAAGCCCATGTATTTCTGAGTAGTCCCATGCGAAGATATATCAATACTCTTGTAGCAATTGGGTATAAGAATTTATTTATTCTAGAGATCATGCTGCCCCTAGTGAGATTTCTTCGGCCTTACCCTGGTTTTGGGATATGTTCACCTTGATGGCAGGTGAGATGTTTGACGTATTTCCTTGCTCGAATGCATCGGGCATCGGGATAGGATTCTTGAACCAATTGACTTTCCCTGATGGAAGGAAATATTTTTATTTGATCGCATAGATTTCTTGTTCTTCTATCTTGTCAGGACTGAACGTTTTCTTAGGGAGGAAAAGCAAGCGGTGATGCATTGCATCCCATGGATAATCCGACTCCTTCATGGCTTCTAGGATGTCCTCACCTGAATGAAATAGGGATCCTAAGGGGGATTGATCCTGCGTAAGGTTATGCTGAAGGGGTTCAATTTGCACAGAGCTAGTTGAGAGACATGAGAAGGATTCCATCATCGATGTGGTGGAACCAAACGCAGTCGATAGAGTGTAGAAAGATTGGGTTTTTATTGTCGTATAGTACATCTACTCTCGTAGTTGCAGCTGACTTGAAACCTATGGCATATGAGCAGAAAGCTCGAGTCATAGTTCTGATACATGATGATATGAACTGTATATGGTGTATCTTGTCATCGGCGTTTGGTGGGGGAAGGATGTTCGTGATGGGAGAAAGCGCAAGGTTGGGTTCCCCGTTAGGTTGGTTAATTTCCTGTTGGTGTAGATTGCGCCTAGTGAAGAGGTGCCTGAATGTTTCCATTAGCAAGCATGGCTCTAGTTCATGGTTTTAGCCAGTGAAAATGGTGTATGGTACCATTATGCCAACTAAGTAGATTGTGTGGGAATCAACACTACTCATCGTCCTAGATGTGGATGCTTGGAAGGGATTTGTGGTAGAAGACGAAGTCTTCTACTTCCATTTTTGTATTGTTGGCTTGGGTGTGTCTAACTCTTTTGGGGAGTGTAGGATTAAAGATGTTCTTACCACTCTCAGCTTAGGGATATGCTCAGATTTAATTGTATGATGAAAGTGTGAACAAATATAGAAATAAGTACGTATAATCTTCTATTGGTTAGACAGAATTCTCTGTGGGAGAGACGAGCGTGTGGCTTGTTTGTGAGGGTGTTGGGGTTCCCATGTTTTGTAGCCGGAGTTAGCAGACACCAGATGAGACAACATAGAACCACTTTGGAACCTCAGGATCTAGCCCTCCTGGGTTCAGAGAGGGATCTCTCTATGATATGTCAAAGGTATAACTTTGGAGTTCAGTTTGAAGGTATTAGGCTAGTTGTAGGCTCATGGTTGTTGGTTTGATTGTTGAGTTTGGTTGTAGGGAATCAGGAAAAGAAGGACCAATATAAGACAAGGATGAGCAAAGAGGAAGCTTAGGCAGAGATAGATAACTCAGAGAACATCAAAGCCATTGGGCTATGGAGTCAAGAAAGGATTTATTTGTGTTCAATGTGCAAGCTTTCAGTTGGGCTAGTCATCTAGAGCATTTGGATCTTGAAGGAGATATTTGGAATGGGACATTAAGGGTTGAAAATGAAAGGAGGAGGACCAACCAACTCTGTCTATAGATCAGGCCAGAGGTCATTTAACTCCAGGCCTGCTTGGACAGAATTAGAGGCAATTACAAGGGATCTTAGAAAGGCTATATGGTCGTGCAAAGATCCTAGTGGACAGGGCTAACACTAATCCCCAGTGTTCCCAAACCTTCCAGCTAAATCCTACCAAGAACATCTAAACATGGACTTCATCAATTCATACATCAGAGAGCAGGCAATATCATCCACTACACTGGTTAAATCAATTGAAATCAACATTTAGATACACATATAAGAAGAAAACATTGAGGTAGGGAGAGCAGGAAACATAAGGCACCTATCAAGGGTGAATCTTACATTACACTTCTGTTGCCTACCAGCAGAAACATGATGAAATGAAAGCAAGTCAATCACAAATACAGAGAAAGGAAAACATCACCAGCTGATTTAGATCAGGATCCAAAGAAACATGCTTATCATATTAAAAACAACACCAATCAGGTACATCATAGCCCATAGCTTGAACATTCAGTCTGAATACATCTAGTCTCAGCCTATATTAAAATATACACAAAGAACTTGTCTCAAGAGGAGAATACTTGCATTTCACTGATTTCTCATCAACAACCATTACAATGTTTCCTTATGTGCTTTATAGCAAAGGATGAACCTAAGATCGACTAGGAAGGTAGGTGAAAATTAAATGTATCTTTAAACACAACAATGAATGCAGGTCCGAAACCCACTCTTCTTGACATGCTGTATATTTAATCTTTGTCACCTTCCTTGTGAGAGAATGATATGCTCCAGATTTGATCTTGACATCTTTTGGCTGAAGTACTCCTGGATGATTTGAAAAAAATGAAATAAACTGCTAGGAAGGTCTGTCTCATAAATGTCTGATTGTTTTTGAGCTGTAGTTAGGGCGGAAATTCTTTCATGGATTCTATGTATAATAAAAGTGGTATGGGCACCCTGTCCTTTGATAAAGAGAAACATTCTGCGGACAAATGACCCTGATGGTACCTTTTACTTGTGTCCAAGATCCTTTGATCAATCCTCGAGGTCTGTAATATGCTGCTTAGCCTTCCAAACTTTGGATTAAAAGCTCAAGATCTTCATAAGCCCGCTTTAATCTTCTTTTTTCTCTGCACTGAAACATTCTGTCATTTTAATCGCTCCTGACAGGGTAGCTCAGGTTTTAATGGTGATGGGAGATTCTCAGAGTTTGAAATCTACCTTTTCCTTACTGTAAATCCCGTCAGCCGCTTTCCTTGACAATTCTATAGCAGCGCCAGCCCTTGGATTTAATTCTGTCTGCAAACTCCTCCATTAACATGGTATGATCGGAACATGGAGGCCTTCACCTCTAGCAACCCTGCAAAAAAACAACTGTGAAGAAATCCATGGACGTGGATGATGGGGGAGGCGAGGACACACTATGGACGTAGAAAAAAGCCATGCAGACGGAGAAATGAGGAGAAATCGCGAATAATGGTGACGGAATGCTCTGGTGGAGGAATAATGAAACACAGAGTGAATACACGTAATATACGAACGAAAACATTAAAAAAAACACGACAAAACCAAAGATATAGTGACGGAGACGGAGAATGTACGGGGCGTACACGTGGCAATGAAGTGGCGAGACGGGGTGAGGCGGGAGACCGTGGAATGGTAAACGATGCATGGACAGATCTGGACCGTCAGATCGGGCTAAGATCAACGGTGGAGGGCGGCGGATGGTGGGCCGGAGCAAGAGCTATCGCGTGTGCGATTTCATTAAATATCGTGCATCTCTGGTGATCGGGAGCCGTTGGATGGAGCTTCCTAAATCTAACGGCTGACATGGATTTCGCTGGGCATCCTGGGCAGGAATTTAATGCGCGGGGGATGGAGTTAACGAGCAGGAAAAGCGGTTTTTAAAATCGTACAGAGGATGTGTGGCGGGAGATGAATGGAATCGCTGGCCTTCGGGGAAAAACCACCAAGCGCGCAAGGGCGGTGCGGAATTTACTGGCAGGTTTTGGTCGGATGACATATGGCTGGTGGGGTCCACCATTTAGAGCACGCTCCGCGCCGTTGGATTTGATCGGGCGAATGGACGGTGGATATGGACTACGGGGGGCCAAAGGTGTATGGGCACGGGAGCTTTGGAGCGACCCCCCGTAGTGAATAACGACCATTGATCGAGTTTTCCCACATCCCGAGGAATCAACTACGGGGGCTCCGTGGTTTGACTCTACGGACGGAGAAGAGCCCCTGCAAGGAAACAGCCTTGGTCACGGCGCCGGGTTCTATGGAAGGAAAAGGGCGTGGGGCTATCAGAAGAAGGGCTAAGACCCAAAAACATAAAATTTATCATTTTAATTCATTTTTAATGCGTTTTGGGGGCAATCAAAGGGTAACGGTAGGGGAGATGGAGGGGGAAACTAGGGAAATAAGGGAGATGGGGAAATTTAAAGGGGATTTTGGGGGATTTAGGCATAGAGAGGGGGAATCTTGGGGGGGAAGGAAGGGAATTCGGATAAAGGGAAAAGAAGGGGAATTGATGTATTTCGCAGGGGTAAAGGAGGGAATAATAGGCCCTTTTTGAGCAATGTACTAGCAGAGAGGATTTGTATTAGGCACAACAATTGAGAGACTTCAAGGAAGATGGGTTTTCAGGGGAAAGGCATTCCTTGAAGGCTCAAAACAATCTAGCCCCCAGCTGGCTTGCCAATAATTTCATAGGGGGGCTAACAGTGGCTCCACATGGGGATGGCTTCTCCTTGGAGGAGCAAGAAACTAGATATGATCTTTGGGGTAGGCCAGATGCCTGCTATCATAAGTCATCTTCCTTCTTCAATTTTAGCTGCCACAGTATGATAGAAACATCAGCAAAAATATTTCCCAACCAATCTACCTACCCAGACTACAGTCCTAACAATTTTCCCTTGGGTGCATTTGAACTAGCAGACCCTTTACATTTTATTTTGCAAAACAAAAACAAACCTATTCTAATTCTACCCTTATTGCTCCATGAGGCCAGATTAGACTGTTGACCTCATCTATTTCTCTACCTAATCTACTACCTGTTGGGATTAAACTGTCCAACAGGTTTCTTCACCTACATTCTAAGACAGGAAATTTAAACACAGCCAGGCCAGGATTAGACTGTCTGACTTGCTGGACAGAAACTTGTAGAAGACAAAACTGTGAAGGCATGGGATTCTGCAATTTTGGAACATCCTTCTTTCTCTGTGACTCAGATTTTGAGCATATTTGAGTCACTTCTTTTCTTCGATTTCAGCTCTGGTTTTGGGCATATTAGAGTTGATTCTTCTTTCACTGCTGATCCAGATTTTGAGCTTATTAGGACCAGCTATTCTGCTTCCTTTGGCTCGAATTTTGATCAGGTTTGAGCCATGCTTTTTACTTCATAGGTTCATGTTTTGAGCATGTCTGAACCTCTCTTTTCATTCTGTTTTTTGGAACATTTTCTCTTTTTCTGAAAATGAAAACTTGCAATGGTATGTACAATGGAGATGAAACTGGAAATGGAAAATCAATAGAAGTAATGTTTGAGCATCCTGCCATTGACAGGACCCCCAAACAATTCTGTACCATCAAGTTCTTGCAGAAAAAATGCATTAGGACCCACAGTGGCCTGGATTATGTATGGACCCTGCCACAGGCTATCAAATTTGCCATGTTTACCTTTGTCCTCTCTTCTTGAGTCCCATTTTAGAACCTTGTCACCAATTTTGAAATTTGAAGCTTTGGTTCTTTTGTCAAACTGCCTTTTTATGTTTTCTTGGACTCTGATAGCTCTGTTATAAACCTGCTCCCTTGTTTTCTGAAGATGGATTGTTTCATTAATTCTCCTTATCATGTTGTTTTCCTCTGATTGGGTCTCCTGGACAAGTTTGATCACTGGAACTCCAAGACTAGTAGGAAAAACTGCTTCTGTCCCATAAACCAGCTGAAAGGGTGACATGCCAATAGATTTCTTTGTAGTGAGCCTGTCTGCCCACAAGGCATGTATCAAATTTTTATGCCATGACCTTTTGTTCTCTTCCAGCAGCTTCTTAATGATTGTAACCAGGCTTTTATTTGATGATTCAGCTAGGCCATTACCCTGGGGGTAATAGGCGGTTGAATGTCCAAGTGCTATTCCGTACCTGTGACAGAAATCAACCATTCTTTTGGATCCGAAAGCAGCAGCATTGTCAGTGATTATTTTCCTTGGACAACCAAAACGAGATAAGATGAAGTCTTCTAGGAACCTAATGATGACAGAGTCAGTGGAATTCCTAGTGGGTATAGCTTCTATCCATTTAGTGAAGTAATCTGTAGCAGTTAGGATCCATTTATGTTGTCCAGAGGAGGCGGGATGAATTTCTCCTATAAAGTCTAGGCCCCATTGCATGAAAGGGCCTTCTATGGTGATCGGTTGCAGAGGGAGGGGAAGGAGCTTTCTTTTGCCCTCAAATATTTGGCATTTGTGGCAGGCAAGAATCATTTTATGGACATCACTAAAGAGTGTAGGCCAATAGTACCCAGCCCTGAGTATCTTATTTGCAGTGGCCTTCCAACTCAGGTGGCCTCCACACTCCCCAGCATGAAATTCTTGTTTGATTTTTTCGGCTTCAGTTTCAGACAAGCATTTCAGTAAAAGGCCATTTGGATTTTTCCAATATAGACTCTCATTCATAATGCAGTAATTTCTAGCTTTGAGTTTTATGAATCTGGCCTTTTTTTTGGACAGTTCTGGAGGGGCATTGAGGTGTGTGAGCACGTAAAGGATATCAGTATACCAAGGAGAGTTCTGAAACTGCTCCTCAACAGTTGGATGGGGCAATCCTTCCTGCTCATCTAGGGCATTTATCATGTTAATGTCAAGGGCCTGCAAGTTTGATTTAGTCATTAACTGGGCCAGGCCTTGACCTTTGATCAGCTTGGTGGGTTTTATTTCAATGTCATATTCTAAGATTGTAGCAATCCATTTGCCCCTTTTTCCATCAGGGTCCTGGGACAAGATATCTTTGACCACTATATTTGGCACATAGGCAATGGTGTGAGAATGCAGAATGTACACCCTAAAGTATTTTAAGGCCTTAATCAGGGCATAGGCCTGCTTTTCCATGATGTTGTACTTTAAGGGTGCATCTCTTAAGGCTTTACTGAAGAAGGCTATAGGCTGTTCATTACCTTCTGAATTTTTCTGCAGCAAAACTGCAACTATTGTGTGTTGGGAAGCAAATGAAAAGATCAGAAAATATTTTGAGAAGTCAGGGCTGATAAGGACAGGGGCCTGAGTGAGTGCAAGTTTTACTGACTCAAAATATTTCTTGGCTTCAACAGTCCACTTAATTCCTGCATCTTTCTTTAGCATTTTAGTCATTTTTCTAAGATGCTCTGCCAGATTAGGAATGAATCTCCTGAAGAAATTGTTCTTACCTATAAAGGACTGCAACTCCTTGATGTTCCTTGGATGTGTAATTTGAATTATTCCCTCAACTCTGTGTGGGTCTATCCTGATCCCTTTCTCAGATATAATGTGGCCAAGAATTTTACCTTCTTGCAGCCCAAAAATAGTTTTCTTAGGATTTAAGGACATGTCGTACCTCCTACATTTTTCAAAGACTTTCCTCAGATGTTTCAAGTGTTCTTCTTCAGTTTTAGAAAAGACAGTCAAGTCATCCAAGTAGATAACTATGAAGTGTCCTATCTCCTCTGAGAAAGCTATGTCCATCACTCTCTGGAAGGTAGCTCCAGCATTCATCAATCCAAAAGGCATTTTCAAGTACATGAAGGTGCCCCATGGAGTGGTAAAAGTTGTTTTGAGTTGATCTTCTGGGAGTACCAGAACTTGATTATATCTTGAAAAGCCATCAAGCAGGGAGATCCTTTTAGAGCCTACTACCTTCTGTAGGATATGCTCCATTCTAGGCAAAGGGTAGTTATCTTTCAGAGAGGCTCTATTGAGGTTTCTGAAGTCTATGCATAGTCTAATCTCACCTATTTTCTTCCTTACAGCCACTAAGTTTGACACCCAATCGGAAAACCTTACAGGGACTATTATGCCTGCTTCATACATCTTTTTAATTTCTTTCTCAACTGCAGGCAATTGTTTTGGATTAATCCTACGGAGTTTTTGTCTGAAAGGCTTCTAATTTTCCTTTAGTGGTATCTTGTGTTGTATGATGTTGGTGTCATAGGCCTTTAAGTCTTCATAGCTCCATGCAAACACATCAATGAATTCCTTAAACAAGTCAATGTATTTTTTCTTCATGCTTGCAGGTATAGACTTAGCCAATTTTATCTTTTTGGGTTTGTCTTCAGTGCCAATGTTGTATTCTTCTATATCTGATTCTGCATGTTCTATAGTGGGCTTTTTTGCTACGTCATCAAAGTCAAAAGGTCCTCTAAGGGTGCCAGGCCTCTGGGTATATTCTTGTCTTTGGCCTGCAGCACTTCGACCTCTTCATTTTCTGCGTTTTCACTATTTTCGTTAAAATTTCTAGTTTTCTAGGAAAAAGAATTTATTTCTATGTTACAGGGTGTTTCTTTCTTATCTGGGGGATCCTCGCTTGGGCAGTTATCATCAGAAGTTGAGTCTAAATCCGAAAATTCAAACTCATTCCTGCCCACCAGGAAATCTTCGATCTGTTTGTCTCCCTCAAAGACCTGCCAATATTTTTCATTGTCTGGCACTGCAGGCCTGAATTTGGTCTGAATGATAATTTGTTGGTCAACTGGGGCCTTAGGATATGAGCTAGCCAGACAAGCTAATCCATTTGCAACTGTGTTTTTCCCCCTAGGAATGAATACTAACTCATATTCAACAAACGTTTTCAGCAAATCTAGAGTATCATTCCTGTATGCCCTAAGCCTGGGGTGTTTTGCTGAATACTCACCATTCACTTGTTTGATCACTAACTCTGAGTCTCCTCTCACAACTATCCTACGGGCTCCTAATTTTTTTAACAGATTCAGCCCAAGGATGAGAGCCTCATATTCTTCAATGTTATTCGTGCATTTGAAATTCAGATTGACAGCGCGGCTCTCTGCGTGATCATTTTCAGTGTTACGCAGCCACACTTCTGCTCCAGCACTCTGCCTAGTACAGGACCCATCAAAGTCCATTTCCCACAGGGGTTCGTTGTTTACTCTGTCTTCATTCCCTCCCCTACAGCTGGGTTCACCATTAAGTTTAGTTGTGAGGTTTGTTCTAGGAGGGGGGTCATTTCGTGGTTCATTATGGGCATGGAGATCAGGGAGGTGGCTAGCTTGTTGTTTTTTTTCTGTTTCTGTTTCATTCAGAGTTATATTTTCAGCAGTTAGCCCATGGTCTTCTTCTTCGTATTTTTCCAGAGTAGCCATTATGTTGAAATCCATGGGCTCTACGTTTGTATCTCCATTTTCTGATCTTGGCTCTTCTAAGGGTTGGTCATTGTAGAGAATGAAAGAGTCCAGATCTGTATGTACAGAGTATAGTGGTGAGTTTTCAGGTTTCTCGGGGCTACTGACTAGGAATTTCATTTGAGATTCTCTATATAGTCTTCTAAGTTGGCCAAATATAGGGATAGTGGCATATGATCCATCCATCTGCATTGTTCCTTGCAGTTTGGCTCCCTATGATCTTGACAATAGCATGCCATACTTTGGTGGCACATCTGCCACCACAACATCCATGACCATACATTTAGCAGGAATCTGGGTTAAACTCACACATAAGTCTTTGATTAGGCCTAGGCATTTTACTCTGCTAGAGTCAAATGAATATAAGTCTTTGTAGGGTCTGGTGATTTCTAGGCCTAGCCTCTCCATCACTACCTTAGGCATTAGATTGTGTGATGCACCAGAGTCATGCATGGCATTATGAAGGATCTTGTCATGAATGTTAAGACTGATATAAAAAGGTGGAACTACCCCTTCCTGAAACTTTCCTTCAATTTTTGGACCAAAGAGGAGGGCAGGTTGATCATCATTTAAATTTACAGTATCGTTGTTTTCCCCTAGGTTTAATGCTTTCAAAATTTGGCCTTTATATACATTCTGAGTGGCCAGTTCAGATAATGGTACAGAGATTTTGATTTTGGCAATCTCCCTCTCTAAATTGAAAGCGGACTGCGTCCTGGAAACACTTGACTCTGTTTTATTTGCTACTATCTTAGTAGCTGAATCAATTGGTGTTTTCTCACTATGTACAAGATTGGGGATGGTTGTATCAGGAGTACTAACTAAAGTGCTAGTACTGCTAGTTGGTTGACCTTGTTTTTCAGTGTTTTGGTTGTCTTTTTCTTTGTCTTTTCCAGAACCTTCAGCTGCTGATTTGGAATTCTTAGCAGTTGCTTTAGAAGTTTTGTCAGGCTTTTTCTTGATTGTAATCTCAGGAGTCTTGGCTTTGGGAGTATCTTGGTTTTTCTTGCTCCTAAGTTCATATTGTTCCCTGACTTGCAACATGGCATTTTCAAATCCTAATCTATAATCCTCAGACTCAAACCACTCCTCATCACAACCAGTGGTGGAGGGTTGGTCTTCTTCTGAATCATAATTTAGGATTGAGTCTTCTGTTTCAAACATGTTTATTGCATTCCCTTCAGACTCTTCTATGATTCCCTCATCCTCATCTAGAAATTTTTGGAAAGGGGGAATAACTTGTTGATCTGATTCTTTCTGTCTGTTGGGAGTGGCATTGTTGTTTCTTCTAAAGTTCTGGTTCTGGTTTTGATTTCTGTTTTGGTTACTAACTGTGACAACCATTTTCTCCATCATTTGTTGTAGCTTATCCACATTTTTAGATAATCTATCATAGTTTGGATCAGAGGTGGAAGCTACATTGTCATCCCTATATGTTACCCTCTTCTCAGCTCTCAGTCTTTCTCTCTTTTCAATCAGGTTTGCCTCTATGTTAACTGCTCCTTTTTGCATGTCCTCTAGTGTGGCATATTCTTTATCTCTAAGCTCATAGGCCATGTCAGCATCAAAGCCTTTGGGATATTTTGCTAGGGCCATGCCTTGTGGAGGTTTCATATGTGGGGGGAGAGCATTATAAATTCTATTGAATCTTGTTGTGTAATCATGTACACTCTCTCTCAGATTCCTCTTAAGGCTCAGGTATTCTTCTAGGAGCTGGCGAGGGTTTTCCATAGTCTCCCATTTGTTTATGAATGTCTGATATAGAGCAGGAAGGTCTTGGATGCTATTAGGAGGCATATTTTTAAACCATTTCTTTACATCACCCCCAGGCTCTGAGCAAAGATTCTCATTTTGACTGTTTCATCATCAATTTCCATATAGTCAAAAGAGTCTTCCATTTTATCTACATGTACCTGAGCTGTGATGGATTCTTTGGCAGTGAAGTGAGGGATTTTTGATTGATAGTCATTTGGCAGGGGGATAAGAGGCTGAGGTATAACTAGAGGCACATACCAGGATGCCATTGTGATGTTCTGATGAGGTAAAAGATTAACCTGAGCAGCTAGTATATGGATGACAGGGATATTAAGACCAGCAGAGGCTTATTGAGCATATCTAGGGTGAGACAACCCCAAGTTTTGGACAAAGTGTATATCAGGTGGTGTAGATGGAGGGGTTTCTCTGTCCCTAGGGTCTGGTTGGTCTGAAACACTAAATGACCTAGTTCTAGGTAATATGTTTTGAAGGTCTAGGTCGAAACGTTCTGTCATTTTGCAGATGTACAGTGCGGAGTTAGCTCTGCTAAGATATCCTTTAAAATAGTCAATCTCCCACTACGAGGTGTTCTCTTAAGTTTCAAGGGATTATCTACTATTTCGAATTGGTTAGGATCGGGAATAGCTCTTGTATGACTGGATTACGTGAGACGGGAATGTTATTTCTAGCTAGCCTGACTTAACCCTACCGTTACTTCTCTTTCAGCTGGTTGATGTTGTCTCAGGGCTGGTCTCCCAGTGAGGCCTTCATTATGTTTTGAATCTGGTCTCCTAATGGAGTCTTATGTGAAACCAAGGTAATCATCAGGCCTACCGATCACCAGTGGAGTCTTTAAATGTGGAGGAACATTGGAGTCACCAGGTGGAAGGTTTAAGGTATGTCTAAGGGGTACACTATCGACCACAGTGATGATGAAATATCCCTTTTCAAGAATATCCCACAAAACACAGCAAACTCTAACCAAAGATTGACTGGGAGGGCATTTACCAGATATGTCACCTCATAAAAGAGGTGGTCAGGAGAGCTGCTGGCACTGGAGCTGTGGGAGCAGAGTTGCTGGACAGAGAGTGGCGGAAAGGAAGGGCAGTGTTCCTGGCAACCAGGAGAATTCAAAGACACCAGTTTTGGCTGATGTTTTAAGGTGGAATGTACTCGGAATTTCCCCGGTATGGTCGCCATTATGTTGGGGTTCCCATGTTGCAGCCGGGTTAGCTGGACCAAGATGGGGCAGCACTCTTGGTGCTGCAGGACAAGGTCATCCCCAGTTGGAGGATCTCTGTATTCTGTAAGGTACTTTGAGTTCAGGACTGAAGGTATTAGGCTAGGTATGAAGCCACGGGGGTTTGCTTGTTTGATTAAGAGTTTGGTTGTTGAGAAGTAGTGGATGTAAGATGTAGGTAATATCTTGGTAGTTCTTCTCTGTGTATATTGTGAGATAGTAAAAGTGTATTGACTGATCATTATTCAAGTTATGAATATAAATCTCCCCAAAAGAGTGCACTAGACCATGGCAAGGCATGTCTTTTGAATCATTTCACTCTAAAGCAACTGGTGATGTTTCCTCTTCCTCTGTATTTTTTATTGACTTGCTCTTATGTTATGTTCCATTTCATTTCATTTCTGCTGGTAGGCAACAGAAGTATAATATAAGATTCACCCTTGATAGGTGCCTTATGTTTCCTGCTCTCCCTACCTCAATGTTTTCTGCTCATATGTGTATCTGAATGTTGATTTCAATTGATTTAACCAGTGTAGTGGATGATATTGCCTGCTCTCTGATGTATGAATTGATGAAGTCCATGTTTAGATGTTCTTGGTAGGATTTAGCTGGAAGGTTTGGGAACACTGGGGATTAGTGTTAGCCCTGTCCACTAGGATCTTTGCACGACCAACTAGCCTTTCTAAGATCCCTTGTAATTGCCTCTGATTTTGTCCAAGCAGGCCTGGAGTTAAATGACCTCTGACCTGATCTATAGACAGAATTAGATGGTTCTCCTCCTTTCATTTTCAGTCCTTAATGTTCCATTCCATCTTCTATCCTTTAAGATCCAAATGATTTAGATGACCTGCCCAACTGAAAGCTTGCACATTGAACAACAAGTAAACCCTTTCTTGACTCCATTGCCCAATGGCCTTGATGTTCTCTGAGTTATCTACCTTTGCCTAGTTTACTCTATGCTCACCCTTGCCTTATATTGGACTCTTCTTTCCTGATTCCCAACAACCAAACTCTTAATCAAACAAACAAACCTTGTGCTTCATACCTAGCCTAATACCTTCAAACTGAACTCCAAAGTTATACCTTTGACATATCATAGAGAGATCCCTCTCTGAACCCAGGAGGGCTAGATCCTGAGGTTCCAAAGTGGTTCTATGTTGTCTCATCTTTTGGTCTTGCCAACTTGGGCCAAAAGAGAAAAGAGCTTACGAGGGGCTTTAGTTCTTTGCACTGATTGACCCGGTGGTCATTCAGGTCGCATAGTCCACATGTTATCCTAGGTTGGGCCTGGGTCATGCTTGGTTGGTGCGCCATCCCAGTTTTCCCATCACGACGATGTGGGTGTGGGGTTGCTGGCCTGGGGGTGATGTACTTTCTATATCGTTTGAGAATATCGTCCTTTTTCTTCTCTAATGTGTGAATCGTATCAATTAGAGGACGAAATTGTGGGATATAGGTACATTGTTATCCATAGTGATTTCCTTGACACACTGGGGAAAATAGCCTAGATATGGGGGTCCCATCGTGTTTAGTTTATGGTCTAGTGGGGTACCGGCATCGTAGCGCTGCTAAATTAGGGCAAGTGGTGATCACATGATTCAAAGTTTTACATAACACACATTTTGGTCTTCTCTGTAGAGAGCGGTTAGGGGAAACTAAGGGTTCCCTGATTCGTCTCTTTTTAGCTGACAAGAAGAGGATGGATCTTCTCGTCACATCTTTTTGGGTTGTCGAGATGTTCATGGATTCTGAGTATGTGCCATCTTTGTGGGAGAGCCATACTATAGCAGAGCACAAACTAGTCAGTGCTAATTGGAATCAGGGGAAATAGTGGCAATTTTCAGAAGATGGTTGTCGAGACATAAAGGGCATGTGAATTGCATTGTCCAAAAACCAACGTAATAAACTCGTTCTATGGGATACCATCTATGGATGATTTCCAGGGCTGCGCATTCTTCGATGAAGTGACCACATTCATCGCACAACGTGCAACGTATGATAGGAGGGGGAAATATGAACGGGAATCTTTCTGGTGACTATCGTTCCTCCTGCAGGTACAAGATGGTCCGAGTTTCATCTTCAGATGACTAGGTGGAGGGATATTCTTGATAGGATCGCTCAATGGCATGTAAGGCGTCCCTATATCATGGGATTTCTGGGCAATGATGAGTATAGTGCCCATAATTGCTGCAAATAACACATGCGTGATTGGTATGCAATGCTTTTTCTTTTCCTTTGGTGGCAAGCTCCTTTTTTCGGGAATGTGGTGTTGCGATGTCTGCCTCAGAGCCAAGGAGCGGTTTTAATTCATCTATCTCTGGGAAGATATGGGTAGGGTCACCTACTATATCACATATGGTGCAACCAGGTGATTCTCGTTGTATGGTGGGAGTCTCCACCCTCTTTCCTCTCTCATTTTTCTTAGCCGTAATCATCGGTTTTGCAATGGAAATTTCCTTTGCAGGAATGTTTTCGACAGTTTCTTGTATGGGTGGGGCCTCCTTGGGACTGAGGAGCTTTAACCCTATGGCAGTGATGTCTGTGGCTCTTGTCCTAGTAGGGGGAATGAGGTACCAAACTAGTATTATGAAATATATGTTTAGTAACACCACTGTTGCCAAAACCTGCTGGGATATGAAACCAGCTGGAGGGTAGAAGAAATGGGTTTGGGAAGCAGTGTAGGCTAGATAGGTTGTCGAGGCTGAGGACTCAGCGTCATTATTGCTCTTGTTTGTGTCCTAGCTAGCTTCAATGCTTGATGTTGACATCATGCACACCAGAGCTTTTGTGACATTAGGTGATGACTCGGGTATGACAGCTGGATCTCCTAGGAATGACCCTAGGATGGACGACGATTTGAACTCGCCAAGGCCATATTCTTGGTATCATGAAATCACATCCACAAATTTATATATGTAGGGTAGAATGAAATTGGTATTTTTTAGGAGTCACTTTTTGCTATGCATCGATTGGTCAACAGTAACAATCCGGTCCTCATGGGGGAACATCATAGTTCGGAAAATGAAGGAGGCGATGCCTGACATGGCGTACATATAACTCCAACCAAGGAGTATATTGTAATCAAACTAGGCATCCAAGACTTAAATGTCTATAAGGACCATCTTTCTTGCTAAGCAGACTAAGACGTTTTGGTAGAGGTCTACGGGGGTCGAAGGGCGATTGTCCTATGCTCTAAGCGTGATGACTGATGGATTTAGTTCAGGAGACCCTAACTTCTGCCAAACGTTCTTTGACATGATGCATGTGGATGCACCTTTGTCAATGATACATCAGTGAATGGTAATGTTCTAAACTGATACTGGTATTTGGAAGATGACCATTGAAGGAAGCCTAGAGGTGGCTTTATCTAAATCAAAAGTGATTAGATGCGAATCGGCAGGGTCGATGGCACCTAATGTGGAAAGTAAGGTTTTCCACTGCTTTGGGAATGACTGTAATACCTCCAAAGCTGACATAATAGTGGGATATTAATCTAGATCATCCACAATGCTATAGTTATGGGATTCTTTGGAATAGTTTCTTGCACGCCTAGTTGGTATCTTAGCCATATTTGGTAAAGGTTAAATAGTCATCTTTGATATGGTCAAAGGTGCTATAGTTGCACTGGTACTAGCCCTTGACACATTGGAGTCTGGTGGGGTGTTGTAGTTTCAATTCCGTGTTTGAAAAGAAAATTATTTGCAAGTCATGTAGATTTTGTGGTTGTTCTTTCTGGAGTCATCAGGAGTTTGTTGCCGTGTGCTAACTACCCCTTGATGGGGGAAAGGTTCCTACATTACTGTTGTCTACTGGGAAGATCCCCCTTTTCCTTGGTTACTCTATAGCTTCTTCAGCTCAGGGAGGTCGGGATAGTGGTGAGTGTTCGTACTCACCACAAGTCGAACAAGAGTGTTTTGTTCAAAGAGGTGGCCTTTTGTTCTACCTTTGGCAGTTGCTTGGCTCCTGGTTTTGATTTTGGTTGGAGTTGCCTCTAGCCTGTGATCGCAGAGAGCATTATTGATTGTTGCCCCCTGTCCAGGATTTCCTTTAGGATTTCTTTTCCCTTTTTTCTTAATTGCATTAGGAGGGTAGTTCTCCTAGTTATATGGTTGGCACGGTTGGTTTTGGGAGGTTTGAACAAAGTTCACTTGTGCATTATTTTGCATGGGCGGGTCCTGTGCTGGGGACTAAGCATGATGCGGTCCCTGGTTTTGAATGGATGTTGAGGGGGAACTCTTCTTTTAGCGTGTCTTTCTGCGTGTTGGGTCCCATGAGCCAGAGGATAGGGTCCTCTATGCTGATGGTGATATGACAACACCCTACTGGTCAAATTTTGCAGATGCATGTGATGACTTTGGTAGCCAGGTTGTGGTTCATTCTGGGTAGAATCATACATGTAACCGAGGTTTTGAATGTTATTGCCTAGGTAACTTTGGGTCAATCACCCAATTAAACCTTCTACAGAGTTCAACGTGCCTAGAAATTCTTTGCAAGTTTGCAGGTGCGGGGTGTTCGACAGGATATTGTAAATATACCCTAACTGCGTATAGATTAGCTTGAGTTGTTGGTCCTTATTGATGGTGTCCTCTTCGGATATGGGATTTTTTTGTGCCCCATATTTATAAATATTTGCGATAATATTTTTCAATAAAAGGTCTAACAGAACTTGATCGTCGAGTTTGGCTTTACACAAACTACGACACCGCCACCATTCATGGATATGGTCCAAGATATGGATAGCGGGGGTTTGCCTAAAGTGGGTCAATAATTCCATTCTGGAATCATGGTAGATGGGTAACTTAATATAGGTTAGAAACCTAGTGACGAGGGTGCTAAAGGTTCCATGTGTAGTAGAGGGTTTCTCCACATACCATTTCATTATTACTCCTGTTACAGTGCATTGAAATAGTCTTAGCTGAATAGTATCATCAACGATGTTGTTCGACGAACACCACAGGTGGAAATTCATAACATGATTTCCGAGGTCTTCCTCTTGCTTTCCTTTGAAATTTTGTATGTCTAAAGGGAGCTTTGTGGGCATGGGAGGACATATGGGGTTGTTTGCAATGGGATCATTTGTCAACTTGGTTAAATCTGGTAGATATAATGAAGCTAGAAAAGTTGACTGCAAGGTTGTAGCCATTGAAAATTGTGAAAACACAATGTTCTGGCTAGGAATAGGCTGTGTCTGTGACGTACCCTGTTGTGTGTTCAACTAGCTTCCCGAATGGGTAGCACTCCTCTGTCCGCTAGGGGTTGTGGGAGGAGTGGTGTGTGGTGAACCTGTGGGGGTGTTCACCGATGTGGCATTGGGAGACCTACTAGGGATTCCAACTAAAGATGCCCCAATAAAGGATGAACCAATAATGGTGGTTGTGTTCTGTCTTTGACGCCTAAATGGTGAAAGACTTGGAACCCCTCCCGGTAATGGCGAGAGGTCCAAAAGACGTCTAGATTGATGAGGTCCCATTGGGTCTGTTCTAGCGTCGAATAGGTATGGTTTTGGAATTATTTGATTGGGTAGATATTACAATCAAAGAAAAATTATGATCGCATACATAAAACAAAGCGAAAATAAAATAATTTTTCCCTTTAGATTAATCCTATGTGATCAGTCAATAAAAAAAAATGGTTTTTTGTTGTTTGAATATGATACTCAAATCCTAGAATATCTAATCATCCTCACACACTCAAATGTAAATGGGCCTTGTGAAGATATCTTGTGAATGCTAACACAACGTCCTGTAAGAGTTGGCGATGCCCCTAGTCAACCGAAGAAAATCCACCAAGGTAAGGGTAAAGGATCTAGTGCTTGCCTACACCGTCACCTATAGGGAAAGGATGCCCTAATTTTAGCGACTAAGCACCACCATCGCACGTGAGCATTCGAGTCTTGGGCCTCTTGGTATTTCAACTAATACTACTGAGTATTAGCCGGGTCAGGTAGCCCCAACTGATATCGCACACACTGCGCCTAAGCCTAACCCCCTCTGAATCGAGTCTCTACTGCACTCAGGTTTTATTTTCCATGGGCTGATAGGTGGATTTGAAAGCTCCCTAAACAGTCAACTTCTCTATTTCAAGATAAATAATTCAAGGCAACTTATTGGATGCCTACCCCCTTGATCCTAACTTAGACTATAAATTCTTTTGTGGCCCCTGTGGGGAGAATTTAGTGAGTTTTGTTAAGTTATTTTAGGGTTCTTTGATTTTCTTAGTGTGTGGATGTGTGTGAGAAAAAGGTGAACAAGCACATAGTTTGAACATGTGGATATGCGATGATCCTTTTGAAAATCCCCTATTAAACTATGTTCTATTGTTCCTTGCTCAAAATAAAAACATGTGCGGATATGGACCGCTTTCTATTTTTCCTAGTTAATCTCTTTGATCAACTATAGGGAGGTGGCGATTTGTGAATAGAGAGTGTTCATATGCTTTCCTAGGATCACCGGAGGGTGCAAAGGCAGCATAGATTACTTGCTCTTCTATCAAAATTTCGATCCTGCTCCCAAAATCCTAGTGAAAAAATTGAACTAAACTAATGACTTTTACACTAGAAAAAGAACTAGCTAAGCATGCATGGACTTGGGCCACTTACTTTGGCTAATTATCTAGGTGTTTTGGTACTTAAATTTGTGAAACATAATTTTTTTCAGAATACAAGTTAATTTCCCCCCTACTTAAAATATGTGTGTAAATTTGCAAAAATCAACTTGAAATAAAACTAACACCAAGCCTACCAAAAACAACTACGAGTGAGTTTTAGCAAGCTGTGGGGGACCTCAACCTATGTTGGCAGATGTATTATGGGCTGCCAGACAACTTTATAAGTAGGAAAAGGTGGAATTATTGGACAAAAATTATTATTCTATTTTTTGCACACAAAAGGCTGAAATAGGCATGATGTCTACACGCAGGTCAGCTCTAAATGCGAACCTTGGGGCACGCCTTTCTGTGGAAAATGCACGCAAGCTTCCTGCTGAGTAGTTTTTGGGAGCTATTTTTCTTCATTTTGTGACTTGGGATGAACTAGGGAATGAAGGAGAGAGAGGGGGTGATTCCATCCCAACTCCAAAGCAAAGACAGATGTCTCTGCAAAAGGGCACAACCACATAAACTTGGAAATAAAAGTTAGTGGAGTCGCCAATATTGTGTTAGTGTTTTTGGTGCATGTATATACGAAATCTCACCAACTTAAGGGGTGTGATTTTCCCTCTTAATTTATTGGTCACAAGAAGAAAATAAATTGAGTCAAGCAAGTTGGTGGAACATGCTAGAATATAAACATACTAGATAGAGAAATAGCATGCATATTCAAATATAAAAATTAAACTAAAACTAAAACAAATAACACAAAATCTCTAAATAGAGTCAAAAAACTTCAATACTCCAACGAAGGCACTTACGTCCCCTCTTATTGAGCATTGTTAGGAAATGAGGATGAAACTTTAACCCACTTTCCAAGGGGCCCTTAGAACTAGGGGTTTTAAGTCCCAATGCAAGGATGTATTTATTTCTGAGCTGCCTTGGCACAAAGTCTCCCTCTCTCTACTATGGTGGACTGGAGTTGTTGGATGGCCAGCAACTGAGTCCCCTCTATCTCTACTCCAGATCACACACTATTGGTATTGCTTGGGGAAATTCTGGCCAGCATAACAATTTGCTATCCTATTTCTCATCTCTTGGTAGTATTTTATAGGAGAATTCAAATCCTCCTTCCCTCTCTTGGTGCATTGTGGATAGTGACCCAAGAGAGGAGGGTGATTCCATTGTGTGCCACATTTATTCCATTGTGTGCTCCCTTGCTGTTCTAATTAGGCTTGGGTGGTTGTCCTTAGGTGGCTTCAAGTGTGGAATCAATGTCCTAGAGTGTGCCTTGTGGTCCTGGAAAGTGACTTCCGCCACTCCCAGGATTACACATTTTTTGGGTCAAAAGTCACACAAGGGCACGTTTATCGAAGGATTTTACACGCAAAAGAACTTTTGACTAGTCATTCTTGTACGCAACTTGATTTTTCCTCAGACCTTATAGATTTTTTAATACTTTCAGATTCTCTAATGTCTCTCAACCGTGTAAATATTTCTACCTGACATTAAATAATGTCACCTTTTCTTGTACTATTTTCCAGTGATAAAAATGAACATGGATTTGAATTGGTTACTACTAAAACACCTCCTTGACTTCCTCATCCTCTGAATATGCCTCTTTTTATGCATCATGGGTGAATGGATTCATATTCATAATAGTCCCCAAAGCTATAATATTTGATATGGGTGGCCTTGAGAGTATGTCAACCAACATTTTTGTTCCTGTCTTGTACTTGATCACCAAATGAAAATATTGTAGAAACCTAATCCACTTTTAATTCCTAGTATGTTGTAGCTTACTCTGGGCCTACAATAATTGTAAGGGTTGGTGATCTGTGTGGATTACTATCTCTTTTCCCATCAACTAGTACTTCCACTTCTTCAAATATTGCACCAGGGCATAGAGCTCCTTGTCATAGGTAGGTTATTTAAGAACTACCGCATGAAATACTTCATAATGGTATCATACAAGCCTTCATCCTTGCATCAAGACTAATCCCATAGCATACCTACTCTCATATGTCACCACTTCAAATGGATGTTGTAATTTTGGTAATTCCATAACTTTTTCTTAACTAATCTTCTTCTTTATCTCTTCAAAGGACCTCTACTGGACCTTTCCCCACTGGAAACCCTTCCCATTTATTTCTATGGCATGGAGTGGCACAACTACCATTGAAAATGAGGTTGTGAATCTCCTCAGGTACTATGCTACCACAATTAAATTTTTGACCTTAGAAACATTTGTAGGAACCAACCATTTTATGATGGCATCCACCTTCGCAGGATTTATCTTCAAATCTCCTCCACTTATCACATAACCCAAATACACAAAATATTGTTGTGAAAACTCACACTTCATGATATTTTCTAGTAGTTGGTGCTTATTTAATGTCTCCAACATCTACATCAAATGTGAGATGTGATATTCACAGGAAGCATTGTATACTAGTATATCATCCAAATAAACAATAGAAAAATAATCTATAAAAGGGTGCAATACATCATTCATTAATCTCATAAGTGTAGATGGTGCATTTCATAGGCCAAATGGCATGAATAACCACTCATACAAACCTTTCTTAGTTTTTAAGTTGGTATTCCAGGTATCTTCTACTCTAACTTGAACCTGGTGATATATAGACTTTAAGTCTAGCTTGGTGAAGTATTTTTCTTGCTACAATTGATATAGAAGAACATCTATCTTAAGTAGGGGGTACTTGTTCTTGAGTGTGATTTTTTTCAATTCCTTGTAATCTATACACATCCACCAAATCCCATCCTTCTTTGGCGCAATGATTATAAGTGACCCACATGATGTGCTCAGTTAAATGACACCATCTTCCAGTAGTTGTTGCAATAGTTTCTTCACATCACTTCGCTTCTATAATAAACTTCCTGTACAACCCAATGTTTGGCAATGGGGAGTTTGAAAATAGTTGGATCTCGTGCTCCACTTCCCTCTTTGGTGGCAACCCTTTAGGCTCTCGGAGCACATCCCTATATGCCTGTATAAACTCTTTGATAGAAGGAAAATCTGACTTTTCCTACAAATTTCACTCACGTAGCATATTATCTAATAAACATATGGCCAAAACCCAACTGACCATAAATTGATTTATGATCATATTACACACATGACCAATCGCTAATGAATTAGTGCTTTAGATTAATTTAATTCCGTCAATAAAACTTCAAGTTAATTCTATATCAATATTTCAAGTTGTTCCATGTATATTACAATTTCAATCTTGAGATCAAGTATATTCTCATTTAGATAAGCCACAATAGACAGCGCTTCATTAATAAATTTGTGAAGCCTCATAAGTTTACTATCTTATGAACTTATTCATATCCATATTATGATAAGGAATATTATCCTCAACCTACAGGGTTATTTTACTCATAAGAGCCTCCCTCGAATTCTTTGACTTGAATTTGTTCGCGCTCTGCTCATACATATATTTCTCATATCTGTCCTACAAAACAAATACACATGCACAAAAAATTTACCTCTCACTTAATTCAAGATTATACAAAGATGTTGGAATTCTTCATTAATTCATACACAAATAATTATATTTAAATTCATAAGGCTTTGTGGCCTTATTTGATGCCTCAGAAATCAACTTCTGATGTTGATTTGAACTTCCCAAATAGTTCATGAGACTTGCACTAAGTCTCTCATTCTCTTCATCCTCCTCTCCAAGGATGTCTCCATGTTTGGTTGCGAATATAGCTCAGAGAAGCAGAGAATGTAGGAGCATAGACAAACCTATGGAAAATCAACAAAAAATATGAGTGTCTAGAAAGAAGATGTGGCCATGAGGATAAGGTTTCCACAAATGTATTATTTTTCCTAGTTTCCAGGGATTGGGAGAAATTTTATGGATTTTGTTGAGAGATTCATGGAAAAAATCTTGGATTCAAAGTGATCCATGAAAATTTAATTTCCCCTATAAATTGTAGCCTTTGGGCATTGAAACGAGGCATACATTGAAGGGTGAACATACCTTCCAAGGTGCTAATAGATACTATGTAATAGTATAACAATTAAATTAAATATGAATTTTCTTTATGAATTAGTTGTGTATGCCAATCATAGATTAATGTATTGATGTCTTGATGCATTAATTGATTGAATTTTTTCATGAATTAATACTACATGTAACAATCATGTGAGCTAATCCTAAGGAATTGATGTTGCATGTATGCACACGACAAAGAATACAACAAAACCATAGTGGGGACATCATTCATAAATCCATGAGCGCGACTAAACAAAACTAAAGTGAAGAGAGACAAAAAATTGTTTTCATCAACTTCTTGTAACAAATTTAATTGTGAGTTGCAACAAGCATTTATAGTTAATAAGTCTCCACCTTGTTACATGATATCTCACCAAACTTTCTCTTGAGTTTGGTATTTTGGAATATTCTTAGTTCTCTTTTGTTGGAACCATACGAGTACTCATTGCCCTATGGTGCTGCAAATCTTCCTTTGATATCACCTGAATATAGAAAACAAATCTCTTACCAGATTGTCAATCAACCTGTACCTTCTTCTATTGATTCTCCTCCAAAATACACATAGGAATATTTTTTTCTCTAATACCACTTCATTCAGGTAAATTCGACTTTTCCTGCAACTCAGTTCTACATCCTTGAGACCCCTATATAATTTGGAACCTCAATAGGTTCTACTCAAATTCAATCTTTATCTACCTAGAATTCCAAATGAGAATTCTACCTAAAATATTCTCTAAACAAGTTCTATAAATCTCATTTACTTCCTCTACAATCTCTCACACAGGTGAACTATTTTCCAATCTTGATGGCATGAAAATATTCTGTTATTTTCTAACTAATTTTTATTCACCACATCTCAAAAAATTTAACATAACACACATTAATACAAAGATTCATACATAGAGCCTTTGGAAAATCTAGATTTCCATTAAACAAAGGAAATTTGTACATGCATAAACTCGTAATCATACATTTCTCTCTTGGTCTAATTCCACATTCATTTGACCATTATCCTTTCTCGCATTCTTACAATGATAAATAAAAAGTTAGAAGAAAATTAAATTTTTCCACATCCATAAATCATTCCTTAATTTATTCCCTAAAACTCTCATGATTTATTCCTTAAATCTCATTATTTTCAAGGTAAATTAGATTTTTCCTTATGGAAAAAATATCACCTATCCATAGATTCTACTAAAACTATTCCATAATAATTAAAAGAACTAAGAATATTTACAATTGAGTAATTATAATTATTTTACAATATAGAAATCTCTTTTGGAGACTTTCTTCAAAAATCTTGATGGCTTGGAAGCTCAAATGCTTTTGCATCATAATTTGGCTTGAATTTGGCTTGCTAGCTCAACTGATTTAAAATTTTCATCACGTGTTTGGGTATTTTCGATACAACATCCTAGTACCATGTGTCGTTCACATGATGGTAACTACCATTGATGGAATCTCACCTTGCATGATTTAGGTTCAATCAATCTGCAATTAGAACTCGAAGACTTTCATAAATAACCATGAGAATTTGTATGGATCTGAGGAAATAATATAATTACATGCAAATTAACAGCATAGGGATATTTCTATTAAATGAAAACAATTACATATGGCCTCTTTGGGCTTGACGAGAATAATATTCATATAATGGTTTCACTTTTACATGCTTGCACACTATATTTATAACAATACCTACAATCTAGATCAAATCATTGAAAGGTTACAATCTAATCCTAAATGCGCTCATGATCTCTAGAAACTCGAAAAAATCAATTTATTCAAGGAAACTTTATCCTCATGGTCGTGTCTTGTTTATAGAATCTCGTCTTTTTTGTTGATTTTCCGGAGGTGGGTCAATGCGCTCCTGAATAATTCTTCTAGTTTTTTTTTTTGGTTTCTTAGTACAGCCCTCTAGGAATGCCTTTCCTGTTACTCACTCTTCTATATACTAATTTTCTCTTAGAAATAGGCGACAAAATTTTCGACTCACCATTGTGGACATTGATGGTGAACGATTTTCCATCTTTAATGAGTTGATGTCAATTGGCTCTTTGTATGAATATTTCATCTCACATGTACATATAGGGACTCCCAAACATAACTCCACATACATCAAAGGAAACCACATCTAGCTCTACTTCATCAATAAATTCAACACCCATGGCAAATCTAAGTGTGCACTATTTTTTTACCTTCAAATCCACATTCTTATTTACCCATCCAAATGGATATGATCTTAGATGATCATGAACTTCCGACCCCAACTTCTTGACTAGCTTTACTGCAATGAGATTTTCCTACAATCGTGAGTCAAATATAGCATCAATATTGGCCTTCTTGACCTATATATTTTGGTCACTTCTTTCTTTCTTGTTGTTGAAGGTTACTTAGATTCACCTCTTACATTGATGTACATATGATCTTCTCATCCACATATGAGTTTATTTCAACTTGGTTTCTCGATTCGATGGCCATGAGATTCTTCTTATTGTCTTTTTTCTGTTCTTCGGGTTAAGCTCTAGATGTAACTTCTAGCACTTCACTTATGTGTGGATGTAAATGTTGTATTAGTTTCTAAGATATTTGCACTAATGTGTCATGGGTGATGTAGTTTTATTTTTTCCCCCTTTCTACATCTTATTCCCCTCCTTAGAACCGTTACGTTTCCCCTTTTGCTTTGATCCACTTGATTTCCATTTCTTTAGGCTTATGTTTCCAGGTATTGTGTCTACACACAAGACTCATCCACTGATCTAGGAATGAAAAACATCACTTTATCCCGTAGATGGCGATATAGAACCCCAAAATATTTGACGATTAATTCTAGGTTCTTAGGGGAGATAACCAACATTATGATCATCTTTATAAACTATGTGATGTACTCCTATGTGTTTTTCCCTTGCTTTTGGTTGTAGTAGTGCTACCGGATCAACTGGTCATAGTCATACCCAATAGGGTAAAACTGAGACTTCATGAGGGTTTTGAAGTCGTCCCAATTAGTCACTAGAGGTTCTCCCCCCAACATCAAGGTCTTTATGTGGATTTCCCACCAGGTCATGACATGGCCCTCTAATTTCAGTTGCACAAAATAAATCTTCTATTTTCCCTCAATTTGATGGACATTGAAATACACTTCAAGTTGTTGCAACCAATGATTTAGATTTTTTGGGTCCTTTCTTTGACGGGTTCTTTGTTTCTTCTTGATCCCCTTATTTCTCCTCTAATTTTTCCTCTGCATTAGAATCCACATCTTCTCTAAAAATCCAAATCTTTTTTCTTAGGATCATCATGAGAAGATTTACATTACAATTTATATCTGTGACTTTTTGTTCCATCCATGGAAACCTCTCCTTTGTAAGATCACGAGGGTTATTCACAAATTCATCGACCATGATTAGGGTTTTAAGACTTTTTTCCTAGTCGATATAGATCCCCTGCAAATCTCTATCCATAAACATCCTTGGATATTCCACTGGATAGTTCATCACAATAGATATGATAAAATTACACTTAAAAATCCAAAATATACACTATTACAATTATATTTCTCTTTAGATATATAGATCTATATATTATTGTTAATAGCATATGCATGCAGATTAAAATTATGCCAAAATAGAGAACAAAAAAATATCTCACACACATTTGACACAATATTTGACCGAGGAAACCATTTTGGGAGAAAAACCTAGTTGGAAGGTGAGGTCGCTATGCTCTCTTTATTTGAATAGAAAATGTATGCAAGTACAAAGAAGTATGGATTGTTGCCTATGGGATACTACAATGCATAATTCCCCTCTGTGTTTTATATATCATATCCCTCTCAACTATTTTTACTCATCTATGGAACAAATGCACTCAAAAGAATGGAACTCCTTTTCCTCATAATACCTTAGTTATAACTCAACAAAATAGCCTATTAGTGGTTAGATTTGATGACCTCAACTCTTAACCATAATTAAAATTTAGACTCTTCTAGAGTCTTCTTCATCATAAACATGTGGCTAACCCCTTTTCCATGAATTATGGGGGGTAAAATTGCATCCTCTCTAATTATGGTGGCATAAATACGTTATTCTTGCACCATTGGAGAGTTCTATATGATTGATGAAATTATTGTATAGTTGGAAATATTTTTGTGTGTAAAATAAGAAAAAAAGGTGATGTGCTAAAGTGACAAAGTTTTACCCCCAAAAAATGGCAAATTTTTACCCTCAAAAAATGTCGTTTGGTGCCTCTCTCGAAATATTTCAAGCCCCAATTTTCCAAACTAGGTCTTGATGGTAAAAATATTCCTAAGATTTTATTCCTCCACTTTTTCCATCTTGAAAGCATGAATATAGATGACAAACAATAGAATTATTCATTACATACCAACATAATTTGCTCATTCATGGATTAAATTTATAGTCGACTCTTTTATTAGTGGTAAAAGTCCTTCAACTTCCCTTGAGCCCATGAGTTACACCCATTATCTCCAACATTGTTATAAGGATATTGGGTCTAAATAATTCACTATAGTGTATCTTCACTATTTATTTCAAAGCTTAAAATCTTCAACCCTATAATCTCAAGAGTTTCCATGATAGCTAGAGAAAAAGAGAGATCACACATAGTAAGGGAACTAGGCATTAGTTATTATGCATTCTTAATGGTTTCTCTTTATAGCATTATATCTAATGTTATTTTCTATATTGCATACATATATCTTTTATTCAAAGATTCAGATTTAGAGTTTGTGTACAACTTTTTGGATGTCTATCACTCTTATAGGTTTGTCACAACTCTCCTCGTTATCCTAAGGGAACTTCATCACCTAGTATAGTGAACTCTATGTGATTTCGTTCTATTTTTCTCTAAGAATTTCAAAAATTAGGATTTCTAGCTCTTTGATATTATTTTTTGTTGATTAACCCTAGCTATTTGACCCTCCTTTCGCATTTAACCTATTATTAAAACATTATTTGAAACCTAAGTGAAGTACTCTAATTATATGCATCATATGCATCCTAGGGTTAACATTGCAAGGTCTTAAGATCCTAATTAATCTTAGTGGTTTTCCCTCCTCTCGATATTCCCTCTTGTCTTATCCTAGGGTTTATCTCTAAAACCAAGAAGCCTTTTAGTGGCGTGTGTGTGCGTGTGCAAGAAGTATTCATTGGACCACAAGTGGAATATGAGCCAAATTTCAAGCTACGACACCACCAACATTCAACCAAATTTGAAGCTAAGTGACACCAGCAAGAGTGTGTGCCTTCAACCAAGATAGCATTCAAGGCCCAAAACTATAAACTTAAACCCCACAACATGTAGTATACGCGGATACATTAGGAGTAGTAGCAAATATGTTGGTGCCATGGTTCATTAAAAAAATAAAGGACATGGCCAAGCCAAAGACCAAATTGGTATTATGAGACACCCTTCATTATACAGTTTTTTGGTGTTTATAACTAAATATAATGTGTACACATTGTTTGAAACTATGTTTTTCCATACGAAATGCAAATTTATTTGAACATGAAAAACACAATCAATGTGGTTGATTTAAAGAAGGTTTTTCCATGTCTCATTGTAATAAACATAAGAAACATACCTAGTAATTTAAAAATTAAACCTAGGCTTACAAATAGATCTCCTAATTTTCTTTCAAAATGGTGGATTTCTTCAATTTCAGCAATATTTTGAATTATAAATAACTTAATTGGTTTTTCCCCATCAAAACATTACATCCTAAGCAAGACTATGGAGTTTCTCCACACATACCTCATGTAAAACACCTACCAACATAGGAATATTCAAATGAGCAATAACATAAATGTCAAAGATAACTCTGAGTTAATAAACTAATCTTTTATTATGAAATATAAAATTTTATCTCCTCTTTTCTCTCTCTCCCTCCTAATTTTTGTTTCACCTTGTTTTCTATGTAATGTCTCTTTCTTTATATCATTATTTTTTTCAATTATTTTAATAAAAATATTACGATTATTTTTTTTTGTAAGTTTGGTAGGACAATATCTTCAACATGTCCCCGGTGGCTTCACATCAAGGAGTGTCTTAACAAGACACCTAATCACCATCCATCCAGAGAATTGAACTAGTGAATTCACATCAAAGAATGCCTTAACAAAGCACCCAATCACCATCTATCCAAAACCCCGTGGACAAAAATATTATGATTATAAAATAAAAAACTTTATTTTTTTAAATCTAATTTCAAATAAAAGCCCATTCTCTTTCCAACCACCCAACCAACAAATGGCTAAAGATTGCAATGTATGTCATAATAAATATTTCCACAACCAATGAGATTTTCCTATGAAAAAGTTGGAAACGCAGGTCTCTTAAGCATTTGCATGTCCAAATTTTTAAACGCTTATATTTATTTTAAAAATATTTATTATAAATAATAACTTTAAATATGTTGAAAAAAAAACACTACTGAACTATGTGATACAACGGTTTTCCACTACCAAATTAGTCTTCCTTGCTGGTCCAAATTTGGATCAAGGGAAACAAAACCAAATGAATTGCTCGGACGTTTACAGACTCCATGTTAACATAAGAGCATTCCAAGGTTTTAAATTTAGACATGGTAATTTAAATTCATGATCTATTGTTAGTTTTGCTGTTTTCGAAATGACTATATTAATGGTTTGAATTAATGAAGGTTATAGGAACAGCGTATCCATTAGTTGTTCAAATGTTCTACGAGAACTGAGAGAAGGATCCCATCCTCCTGCTCTTCTCCGTCTTTCTTCACCTGCTTCGTCCGTGGGTGGCGGTGGTTTCTTTTGAGATAATATTAGAGGCTGCCTCGGGAGAAAATGCGACACCATCGGTTGCATCTGTTTGCCTGCTGCCTGAACCTCCTCTTTCTGCTGCGGTAATGTCAACAACATTAGATTTCAGTCTAAAGCCATTAAATATAAAAGTTATCAAAGCTTAATTATTGTGCAGTTTTTATGAGATGATCATACAGGATCAGCGGTTGTATCTTCAACTGGCGCTTTCAGGGCATTGCTGTGTTCTTCAGCCTGCATTTGTGACAGAAATTAATCAGCAATTCAGATTACTGTATGTATAAGCAATATGAATCCTTATTTTAGAGTTTGAGACTTTTGCGATCTTTTAAAGTTTGAGATTTTTGTGATCTTTTAGAGCATATTTTTGTGATTTGAATTATTGGTTAGAATTAATGGAGAAAGCTAGATTTAGTTGTTTGTTGTGATAAGGATAGAATTGACACTTTAAGATTAGGTCGGAAATCCTACTATCTAGGGAGTGGTTAGCTTCTTCTGAATGAATAAATAGTGCAATGTATGGAGTGCTTGAGCACTCTCTAGGTGAATTACCTAGAGAGCCACTTAATTAATTGATTATCAGATTTTATCATGGTATCAGAGCGTTCTGCAGTGGCAGAGCAACTTAATTAACTGATTATTAGATTTTATCATGGTATCAAACCGTTCTGCAATGGCAGTCTCCACTTAGAGTCTCTCATCTGAGAGCTGCTCAATTTCATTAATAAAATCAACTCTTGTATTTTTTATCATAGTATCAAAGCCTATAATCAAAATCTTTATCATAGTATCAAAGCCTATAATCAAAATCATCCAGAAGAAGAATATACCAGCAAACATATAATACATTTTCTCTATTAAAAAATAGCGTTAGAATTAATAATTTCTCCATTACTTTAAACACTTTTTAGAATTTATCTCATCATATTCAAAATATATACTATTCTTTAAGTACCCTTTCTCTATTAAAAGAAAGTGTTAAAATTAATGATTTCTCTATTGCTTTAAACTCTCTTCAGAATCTATCTCATCATATTCAAAAAGTCACATCATATTTTTGAAATTTCAAACTTACCAATGTAATTCATCTTAAAGAAAAAATAATAATAAAATCTTTTGCAATTTCTAACTTTTTAATTCACAATCTAAATCTAACCGCAGTCAGTTTATTGAGTAGAGTGAAACCTTTCTAGCCTCATTCATTGATATGAGTTCAGCATTCTGAAGCCGATACTGTTCAACTATTGCTTTGATTTCTTCCACGTTCACTCCGGCCACCCAATTATATGCTGCACGAGCGTTGTACCCCCATTATATATACGAGAGCTTTCAAAATGTTTAGAAAAATGTAATATATTGTATTATTTTATAATCATACATGGGAGGAGAATAATGTACATGGCAATTAATAATAAATAAAATAAAAGCTTTGCCAGATTATGGTACATTATATTAAGGCCAGCCAAAATTAAAATGGAAATAGGTGGCATTAACACATTATTTCTTATTTTTTTAATAATATATTAATTTTAAAAAACTATAAAATTGTATTTTAATGTTTTTTTAAATATTTTTTTCAGATATTTTATTAAAATTATTTTTTGTCAAAATTTTGTTGAAATCATTAAAGTTAACTTATTTAATATATAAAATTTAAATATTCTGAGAAATTTTTAAGATGCTAAATTTATTTATATTCATAATAGCTTTTTAAACAATAAAAAATCACAATATTTTCAAAATTATAAAATTAAATTTCAGAGAGAAAAAAAAAATATTTAATCTATTAATTAGATTACTAGATTATACCTATTTTCTATTATATAAACATATCAAAGCATTCCAAAACTTATAAAAATTAATTAAAAAACTAAAAGATAAAACCCTTTTTTTCATTAACTCTAATATATCAACTAAAAAATCTCCACATATTTAGACTATCCTTTCCTTAAATATCTTTTTCATTAAAAAATTAAAAAAAAAAAACAAAACAAAACATATCTTTCACACTATTACTTTATTAAGGAAAAATAAATATCTCAAATGCCCCCCTTTCCTACTTTGACCAGGATAAATGAAAGCCTTTCACTTTAATACTGTTATTTTATGCTTCATTGAAATTGGAATTCAAACCTCTCAACCCCATTAAACAAAATTTAAAATGGATTGCCCCCATAATTATTTATCTGCTTTGGTTTTTTGTTTTTTAAGATAATTTAGTGGTTTAGTATTTGGTATAATGAAATGTTATGTCTTCCATCTAATTTCAAATCTCACTGAAAACATCTTTAACTCTTTGTAATAAGACTCAATAAATAAGCTCCCAACCCTCCTGAAATTTTGTACTAAATTTTTAATATATGTAACTTATCAATACCAACTAAATTTCTGATATATCTAACTTATCAATAGTTAATATATGTGATAACAACAACTGCTAAATTTAATCTTGGATCTCACCTAATTTATTCAACTAGTTTAAAAAACAAATACTCACCCAGATCCTCAACCTCTTCAAGATAGTCATTGTATTCTCTTAATGTTGAGAAGTCGTCTTCTCTTCTGTTGTATCTGCATATTCCAATTTTACATATCAAAGTCTTTAGAAACTGAACAGCGGCCCTATGTATTCAACAAATATGTATTTGGTCATGGGCGAGGGGTGAGTACATCTTTGCCATTTTTCTCCTGATTACCATCTCCTTTTTGAAAGAAACAGTGCCAGGAGACTCATAGTAGTCCACGTCCATGGTTGTATTGGAATATAAATTTCCTTGGGCTGCCTCACCAAAGTATTATACAGTACACCCAATTCCACCCAATTCCTCTGTCATATTTCATGGTATATAAAAAGCAATAATCCCCGAATGGCTTCAAATCTCTGCCTGATCCGCTGCCTATTTTGTGTTTCCGTACATTTAATCATTTCAAGAAATCAGAAATTATATCAAACTTTTAAATAAAAATCAACATTGAATAACAGTGCTATCAAAAAATGAAATATACGGCAATCTTGAATTATGTATATATATCTGCAAAACAACGAAGATATATACATATGTATATATATTACATACTCCCAAAGAATCGTGCCGCAACCTCACTCTGAGGCCGTAACGAATTCTGTGGAAGCAGGCCAGCGAACCAACACAGGATGAAGCCGAAGCCGTACGGAGTTCTATGGAAGCTGTGAGAGAGGGGCCAAAGCAGGTTCTATGGAACCCCGGGAAGGGGGTGAAGCAACCGAACCAACGGACTTATACAGTAATCGCCACACAAAACAACTTTTACTTAGAATTATGCTAAACAACAATAACGGATTTTCTAATTCGATAGATAGATGGATTAAGAATTTAAAAGTTGTAGTTTGGGTTGTACCTTTTGAAGTGAAATTTCATTAAAAATAAAAGGTTGAAGTGAAGTCTGTACTTTTGGGTAATGAAATTTTAATTAAGTATTGGTTTTTTTTGTTGGAAGTTAAATTTTATTAATTTTTTTATATTTTTACCGTTTGAGTGGGTTTGATGGTTAAGAGCATGTGTTTTTTTTTAAGAAGTTACAGGTTTAAAATTAAAGGGGGATAGAGTATGTATGTCTTTGTAGACTTAGCAGTGAAATTAGGTGGGTCTCTTGTCCCACAAACAAGGGTCTTATACATCAATTTGGTGTCTGGCTTGGTTGTGACCTTAAAATTACATAATAACAATAATAATTAACGAAGTCTATGTTTTTTTGTGGGGGTGGAGAGGGGTGAAATTCCATTAGAAAGGAAAAATTGTATGTATGAGGTACAAGGTTAAAGTTAAATGTTATTAAAAATTTATGTTTTTATTTTAGGTAATATTAATGAGGATTAGGGGTGAAATTTTATTATTGAGATAAAATGTGTATGTAGTTTTGTATTTTTTGAAATTGAAATTCACTAGAAGTAAAAAAGTTGTATGAAAGTTTGTATATTTTGGAATGAGAAATTTCAATGAAGTATTGGTTATAAGGGATTGGATATGGTTTTTCAATGAAGTTAAATGTTATTAAAAATTTAGGTAAAAAGTTGTATGAAAGTTTGTATCTTTTGGAAAGAGAAATTTTACTTAAGTACTGATTATAAAGGATTTTGGAAAGAGAAATTTCATTGAAGTATTGGTTATAAGGAATTGGTGGTGGTTTTTCAATAAAGTATTGGTTATAAGGGATTGTGTATGGTTTTTTTGGGTTGAAGTTAAAATGTTATTAAGAATTTGTAATTTTAGTTTAGGCAATATTAATGAGGTTTTTTTTGTTCTTTTTTGTTTTAAAGAACATTATTGATGTTAAAATTATTTTTGGGATTTTAGAGTAAAACTTCTTAAAATTTATTTTGAATTAATTTTCATTAGCATTTTGCATAAGTGGAAATTAGGCTAATTATGGACCATTAATGGATGGATTATTTAAAGTAGTGTTGTGATAAGTCAACTCACAATTAAGTGATGTCTATCTTTATTATCAATTAGTTGTAAGAGTATTCTATTATGCACAAAATTGTAAAAGTAGAAGAGCTACATTATATAGCAATGGAGGAAGTATGTTGTCGATTAACTATGACAATTGGGTAAATACAAATCCCTACGTGGTCTTACAACTCATTATAGCTAGCTCATAGGGAAATGTAGCATTAGTAAAAAAACGAACTCTAACGTTAACAGCTATTTTTTTTTTGTAAATTATAGATTCTATTGATTGATTAAAATAGAACATAAAATATAATCTTGGTTTGTTGCTAGGGAAACCAAACTAGTGACAAAGTTATAAGTTCCTCAATAACCATACATTATAATCCAATAATAGAACAAAAAGTGTTGAATGTATAGTCTGTAGACCTTTACTATCTAGCCTAGTGACTAAAATATGCATATAAGAAAAAAACCCCGAAGTAGAACAAGAGAAATAGCACCAAATCATCTCATTGGAGATGAATTAGAGGGGATCACGTTGAGGGGAAAATTTCCTCTGCCAAGAGAGTTTCTCAATTCAGGAGAGAGGTCATGTTGGTCTTTGATCCTATGTAGGTGTCAATCCAAAGATTTTATGGACAATTTAAGCTCATCTAGCGTAAGAAAAAATTTCTCTTTTTCTTCATTGTGATCTAGTAAAACTTTATCCAACAACACCTTCATCTACCAAATAAGTCTATCATTTGGATGCATTGATTGTGTCTACCCCAAGTATGACCAATGTTAGGGACCCTAGCAACTACTTCCCTTACAATTTTTTTGCTAGATAAACAATCTCGTTGTCCTACAATATCTATTTCCACCTCCATAAGCTTAGATTGTATGTCAAGCAATGTCTAAGTGTGGTATATTCCATGGCGGGGTTTTTTCCCACTAGTGAGCTTAAGAACCTCCTCAGGATTCATAATAAGTTTCTCCTCTGTAGAACCTATCCCTCTATCCTGATATGGTGGAAGTACATAATTGAGAACAAGATAATAAAAAAGGTGAGCTAGTAGCAAGGTTCATGACTTCACTTTGGTGGGGTGTTAAAGCATAGAAAAAGGGTTGTAGAATACAAATCAAACTACAGTGGGCGCTCAATCTTGGGAATAGATTCTTAAGAGCGCTTGCAAATGATAAAGGGGAGCATGTTGTTGGTGTTCAGGTAGGGATGATCGATCCACCCTAATCCGACATTAATCTTGTAGATCCGGGAGCATATCCTTTCAAGGCTACACACAAGGTATATGCAGGAACAAACGCTCAACCGTTCAACCGAGGGTTTACGATCAAAACTCAAAACATTGCCATGAAGTAACTTAATATAGAACATTCAACAATCTGAATTAGCAACAAATAAAGTACAACCATAGCACAACATAAATAAACCCACACATATACACAGACGCAACACCTGATGAGAAGAGCGAGCCCAGCTCTCTGATCAGGGTTTTGTTAGCTACGAAATGCTTTGGAACAGTAAAACCAGATGTGTTTTATTAATATATGAAATGTCATTACAGCCTTCTCTTCGGAACCCCAAATTACAGGAACAATGTCCATTTTATACACAATACAAGGGAATAACAAATTTCCCTGAAACATGAGAATTGTGTGTTCAAAAATGGACTCTGGTTGAAACGACACGAATAGCAGCTACTCTGAATGGAGCAAAGGGCCGAGAATAGGCCCAGGGAGTTGTGGTCTAGCTGCACGTTCCCCTTTTGTCTGGCCGTTATCGATTCTTGCTGCGATTTGCTGGAGCGAGGGTTCCTGTGTTCAATCTGCAGCCAAACACAAACCTTAGTGCCACAATTAGGTAAAACCCCGCGATTTTACTTCATTAATCAAAATATCCCAATCGGAAAAGTCAGGGTATTTACCTCAGAATTTTATCATAACAAATGTGGGTAAATTAAGCAAAAAGGGGTCAAAAAGGATGACAAAAGTGGGCAAAGAAATAGCCGAATTCAGTGCCCAACATCTCCCCCTAGCTAGCCTTCTGCATTCCCTCATGCAGCCCACCGACCCCGCAGATCCGGGTTCTGCAACCTGTGAGCTTCATGAAGCCCGAAGAGATCATACTCCAGAGTCATTTCTGTCCCTGGGACCTTAAACCCATCTGAAAGAAGAACCTCCTTCCACCAGTTTGTCGGAACGTTATAAGCTGGAGTATAGACTTCTGACGGTAGCCAAAGAACAGGATATTGAAATCGAAGCCCCATCCACCGGGTACCACACGTTTGGATACATGCCACGTACCTTGGTACTCAAGTGAGTACTCGTGCAAAATTGGGTGCCCCAAAAGGCTCCCTGCTTCTGACAGTTGTTGGTGACATCATCCATCTCCTTTGACAAGCATCCAGAACTTCCTTCTGGAAAACAGTTATCTGATTGACACAAAGATCAAGACACCACCTTTGTGTCCTCAACATTCTGGCTTTGTTTTCCTCAAACTTCAAAAAAGCATAATGCTTGTTGAATACAGTATCTGACCTTTCATGCTCTGCCCTTATTATAAATGGACTAGTGACTTGGTTAGATTCAAAAGTGTCACAAGCCTTCCGCCAATGAATTTGGTTGAAAATATAAGACGTGAGGACCCTCAGATGAATGTCCCCCACATATGGGGCTGGATTAAAATTCCTGTCCAACTGTAGCAAATACCCATGCAAATAAAGCTCACACATCAAGTGTTGAGTTGGCACATCATGATTCCTCATAATTTGGAGGAATTGTACACCATCTTCAATCTCATAGTTGACCTCATTCTTAATGCTTTCCATGCAAAATAAAAGAAAACATTCATGCAAAAACAAATAATAACAAGAAGCAGGGGGGCGACATGCCATCACCTCTTGCACTAGACTGAACATTTGTTCCTTATCATTTTTCAGCTCGGCCACCTGCTTTTCCAGCTGCTCCATCTTGAGCTGTTGCTTGGAATGCCTCAACTTCATAATATCCATACACTCCACATATCCGAAGATGGTTGCGAAGGCTTTCTCTTCAGTTCTTTTGATTTCATTCTTATATTGTGCCGCAGTGGATTTCCATGTCTGTAGCTCGGTCGTTAGGGCATATTCTCGGGCTTCAAAGAGTTGTTCGAGTGGTTCTGTCTCGGTTCCTGCTTCGACCCTGTCAACCCTGGGTCTCTTGGCTCTCTGTCTATACCTGTTTATTTGTTTCTGCATCTTATACACTCTGCTCCTCAAATTCCTCACTTCCATTTTCAACTGCATTGTTTCTCTAAACTGATGTTGATATCTTTTCTTGATAGGTGGTCTTCGCGACCTACCCAACTCTTCTTCCTCTTGTTTCACCTGTACTTCCTCGGCTCCGAGTGTTGGAGGTGAGTTCCTTGGAGCTGCCTTTGCCGAGTTGAAAGGCGGTCTGATTTCTGTTGCCTGCCCTTCTTCTATCCTTTCTTGCTTTACCCTTTTGATACCTTCATGTGCCATTGGTGGATTCATCCAGACCGCTTCGCTTGGTCCCTCCTCTCCACCAATGGCCATTCCTTCTTCAAGTACATCTTCCTCAATCACTGGTGGCCCAGTAGGATCCCCTTCTGCTGATGTGCCTGCTGGGGTTTCTTCCAGCCGCAATCTTCGTTTCAAACTTGGAGGCGATGGAATGGCCACATTTTCTGCTTCTCTTTGCTGTGGGGAACGGGTTACCCGCGCCCCTTTTGGAAAAAAGACAGGAAACTGGAACATATTTTCTCCATCCACTCCTGGGGTCAGCGTTGGTTCTTGTGGAGCAGCGTCAGCCCCACTCCTCGCTTCACCCGCCATTTCCCTTGCAGCTTCCGTAGTCGGGGTGGTCGGGACTATTTCCTCCACAGGTTCCACATTAACAAGAGATCCCTGTGGAGTGGCCTCTGTGCCAACTACTCTTTCTGTCTGCTAAACTGGCTCCACGGACTGGGTTGGTTCTTGTGGAGCAGCCTCAACCGAAGTGCCAGTAAGAATCTCTGCAACTTCAATTTGTTCGGCTTGCATTTGTAAAGCCGACTCCTCTTCACATTCCTCAGCTTCCATATCCATTTCTTCAGGCTCTTCCTGAACAACATAATTATCCTACTCATCTTCCTGCACGACCTCGTCCTCTTGCATCATTTCAGGTTCCTCTGCCTTATCTGCTATCGCAGCTTCAATTTCTTCTTCAGTGGAATTTCGGAACCACTCCCACGGAATCGGAATCCTGTTGATAGCGTTCAATACTAATAACCACACCAGTCCATGGAGGGAAAGGACTACTAGCACCTGTCATGCATCTCAAGCCAAGTTCGCCATCAGATTCAAGCTTCTCAAAATAAACTAAGGTACATTCATCGAAAAGGCTTCCACTTGAGGAAACCGCAGGTGTGCTAGTATACACAGATGGCATTTAAAGACAGTAGAATATCTCCATTCGCAAGTTATGTATTTGATTAGAGCCTCTGCAACATCACTCCATGGCCATGACAATGACATCCTATCGTACCCCCGGCCTTTCTGTGCAATACTCTCCCCGGCTTGGAGAAAAGCTTTGAGGAATTCTGGAAGAGGAGTTCTTCTGGAAAACCATCGTTCACCTCCCTGTGGCAGTCCGCTAACTTCTGCAATTGTTTCCTCTGTAACTGGGATTTCGAGTCCGAGGACCCTAGAAGCTCCTTCTTCCAAGTTCAATGCAAATTCCAGCGTAATTTCCTCCTCCCAACCATTTAATCTATCCAAGTAGACGTCCCAACCTGCATTTATAAATATCTGCCATACTTCCCGATTGCACCGGATCCTTGATGAATCGTCGGGCTCATGGCGCACAGATCATCCACCCATTTTTGCGAAGGCGGAAGCGGCACAATGGCTACAGTCAGCTGGTGGGGGAAGAGTGGGAGGCTCCGAACTGTTGGTAACTGTAACGACGTCATGGCCATTTCCAAATATAATGGATAAAACATTACTGGTACATTTGAAACAGATTTTAGTGGTACTGTTAGATACATTTTGGTTTTAATACGGAATGTTTATAAGGTGACTAATGTGACTCTTATGCGTGCGAGTACACATCCCAACTTAATGGCATCATTACAAGGTACTTAAAGTCATTAAATTTAATTTAGTAATGGTCATGTTCATAAGTACCTTTGTTAAGTACGTCGTCATTTATTATGACGGTACTTCCCCCCAACTTAAAGTGACGGTTGTCCTCAGCGCGCTCTGACTTTCCTTTTTGGAATATTTAATTAAATCCATAAAAATCAGCGGAGACATACCTGCGGACTTACCTTAAGGTGGAGTAACAGCAAAAGTGTTTGTCATGAATAGTGAGTAGCAGCAAGAGTAAATGACGGTAGTAATGGAGTAACAACAATAACGGAGTAACGACAGTTGTGGAGTAACGGCAGTGATGGAGTAACTGCAGTTAGAGAATAACAACAGCTATGAAATCAGAGGAGCTACAGAGTAACAACATCGACGGTGCAATAGCAGTTTCAGAGTAGCAGCAATCTTCAGAGTAACATCATCGATGGTGTAGCAGAAACTTCGAAGAATCTTTGGAGTAACAGCAACAGCACTTCGGAGTAACTTCGGAGTAAGAACAACAGCAGTGTAGCAGAAACTCCACAGTAACAGCAACTTCGGAGTAACAACAACAGCAGTGTAGCAGCAACTTTGGAGTAACAGCAACAACAGTGTAGCAGTAACTCCGGAGTAACAGCAATAGTGGTGTAACAGTAGCTTTGGAGAAACAGCAACAGTAGTGTAGTAGCACTCCAGAGTAACAACACCAACAATATAGCTTTCCTCCTGGCCGAAAATCTTTAATTCCTGCAAAACACAAACAAGTGAGAAATAACCACACATTATTTATTTATTTATTTATTTTTATTTTTTTATTTTATTTTTTATTTTTTTTTAATGGGGGGTGAGAGTGTCTTCTGTTGCAATAATCATTAAATCAGTTGAATGTGAAAGGGTTTTAACAAAGTCATCTCTAGAGGTTGGACGATGATATAATTTTAGACGTTGTCCATTTACTACAAATGAAGTCTTATTCTCATCAATTGTAATTAATCTGACTATTCCATTATCGAACACTGCATCCACTTGATATGGTCCCATCCAGCGAGTATGAAGTTTTCCCTTGAAGTCCTTAAATCTGGATTCATACATTAATGCCCAATCCCCTTCATGAAACACCTTAGTTTTAATAAATTTATCATGCCATTTCATCCTCTGCTGTTGAACAGCAGTGGTCCTCTGGACAACTGCCGATCGAATCTCTTCTAAATCATTCAGTTGTTCCAATCGGTGCTTCTATGCTTCTGATAAATCCAAGCCTACTTCTAGGGCTGTTCTGAGTGTGCTAATTTCAAATTCCACTGGAAACAGGGGAGATTTCCCGTAGACTAATTCGAAGGGGGGAAATTCTGTTGTATTGTGCCAAGTTGTCCTATAAGCCCACAAAGCTTCTGGAAGTTTCTTTGCCCAATCCTGGTGATGACTTGCTACTGTCTTTGTCAAGATACTCTCCAATACCTTTTTTGTACTCTCTACTTGTCCATTCGCCTGTGGATGATAGGGGGTTGTTGTTATGTGTTTGACCCACTGTTGGTGTCCGTGTTTCCAGCAGTTTGGAAAATCAAAAGACAAGGCAACATCATAACCAATCTTTAGAGTTCCAAGATCTAGTCCTCCTGTTCTCAGAGAGGGATCTCTCAAATATATGTTTGCAAAGGTTTATCTTGTGTGCTTTGAGTATGGATTTTAGACTAGTTATTAAGTGCAGATGTTTTGTTTGGTTGGGTTGAGTTGATACAACAGAACATGAAAGGTCTAGGAAAGATAGACAAAAAGAGGAAATATCTAGTTCATTGGGTAATGGAGTCAAAATAATATCATAACAAACTCCTCAAGGGATATGGGATATCAAAGGGCAAATCTAACTTGGCCACAGGATCCTTTTGTTTTTTGGAATGAAGTGAACATTAATGATTTGGAAAGAGAAGTTTAATTCTCAACAAAGGGAAATTGAAAACATAACTTAACAATAAAGAGATATTTGATAGACAGGGCTAACCATAAATTCTACAAACATTCTTTAAGAAAATAATGATTTCAAGACAACTTTTTAAAATGAAATCTAAGATTCGGGGAACACCCTATTTCCTCAAAGATTTTGTTTTAAAGGACTTTAGAAAACATAAAAGATTCACTGATAATTGCAGTCATAAAAGAGGGAACACGTAAATAACATCTATGCTTACAACTATAAAGACCTTCAAAACAACTGCTCAAGCAATGGCAAAGGGAAAGATCGAAACTAACCTCTTTGATTAACTTAAAACAATGGTACTTCAAAGGGAGACTTCAATAACAGCTTACAAGTGATAGCAGACAAGAAGGGAAGACCATAAATCATGCTGAAACCAATTATTTAAGCTATTATAGAAATAAACAAGCATGAAGACTAAAGAGAAAGTTTAAAGCCTCTAAAATACTTCAGCAGAAGAAAACATAAAACAGTGAAGGATGAACAGATCTAAGGTGCTTCCAGGAGTCATTTCTTAGTCTAAGACTTTCAACCTACTGTAGTAAGAAATTATGGAACATAATGAAAATAGGAAAAAACATAGAACAATTCAGAATACTTCACCAACAGCCGAGCTCAGGGATCCAATGATAGAGCCTTCTCAGGAACAGGCATGCAACAACATCATCAAGACATCCAAAACTTCAATTTGTTTTTCAACTTCTACAGACTTGTATATTTATTTCAGAGAGTTTCAAAGTTACAACTTGTGATCAAACAACAACCCACACCCTCACTCATCTTCTACTGTAGTATATATAGAAGGATGAGGAGGTGAGATCTGATAAAAGATCTCAATTACAATTAATACAGAATGAAGACTTCTCGGCCCTTTGAGAGGCTTGATGGAGAAGTTTACAGGTGGATCACTGTATTAACTGTTTTACAATAAATATTAAAGCTCGGTGGGAGCTTTATTTGACTTTGAGGTTCTGCGTAATATGGGAGTAACTCTGCAGATATTTGTTGCATTTAAGTTCCTTGCAGCAGTAATTCCCTGGCTGTGCTGGAGGCGAATATCTGATTTTCTTCAATAACTTCGGCCTCTGTTTTGAAAGGTTTGAGGCAACAGGTGGCTCTGTGGTAGCTGAGGAATCAATTCGCCTCAAATAAGGCGGTGGAGGCCTTTCTGTCTGTTAAACACTTATAATTTTCTTTTAATTGTGTTTTAATTCTGGGAATTAGGCTTTTGATAAGCATTCTTAGCCATAATCCCAAAATATGTCTTCAATCTTCATTCTGTTGTGCTATGTCTTCAAACTTATACTCTTTAACTATTTTTGAATAAAACAATGTCTTGTCGATGTGCAGGGCCGCACAGGCCATTTTACGTGCTATCAACGCCCATGAAACATTGATAAATCATTGAATTCAAACCTGTGAATGGTTCTTTTTAATATCTTGAAGGCGTATGAAACGTCTTTCCTAACCCTCGGCTTTCCTTCTTTATACAATGGAAAACCATTAAAACACCTGCAAAACACAAAAAAAATTAAGAAATCCTATGTTTTTAGGTTTATACTGCTTCAGAAGGCAGGAAAGATCGTGGTCGTTGGATGGCTGCATCCAACGGTGGAGATTTTATTCAGAGGCGGTTAAAGAGATCGCAAAATCGCATCGCAAATATTTGCGATGAGTGATCAGGGGTTTCACATAAAAATGCGATTTTACGCAATGAAGGGATTTAATGGGCAAAACCTTTATAACCAATGAAATATGACATTTTTCGACTTATAAAGGGAAAAGGAATTTTTTATATGAATGGTGGGGGTCGATCACGATTGTGGAAAGTGCGATGGCAAGGGAATTTGCGATGGGCGGATTATGCGATGGAGCGATATATGCGATGTGTTGATCGTATCGCAAATATTTGCGATGGATCAATTAAATCAAACAAAACAAAAATGCGATTTCGCGATATGCGATCGGGCGGATTGATCGCATAGCAAGTTTTAGTGATGGGTCGATTGACCAACCCATGGAAATTGCGATAATGCGACATTGCGATTTGCGATAAGCGGTGGGCCATATATTATATGATATGAACTTTATAATAAAGTTTATATAATAATGTATGGTGGGGTATGAAAAAGGGGAAGTGGTTAGAAGGGTAGGGCTTCATAACATAAAGTCTTTATTATAAAGTCCTATGGGTTATTTGAGGGGTTTCGGCAAAGCTAAAGAATGAGTCTTCAACCTTAATAAGAGTGATTTTCATGAAGGGGAGAAAATGAATAATGAAAACAAAGGGGATTTTACGGAGAAAAAGGGGAGCATATGAAGGTTAGTTTTGAGTGGGAGAAGGGCGAAAATGATGGTTCTTCAGCAGTCTCTTCTTATGAAATTAGCAGAATTTCAGAGCATGAAATGGAAATAGTAAATGAAGATTTCGGACAGAGGCATGAGGCCTTGAGGGAGTCTTCAAGAGCCAACAATTTTTAGTGATAAAATTTGTTCCTTGGAGGCTCAAAAAGTCTTAGCCACCTTTTTGTATAACAAAATATTATAGGTGGCTGCGAGACTATACTTACTGCATCAATTTCTCTATCATGAGATTACATTGTGATCCTCCATTGATAAAATTTCTCTGGTGCGTACATAGCAAATATTTCTTCAAAAATAAATCGACACTACTTGCTTTGTTGTCTGTGTTGCTCTGCTTCCACCATTTGGTTACATAATTAGTACAAACTAGGATGTAAGCTTTTTGTTGTGAATGCGCAGAAGGTTTCAAAGATTTGATAAAATCAATGGCCCATCTCTCAAATGGTTCAAGGACTATCTGGGGTTGAAGAGGAATTTCATATGCTTTCCCAGGTTGTCCCATCCTTTGATAGCTATCACACCTTCGAATATAATCCCGAGCATGACGAAAAATGGAGGGCCAATAGTATCCCATCTGCAGCACTTTATGGCCTGTCTATTTATCTGCAAAGTGTCCTCCACAGGGTCCATCGTGTGTGGCTTTTAGGATCTCATAGATGTCATCTCTTGCCACATAGCGTCGAATCTGCTCATCAATCCCTGTATGGAAAATATATCCTGCCATCCATGAATAACGGGCACTCTTATGAATGATCTTCCTCTGCTCCTTATAGGATAAATGACAGGGCACTTCACCTGTAGCAAGATAATTAGCAATATCTGCATACCATAGAGTATTAGTAGAAACTGCAAAAACATTCTCATCTGGAAAATTATCATCAACTGGTGTATTCTTACCATCATGTTCTAATCTAGATAAGAAATCTGCAACCACATTGTCCTTCCCTGGTTTATCTACTATAGTAATATCAAATTCCTGTAGTAGCAACAACCATCTTGTAACACGACCAGGGGTAACAGGTTTATTCATTAAATACCCGATGGCAGCGTGATCAGTGTGCACAAAGGTAGAATACCCGGTAATATAATTTCGGAACTTGTTGATGGCGTATACAACAGCAAGGAACTCCTTCTCAGTCATTGTGTAATTTAATTCTGCTGGAGCCAAATTTTTACTAACATAGTAGACTGCATAAGGGACTTTATCTTCTTGTTGTCCTAATACTGCACCAATTGATGTTTGAGAAGCATCTGTAGGAATATGGAAAGGTAACACCCAGTCTGGTCCCCTAAGAACCGGAGCACTACAGACTAATTCCTTAATATTTACAAAGGCTACCTCACAGTCCTCTGTCCACACAAATTCTGAATATTTTGACAGTAATTGAAATAATGGGTGGGCCACTTTTGCAAAATTTTCCATAAAGCGCCTATAATAACCAGCATACCCAATAAAACTACGTACCTGTGTGACTGTTTTAGGTGTTGGAAAGTTCAGAATTACCTTTACTTTTGCTGGGTCTATCTTGATTCCTTCAGCTGAAAGCAAATGTCCCAGAACAATTCCTTGTTCCATCATCATGTGACACTTTACTGTGCTCAGGGAAACACGCGCTTGTATGCACCTTTCAAGGACTTTTTATAAATTTTTCAACCCCTCCAAGAATGAGTCCCCATAGGGAGTGAAATCATCCATATAGATTTTGACACCATCATCTATTAAATCAGAGAAGATTCCCAAAATTTCCCTCTGAAATGTTGCAGGGGCATTACATAGGCCAAAAGGAAGGACCCGGTATGCAAATGTTCCCCATGGGCATGTGAAAGTGGTATTTTCCTGATCTTCAGGATCAATTTGAATTTGGTTGTACCCACTAAACCCATCCAGAAATGAGAAAAATTTCTTACCATCCAATGTGTCCAAGACTTGATCGATAAATGGTAGAGGGAAATGATCCTTATGTGTTTCCTTGTTTAACTCTCGATAGTCCACACAGATTCGCCACTTACCATTTTTCTTAGGAACCATTACCAGTGGTGAAACCCATTGGCTATCTGAGATAGGGTAGATAAACCCTGCATCTAGTAATTTCTGGAGCTCTTCTTTCACAATATTTTTTAATGCCAGGTTCATCCTACTCTGAGGTTGTCTTATAGGGAGACAATCTTATTTGATGTATATATGATGGGTGCACAAATTATCAGGGATCCCCTTCATGTCTGAGTAATCCCAGGCGAAATCTTCCTTATACTTCTGAAGAACATCTATTAGTTTCCTCCTCTGGGACTTCGACAGACCTAGATTGATATTCAAGGTTTTTCCTGGTTCTATCTCCACTTGGATGCTTTCATGAGGTGCATCAACATATTCTTCTAATTCTTCTGCTGTCTCAATATCTTCCTGATTTTCACAGCTTAAAATAGATTCTAATGCTTGCTGATTTAGTTCTGAAATAGAACAAGGATCGTTCATAAAGGAAGTGATCACATCATCTTCTGATTCCATCTTCAACTAAAGGGCCTGACCGATAGTAAGGACCGGTCTCACCTCTTCCTCTTGTTCTTCAACTTCCAACATAGATACAGCCTCCTTGCTGGCTACTGACTTCTTGGATGCATCTGGTTCTGCCAGTGGGTACAACACCAAATTCTTGGTTTTATGACCATTGGAAATGATCATATTCCCTTATCGGCATCCAATATAAGCATCTGCAGTAGCCAGCCATGGCCTCCCTAAAATCAAAGGGTGGCCTCCCACTGAAGACTGTGTGCAACACCAGGAAATCGACCGGGTAATGCCATGCATCTACTGAAATTGTCACATCCTCCAGCTTTCCAACAGGCTTGACTGTGGACCTATCTGCCAATTCCAACACTGTGGGTATATACTTCAAATTCTGAAGGCCTAACGTATGCATGGTTTCAGTAGTGATGAAATTTATGGCAGCACCCAGGTATACCAGTACGTTTGGAATCTCTACCCCATTAATCTGTACTTTTAGCACTGGGTTTCCCGGGTCTCCATACTTTATTCGTCTTGATTTCCCCATCATGAAGTCCGATAGCTTTCCCATAACATGTATAGTGAGGGGGTCCTTAGTTTTCTTTACAGGTTTCTTCGAACAATACTCCCTAAGGGTCTTTGCATATATTGGCACATCTTTCATGGCTTGTAATAAGGGAATTTTAACAAATAAATTTTGTAATTCTCCTAGTAACTCAAATTCAGCTTGTGGACTAGATTTACTCACAATCAGTCTCTCTAGGTAGGGTGGTTCAGGTTGAGATTGTTTTACAGGAGGCGCTTTAGCAGTTTTTTTTGGTTCTTTATCAGTTGGTTGTGCCTCTCTGTCTCCATTATCAAGTTGTTCAGTGATAACTGGAGGGGGTTGAGTATTAACTGTCTGGCCAGATCACAAATTCATTTCATACAGATCTGCCGTAGAAATGCTATACGAAGGCAGATTAAGGACATCGGCTTGATGAGCTCCTTTGTTATTGGGGTTAGGGTTAGGCTGCATTGGAAGCTGAGGATGGACAGGTTGGTTACCAGGAGGCAAAGTGGAGGGTAGTTGGAGCTGTTGTGGTATTTTTTGTTGTGGCAGCTGTTGAGGGAACTTCCCTATAGATGGTCCTTGCCAAGTTGGAGCCCATGATGAGCTCATACTAGCCTGAGGGTTCCATTGTTGCCATAATGGGTGCTGGTACTATGGCCACATAGGGGATTAAGGTATGGGTTGGGGATTCATATTATAATTATTGAAATACTGAGATGGATCTAGATACATACCTTGATTTCCCATTGGTGGTCAAAATTGCCACAGCTTCCTGGCACCCATAAGATACAGCTGCTTCGTGTCCTCCCATGCTCCTTGAAATACCGCTTTCAGACCTGGAAAGGAAGGGCATGAGCTGGTAACATGATTTAACTCACAGATGTCACACTTCTCTATAGAATTTAATGGACATTCCCTTTCTAAATGATTCTTCTTGCATTTCAGGAAGAAGATTGCCATAGCCCTTTCCTGCTCCAACTGCTTCTGCCTCACTTGCAAAGTATCAATATGTGTTGACAGGGTACTAAGAATATCTGTCTTCAGGTTGTCTAACAGGTTCCCAATTTCTGCTTTCATAATACCCTCGCTAGATCCTTTTACTGAACGAACCCCTCATCTGTTTCTTGCAAGCCCTCTTGAGCACTGGATACACAAGTCGCAGATATTTTCAAAAGATTCCTTAGAGATGTATCTTTTCCCCACAATATTCAACATTTCTATTGAATCCTCTCGGAAAACCAAAAGGAGGATAAACTTTAGAATTTCTTTGTCCAAATCAGAATGTCCTAACCTCTCTAAGAGGTACTTTAACCTTTCCACGTAGTCTTCCAAATTTTCATCTTCTTTTTGTGTAAACTTGAAAAGCTCCTCCCTGATATTGCGGGATTTACAATAGTCCTGATACTTCTCTAGGAAATTTGTTTGCATGCCATCCCATGTGGTAATGGATTTCCCTCCAAGGCCCATAAACCATCGCAGAGCCGTCCCCTTAAGTGTGGAAGGAAAAATCTTCAATTTTTGGGCATCCGTCATGTAATCATAACCTCGGCACACTATATCAAACTCAAACAGAAATGTGTCGGGGTCCTCTGACACGAGCCCATGGAAATTTGGTAAATATGTCAATGGGATAGGTTTTGTAGGTGCACCTCCTCCCATATTCTCAATGGGAAACTCGATAGTAGAGGCTGTGGGAGCCATGAAAATCTTCCAATAGTCGCTGGGGATTTCGACAGGTTCTGTGGGAGATGACTGGGGACTCCTTACTACTGGAACTCGAGTAGCTTTGGTAACGCTCCCCTTATCTCTCACTGATACAAATATTGCTTCGTTCCTACTACCTGTGTCTTGATAGTTCAATCCCTCAACGACAACTTCCTCTCCCCTGTTGAAATAATCTAATTTTGTCAATAATTTGCTTGCGATTTCTTCTCCTTCTATCCCTAATACAAGATCCTCTTGATCAGGTCCAATGCTACTTGAGCCTTCTGCTAATGAAGGACCCTGTTGTACTAAATTGCCAATGGATACCGGAGTATGCACTAGTTGATCTACAGATTGTCCTTCAGATCATACTCTCCTAGCCCCTGGCCTTACATCTGCACGAGAAGATGCTTCAGACTCTGCCTCCTCGATGATATGCTATATGTAATTCTTTCTTCCCAAATCTGGTCTTCCCCTCTTTGGGCTCTCGCTCTGCCCCTCTTATTTGATTCTCTATTCATACAAAAATTAAAGTGATAGAAAATATCTGCATGAGCCTACAACACTTCGATCCTGAAGTAAGGTGTCAAAGGACGATTCCTTCCTCAAGACAAAAGGATTTAAAAAGAGAAAAACAGCAAGACGGCGACTAGAGTTCCAAACCCAGAGCAGGGCGTCAAAATACTCCTCCCTCCCTGGAACAAGAAAAAGAAGCACAAAATCCACAAAAAAGACCTAATACCTCCAAGATTTGAAGCAGGGCATCAAAATACTCCTCCCTCCCCAGGACAAGAAAGTGGCCCAAAACTCAAAATAAAATAAAAAACAAACAACCCAAATTAAAACCTATGCTCAGGACCTGAAGCAGAGTGATAAAACTCGTTCTCTCCCCAGGACGAGAGGTCAACCCTCTGGTTTCCTCGATCATTGCTTACGCCTTGTAGCCTCCCCAGCAACGACGCCAAAATGTTGGTGTTCAGGTAGGGATGATCGATCCACCCTAATCTGACATTAATCTTATCAATCCGGGAGTGTATCCTTTCAAGGCTACACGTAAGGTATATGCAGGAACAAACACTCAACCGTTCAACCAAGGGTTTACAATCAAAACTCAAAACATTGTTGTGAAGTAACTTAATACAGAACATTCAAAAATTTGAATTAGCAACAAATAAAGTACAACCATAGCACAATAGAAATAAATCCAAACATATACACAGACGTAGCACCTGATCAGAAGAGCGGGCCCAGCTCTCTGATCAGGGTTGCGCTAGCTACGAATGCTTTGGAACAGTAAAACCAGATGTGTTTTATTAATATATGAAATGTTATTACAGCCTTCTCTTCGGAACCCCGAATTACAGGAACAATGTCCATTTTATACACAATACAAGGGAATAATAGATTTCCCTTAAACATGAGAATCATGTGTTCAAAAATGGACTCTGGTTGAAATGGCATGAAAAGCAGTTACTCTGAATGGAGCAAAGGGCCAAGAATAGGCCCAGGGAGTTGTGGTCCAACTGCACATTCCCCTTTTGGTTGGTCGTTACCGATTCTTGCTATGATCTGCTGGAGCGAGGGTTCTTGTGTTAAATCTGCAGCCAAACACAAACCTTAGTGTCGCAATTAGGTAAAACCCCGCGATTTTACTTCATTAATAAAAATATCCCAATCGGACAAGTCAGGGTATTTACCTCAGAATTTTATCATAACAAATGTGGGTAAATTAAGAAAAAAGGGGTCAAAAAGGATGACAAAAGTGGGCAAAGAAATAGCCGAATTTGGTGCCCAACACATGTGTAAAGGCATCAACAAAGGAGGGCAGCCTTGAAACTTCTAATAGTTTGAACCATATCACCAAGAATATGCAAAAGGAAACATTCAAACCAAATAGTAGAGCCCAAAGGTCATGCTATTGAGGAAAACCATATTGGCATTGATGTGTGCTACAGTGTTGCAGATGTGTGGTTGATTGTCATTGATGTCAACTTGGTTTCTTGGGCTACAGTTGTGTTGGATATGCATGTGTATAGGTGGTTGCATGTGAATTTTGTATGGATGATGTGTAGATGGTCCTTGATATGTCTTCTAGCATGGAGCTTGATGATGGAGCATTAATTGTTGTTGTTCAGTTGGATGATGATTTGTTGCTAAGTTGGATGATGATTTGTTGCACTAGCTTGGAGACCTTCCCATGATGATGGTCTTCATGAAATTTTTTTTGCATACATATATTGGTGGTTGCTACAGAGTTTAGAGTTGAGGAGCCTTGATGATTAGGTCTCCTTAGTCTCCATGTTCCAGATTAGGTATCCTACGATGTTGATGTTATACCTTGGGCTTGGAGATGATCTATGATCTGTAATTATGCAGGAATGAAATAAAATACAATAATAAAAATAAACGCAGATATGCATCATAAATAACACTTCTTTTCATTGATATCAAATAACTGAAATATGCTTACAGACAGAATGGAAATAAACTAGCTAGGGCGCTGGTAGCTTATCTCTAAGAAGAGATGTGGCGGCTACAGGCCTCTGAACTATGTTACAATGAGGCTCAAGGGCCTTTTTATTATTTAACAACATATGAAAACCCTAAAAAAACCAAAACCCTAACAAGATTTTGTGGGCCCCGTTGGGGTTAGTTGGGCAACCAACTTCTTGAGGTCGTAACTTGGTCATATTATCTCTATTTGGCGCATACGATATATCATTGGAAATATCTCTTCGATTACTACAATTTTTATCATAATACCATGCTTATAATTATGGCCTTGCTGCAGACCTCAAAAAATGTTGTTTAGAGGGTCAAAACTGCTCCGGAAGTTCAAGACCCGAAAAACTACTAAAAATAGTAAATGTCACCATAAAAAAGGAAACTAATGAAACTGACTTGAGGTATAGGTGGAATAGGTGTGTGCCCACTAATATCCACCTGGATTATTCCTCCCCCTTAGGAAGCAATGGTCCCCATTGTGTGCAGAGCCTCCATGAGGTCAGGAAATTTATGTTGAACCTGGTCCCTGGTGAACCACTTGCCCTGGTGGAGGATTTGGCCTGCTTTGACAACTCGATATAGATGGATCCTCTATTGGCGGGTTTTCTTAATCTATGTATCCATGATTTGATCAGTTGTGGCTTGTTTCATGCAGTCTGGCTTTAACTCTGTTGGTGTGAGATTTTCTGCCATGTTGGATGTGTCTAGTAGAGGTGGAAAGTAGGGCCAAAGGCAGTCCACATTGAACATTGGGTGCAGACCAAGGAATGGTGGAATACTGAGCTCGAATGCATTGTCCCCTACAACCTTGGTGATGGTGTATGGCCCATATGGGAGGCGCTCCTTCTACAAATGTAGCCACACTTTGTCACGCACCTGGAAGTTGTGTGGCACACGATGTTGATCATATCACTGCTTGTACTTAGCATTGGCTCTATCCAATATGTCATGAACCTATTGGCGGATGTGTTGAATGCACTCAATGAAGTTTTTTTCCTTGTTAGGTTCAGACTGGACACGAGCCGAATCTGCTTGAGTAGCCGCAAATGGCATGGATACATCAATGGGACATAGTGGATGGAATCCTAAGCCCACCTGAAAGGGGTTGTGATCGATTGAGCTGTGGAGAGCCCGGTTATAGTTGTGATATACATAGGGGAGGTTCTCATCCCATGTGTGTGGATGCTTTCAGTTTTACATGTGCATAATGTGTATGATCATCCTGTTGACGACCTCTATTTTTCCATCAGTGTGGGGATGGAAAGTTGTGAACTTGGTGAGCTTGGTGTCCAGCATCGACCAGAGGTTGGACCAAAATGTATTGAGGAACATATTTTCCCAATCTTAGATGATATATATGGGTGATCAGGTGCTCAAAATGATGCTCAAAAATTAAAGTTGTCAGAATTGTGTGGAACCTAAATTCTTGCGTATATTTTCTTGATCTGAATCTGACACAACTCATTTTGGGGAAACCTGACACCATATGCTCCCGGAAACATGTTTTGTTCATTTTCCCAAAAAGGTAAATTTTGGCAAAAAATGTGCAGGTTTCCTAGTCAGCAGCCCGTATGGATGACTGGCCATGGTTGACTGGTCAAAGGGTGACTGTGTAGAGTTTATCAATTAGGCTTTGCCACTTTTTGAGTTCCTGTTGGTGCTTGTTGGTGTGATTTCATTGATTCTTCTTTGGTTAAATTTCATTGGGTGGTTGATGGCCAACCACATGTTGCCATGTGGCCCAACATGAGGCCACCACGTGGCAGCATGGGAGGCTACCAAAATTATTTTAAGTCCAAATAACACTCCGCTAGAATCAAACTCTGGACCTCCCACATAACAATGTAAGTCTTTTCCAATGTGTCACTGAGTCACTTGTTATAATATGTGGTCCAAAAACTATTGTTAAAGTGCATGTGGCAAAGGTATGGGGGTAGGGGCCAGGGCAATCAGGGGTGCGGCGCAGATGAATAGCCACCCAAGAAAACCGCCATAGTAACCGTAACCATGTGATAGCTACCCATTGACCGCCGACGGTTACCGCCGATATTTTATATTAAAAAAATATTTAAGTGCCAAACCATATAGTTCACAATTTCAGAATTTAGGCGTTATTGGGAAATTTAATGCTCTGATAATTTCACCTGGAATTTTGGAAAATTGTTACTCAGTTAGCCAAAATAAGGGCGAAATTGTAGGACGAGTCTGGATTTTGGGGAAATTGTGGTGTGGTTAGCACAAAAACTAGGGAGGCTCATAACTTCTTCAAATTTTTACCAATTTTGGATCAAAAAGAGGTAGACAACATTTTTTGGGTATTCTGAAGTTGATGGAACAATTTTTGAAGCCATTAGAGCATTGTAAATGTATGTAATCACCATTTTTATTACAATGAAAGAGGGTCAAGCCATTATAATTTGGACCAAGGAGATGTAGCCCAGGAGGGATGAACTCCTTCATCATTTGATGTTGAGGCTTTTTTATGGTGTAATTTTCTTTTCTTTTTTGCATATTTCAGAGTTTATTTAAATTCTTCATGTGTTTAAAAATTAACATAGAAGCTCTCAAAAACTCAATTTAATCACTTGCAATTTAGAAACCCTCAAGCAAAATTTCATTAAGATCTCATACAGATCAAGTTTCATATCAAAGATCTGGTTTTCTTTGTTGTTGTGAGGATCTAATTGTTTGAAATTTTATGTGATGCTTACAAGGTTGAAGCTCAAGAGAGGAGAAGGAAATCTTGTCGTTGCAAGTCCTCAAGTTAGGTAAAGGATAAGGAGAGCAAGTTTTCCACTATCTCCACCACAAATTCTTCCTCAAATTACAGTTTAAGCTTCATCTAGTATGTCACATGAAGGAGAGCCTGGAAATATGTCAGAAGATGAAAAATCCTTCAGGAAAGCATTCTTTGATATGACAATAATGGTGAAATTTCTCTATGAGGAGAGAAAGACAAGGATGTAAGGTGAGAGCTCCAATATTCCAAAGGGAGACAAATCTTGAAAAGGAGGAGAGTGAGATGGAGAAAAGCCTCCAAAAGGTAATGGGAATGGTGACAAACCACCTTTGACACCACCATCTTCACCATAATATTCTTCCACAACAAGCCCTTCACAAACACCTCCACAATCTCCAAAAATTAATGGTGAAACTCCATTCTTAAAGCTTGGCATTAAGTTTGATTTTCCTATGTATGATGGAGAGGTAGATGCTGAAAGATTAGACAATTGGTACATCAGCTTGAATTTTATTTTAGGATACAAATAATCAAGGATGATGACACCAAGATTTAGCTTGCTTCACTAAGATTGGAAAGTGTAGCTGTTATTTGGTGGGAAACCAAAACTTAAGAGGACATGAAGAAACATGGTAAGGTCTTAACCTCTTGGAATTATTTACTCACTATATTAAGGAGACAAATTTATCCATTAGCATACATGCAAAAGGATATAATGGACTGGGAAAACTTTAGGCAAGGTAAAGGACAAAGTGTGCAAAGCTATGCTCAAGAATTTAGGAGAAGAGCACTAAATTTGGGTGTAGATTTGACATCTTAAGAAACTTTGCTAAAGTACATTGGACGTCTGCATAGTTACCTAATGCATACTATTCTCATATTTAATCCTTAAAATTTAGATGAAGTATGTGTACAGGCCACACATCTATAGGAGAGAGGGAAACATGCTTTAGATGAGACAAGTAAGAATACCTTTGAGTATAAAGAGAAAGGAAAGGGTAAGTTCAAGGGTAAAGGTAAGAAGAATGCATCCATAAAAATGGAGAACGAAACACTCACATGAAAAAATTATTTTAAAGATGGGCATGATGAAGATCATTGTTGGAAACTTCATCCAAAGATGAGGCCCAACAAGCTTAATGATCAGGTGCTCAAAATTATGCTTAAAAATGAAATTTTTCGGAATAGTGTGGAACCTGAACAACCATGTAGATCTCATCGTTCTAAATCCGTTGCAACTTGTTTCTCAGAAAACCGACCTATTATGCTCCCATAAATGTATTCTGTCCACTTTGTCAAATAGGCAAATTAAAAAAAGAATGCAAGACAACCCAGTCAGGAGTTCGTACAGCTAAATGTTCATGCCTGTGGCAGGGTGACTATGAAGGTAGAATTGGTGAATGATTTTCATCAGAAAATGGGATCGTGCCAAGTGGCACTTTGTTATTGGTTGTTAATGGTGCGTTTTAACTGGTTGATTTGGTGGCCAACCATAGGCTTCCACATAGCCCAGTAAGGGGCTTCCATGTGGCAGCTCGAAGGCCACCAAAATTATGTTGAAGTCCGAGTGGAGTGGGTGGGGGTTGAACCCGCGACCTCCAAGTCCAATCACCATGTCTTTACCACTACACCATGCATTGTTCCTTGCTATATAGTGTATGTCGTTTCTTTTTAATGTCATGTGTATTATGCAATGGTGGGAGGGGGTCAAGTTCTAGCCCTAGCCCTGGTCATCGCTGGAGGCGATACCATGTGCAGAAGGCTAGCTCCCCACATTCCCCCCCCCCCCCCCCAATGGTCATTAACCATTGACGCTAGCAATAGATGTCAATCTTCCATGTGTCCACACAAAGGGTTAATGCCGATGGTTGGCACAAAAATCCACGACGTTATTTTTTATATAAGAAAAATGTTTTATTGACCATGTGATATGGTTAGAAATTCGACATTAAGGCCTTACTGGGAAAATTAGCACGACGAAAATTTCACCCAGATTTTGGGAAAATTTGCACTCAATTAGTCGAATTTCGCACGGATTTGTAAGATGGTGCCGGATTTTGTGGAAAATGTGGAGCAAATAATGAAAAAACTTTGGGAAGTCATAACTTACTCCGTTTTTTACCAAATTAAATACACAAAGAATGTACACAAGAATTTTTAGGCTCTCCGGAGCTGATGGAATAGGTTTCAAAGATGTTTGAGCATTGTAAACATATGTAATCACACTTTTGAACATAATAGAAGAGGGCCAATCCATTGGAAGCTGGACCAAGGAGATGTATCCTAGGTGGGGTGAACTCCTTTATCATGTGTTATTGTGTTAATGTTTATGGTGATGTTCATCTCTGTTAGATTCTACTGTTCATTGTTTTGTTTATGTTAATTTTCTAAGGAAATTCACATAAAAACACAAAAAATCATGAAAAACTTGTAATTTACCTCATAATTCTCAAGAACTTTGTTTATATTCTGAATTATATCTTAGCACAACAAACACTAATATTCTCATTCAGATCAAGATGCTATCAGAGCACTAGGTTGACTTGTGCAAGGAGGATTTAATTGTTTTACAAGTGTGTAAATTCCTACAAGGTTGAAGCTCAAGAGAGGAGAAGGAAATCTTGTGGGTGCAAGTTCTCTAGTTGGAGCAAGGAGAAGGAGGGCACAGTTGCCACAATTTCCACCATAAGATTCACCTCCTGTTGTACCTGAGGCTTCGATAAGCATGTATCATGAAGAAGGAAATGATAACATGACAAAGGATGAGGAGGATTTTAGGAAGGCTTTCTTTGACATGAAAGAGATGGTGAATGTCATCTATGAAGATAGGAACATAAGGTTGTAGGGTGAGAGCTCCAAGCCTCCAAGAGGAGAGGGTTCTACTAGAGGAGGAGGTAATGGAAATGGTGATAATACACCATCTACTCCACCATCATCCTTATCACCATCTTCACCTTGATCTTCATCCTCTTCCACTACTACAACCCTTACTCATACTCATCAACCTACCTCCAAGGAATTGGTAAACAATCCCTGTTAAAACTTGATATTATATTTGAGTTGCCTATGTATAGTGGTGAAGTGAATGTAGAGAAGCTTGAAAATTGGGTTTGTCAATTGGAGGTCTACTGGATAATTCAAAACCTTCAAGATGATGATACAAAGATTCAGCTAGCTTCCTTGAGACTGGAGGGTGCATCACTAGTATGGTGGGAAGCCAAGACACAATATGACATTAAAAAACATGGTAAGATCTCACTCTCTTGGTCTAATTTCATTACTGCAATTAAAATAAAATTTTACCCTCTATAATATATTCAAAAAACCATCATGAATTGGCAGAACTTTAGACAACTTAAAGGTCAAAGTGTGCAAGATTACACCTAAGAATTTATAAAAATATATCTTATGTTAGGTGTTGTTTTGCATTCACAAGACATGTTGTTGAAGTGTATGGGGGGTTTATATGGCTACATAAGGCATACTATCCTTATGTTCAATCCCACTAGTCTATATGAGGTTTGTGTGCAAGCCACTCACCTTGAGGAAAGAGGGAAAAACATTCCAGAAGAGGGTAAAAATAAGCCATTTAAGGGTAGAGAGAAAGGAAATGGTTTCAAAGGAAATGGAAATAAAAATGCATCCGTTAAATAGGAAGGAGATAAAATGACATGAAAACATTGTTCCAAAGAGGGTCACGATGAAGACCATTGTTGGAAGCTTCATGCAGAGATTAGGCCCAAGAAATTCAAAAACAAGGGAAAACAAAGGATGCAACCACTCAACATGATTTGGGATCTAACTCGGGTGATGAAACTAGAATTACAACCATAGGTATGAAAGAAAAAGAATCCATTGCTAGCACTATTTAATCAAATTGCCACACTAGTACTCCAAATGGATAAACAAGGATTGAATTATTTCATGTGAGGATTATTTCAAAACATACAAAAATTGACACATTATTTGATAGTGGGTCTCAAGCCAATTTGATATCTGAATACTTAGTCAAGAGACTTAATCTTGAAACCATTCCTCGTCAAAAACCATATCCATTGGGTTAGATATGCAAGAACACAAATTTGCAGGTTACAAGAAAGTGTATTCTTAAGTTTGCAATCACAGCAAACTTCATTGACAAAGTTGAATTAGATGTTGTACCGCTTGATATTTCAGGAATTGTTTTGGGAAGTCCTTACCTCTATGATATAAAGGCCATATTCTATTGCCATGAAAACAAGTACCACTTGTTCAAAAATGGTGTGGAGTATATTGTGAGAGCTCATCGCAAGAAACTAAATATTTCATTAGTTAATGTGGGTCAAATGAAAATACTAGTGAATTCAAGCAAGAATTATGTGCTTCTTATGATTAAACCAAATAATGATGTTGATTATGAAGCATTTCAAGGTTGTCATCCAAAGTTGAAATATGATTTGATTGAAGTGGTTAATCAAAATAATGAGATGTTTCGTGAGCCAAAGGGATTGCCTCCCAAGAGGGGAATCCAACATGAAATACAATTGCAACAAGATTGTCCTCTTCCTAACATTGGAATGTATAGGATGTCGGTGATGGAGAGTGCTGAAATAAAAAATAAAATTCAAGAGTTGTTGGACAAAGGGATCATCCGACTAAGTACTTTTCAATGTGGGTCACCTAATGTGTTGGTGCCAAAGAAGGATGGAACATGGCGCATGTGTGTAGTTTTCTGTGCATTGAACAAAATTAAAGTAAAGAACTATTATCCACTTCCTAGAATAGATGATTTACTTGGTCAATTTAAAGATTCAAAGTATTTTACTAAGTTGGACTTACGAATTGGCTACCATCAAATTAGAATCGTTGAAGGTGACATTTGTAAGACGACATTCAAAAGAAATCAAGTTGGTTTGTTTGAATGGCTTGTTATGCCTTTTGGTTTTTGTAATGCTCCTACTACCTTTATGTGTGTGATGAGTGATGTTTTGAGGCCATTTTTTGATGATTTTTTCATTGTATACTTAGAAGATATCTTAATTTTCAGTAAATCACTTGATGAACATGTCATGCATGTAAGAAAAGTACTTGATATCTTAAGGAAAGAACAAATGTTTTTTAATATGTCAAAATGTGAGTTTGGTAAAAGTTATTTGGTGTACTTGGGGCATATTGTTGGAGGAGGTAAGTTGAGGATAGACCCCTCTAAGGTTGAGGTCATTTTTAATTGGCTCATGCCCAAGACAGACACTGAGGTAAGAAGTTTTTTGGGAGCAAGCCAATATTGGAGGAAGTTTATTTCTAACTTGTCTTCTATCACAACTCCTTTACATGCATTGAGTAGTGTGAAAAAGGTCTTCCAATGGGGAGACAAGCAGAAAAAAATATTCAATTCTTTGAAAGAGAAGACCAGTACAACCCTAGTACTTGCACTACCAGACTTGAGACAACCCTTTGAGATTCAAACTAATGGAAGTGACTATGCCATGGGCGCAGTCCTTATGCAACATGGTAAGCCCATTTCATTTCATTCAGAAACTTTCACTGGTATAGTGATTAACTATCGTACTTACGACAAGGAGCTTTAAACGTTGGTTCAAAGTGTGAAAAAGTTGAAACACTACTTGATGGGAAATAAAACCATCATAAACACCGACCACCAACCATTGAAATACTTGCAATCGCAAACTAAGTTGTAGCAATCAAGGCACTTTCGATGGATGGGTTTCTTGCAGTAATTCCACTTGGTCATCAGTTATAAGAAATGTATTTACAAGAAGGTTGTTGATATGTTTTCTAGGCCTATTTTTAGTGCAGCTATTTTACTCAAGCATAATTTTGTTTTTCATGAAAGTTATCTTGAGAAATATGCATTTGACAATGACTTTCCAGATCTTGATGCAAACTTGAGTCAAGGAAACCAAGTAGAGGAATTGGATTACCATTTACATAATAAATTTTTGTATCATTTGGGAAATCTTTGTATTCCACAAGGGTAGAGAGTGAATTTCATAAGGGAAGCACACACTTCTCTTATCATTGTACATTTCGTTGTAAGAAAAATAGTGACACATCTTTAGAGGTATTTTTATTAGCCTCCATTAGGGGAATTTTGAGGTCTAAAATGGGCCTCCTAAGAAAAATGTACAACCAAAATAAGATTTTTAAGAACCAATAGGATTCAAGATGATGATGTCAACCATGGGGGATGATTCACCATTTTTGGAGTAAAAATATTACAAAATAATAAAATAATAAAACTACTTTTTCAGCTAGTATTTTCAACTTATCTCCATAATTTTTAACTCAAATTTCGAGCAGGAGTACTCATTGGATGAAAAATTTAATTCCTCATCCAAGGAGTACCCATGTTACATACCTTCGATGGACCCTGATACATGAAAATGAGAAATACATGAAAAACGCGATTGTAAAGGGATCTCTTCTTGAATGGTTCATGAGGCACAATAGTTGCTAAGGTTTTGCAAATGGGGTAGCAAGCTAAGTGGGCTTGATTGTGGGGAAAACTCCACAGTTAAGCGCGCTTGAGCCAGAGGAGTTCTGGGATGGGTGACCTCCCGGGAAGTCCTGGTTACCGGGTGCAAGACCCGGAAGTGATGATTGACGCTATGTGATTCTTTTCACTAGTTTCAATCTCACTTCTTCACCTCGTGAGCATCACCCGATGCAATGAGTGCTAAGTGGACTATTCAAAAATCATGAGAAATTAGTCAGTTACGACTACCTCTCATGGAAATGGTTATAGATGAATGACTAAATTAACGCAGTTGAATCCCAAAAATGATATCTAATATAATGCACTGCGTAAACCCCTCATACTTAACATGGAGTGTAGATTACCTTCTTGTGGGGCTCAAAGGCACAAATCCTTCTAAGGCCAAATGTATCGATATTGGAAAGGTGAGGGAATTGAACCCTCATTTTCTAAACAACTGAAAGTGATATTTTGGTGTCCAAAAGCTTATAGTGGGGAGGAGTGATCAGGTGCTCAAAATTATGCTCAAAAATGAAAGTTGTTGGAATGGTGTGGAACTTGCATGACCGCATATATCTCATCGTTCTGAATCCGGTGAAACTTGTTTCACAGAAAACCAACACTGTATTCTCCCAGAAACACATTTTCTCCACTTTGTCAAACATGCAAATTTAAAAAAACAAATTGGGATAGCCCAGTTACCAGTCTATACATCTGACTGGGCATGCCTACGTGGTAGGGTGACAGTGCAGGTTGACTCAATCAATGGTTTTCATCGACAAATGGGATCGTTCCAAGTGGCACTTTGTTATTGGTTTGTAATGGTGTGTTTTAATTAGTTGATTTGGTGGCAAACAACAGGTTGCCACGTGGCCCAACCAGGGGCCATCACGTGGCAGCCCGAGGGCCACCAAAATTATGTTGAAGCCCAAGCGAAGTGGGCGGGGGTCGAACCTATGACCTCCAAGTCTGTGCACCAAGTCTTTACCACTACACCATGCCTTTTTTCCTTGCTATATAGTGTATTCAACTTTGTTTTAATTTCATGTGTATTTTTCAATGGGGGGAGGGGGTCGGGGTCTAACCCTAGCCCTAGTCTCTGTAAGAGGTAGGATGATGGGTGGGAGGCTAGCCCCCCCCCCCCCCCTGCCAACAATCATTAACCATTAACCGTTAGCAATAAATGCCAACCTGCTATGTGTCCACACTAACGGTTAATGCTGACGGTTGGCACAAAAAACCGTGGAATTATTTTTTATATAAATAAAAAAATTTACTAACCATATGATTGTAGAAATTTGCTGAATAATGAGTAATTATCCATCGAGACTATCCTGATCACATACAATTCGAATTTATATGCAACACATAATCTCTTCCACTCAGATCATCAAACATGTGGAAATAAAATCAAGCGATAACACATCAATTTATCATCATACACATTAACACAGTATGTATGGGGAAAGCTTATAGCTGAAAACCCCGCAGCTATTGTGTATATTATAATGGAGAAATCATGTAACAAACTCAGTACAATACTCCTCACAAGTACTCAGTACTTTCTCATAAAGTTACACACAATGCAGCTCTCGCAGGAAAGACGGGTTACTGGTTCGAGTGTCTATATGCCTTGCCTCTATTGCGCAATCATGGCTTTGTCTATATATAGACATCAAGGTTTGAATCTCACTTGGCAACCGGCGCAATCATCATGGGCAATTCCTCCAAGTGTGGTGCAAAATCATGCACAATGCGTCGCCAACCGATAGCTAACTCCACCCTTTCATCTACCTCTTTCCTTGGTCTCCAGGCTTGATCATGCAACGTAGTGGTGATGTGTTCTTGAGTTGAATGTGAGTTAATAATTAATGAATTGAATAATAATTTAATTCCTCCACTCATAATAGTGATTAGCTAGTTAAACTAATCTCAACTAGTTCAACTAAATTAAACCGAACACAACTCCACTAGCTGTCTCATTAACTCCACCAAACTTCTGCCACTGAAGTCCTAACTGAAGTCAACCATGCATGTGCCATCAAACCCTTTGGAATCATGTGATTCCTCTGTCAGATGCATGAGCCACTTCCAAGGCTCGAGCTGAAAGTGCTCAGGAAATGAAAAATGTTTAGAGTCCAAATATTATTAAGGGTAAATAATATTTGACACCTATTTACAAGGAAGACGGAGTCCTAAAAATAGACTTCGGCCTCTTCGGCAGAATAGGTCCAAAAAATAGAGTCCCATCTATTTTTACCAACATGACACATGCTCCAAGAATCTCATACTGCAATCCCCGGACCATGCTCCATATGTCTAAAAATAGATTTTTGCGCCAGAATTTGCCTGCGGGCCCACTTAGTGAAGGCGACTTCATTTCACTAAGCTGCATCATCTTGCTGCATTTTCAGCACTCCCTCTCAGCAAGATATGGATTATCTGCAACCCCTATCCTGCCTCTGTGGAATTCGAACTTGCTCCTGGTGATCGCCTTCGTCAGGATGTCGGCATCTTGATCCTCCGTGGGAACATATGAAAGCATCATGATTCTCCGTTGAACACAATCTCTGATATGATGATACCAATCCATGAAGCCATGTCCCGATGTGCCTCTAATATAGCGCAATACATGCTTTCCTGCCTTCCAAAAGAGCTTGGTAGGCTTAACCATAGCTTGTGAAAGTTGGTTAACTGCATAGCATATATCGGGTCGTGTATTGACCAGATACATAAGCGACCCCACCAAGCGTCGATGAAACGGTGGCATCCACTACCTCTCACGTTGAAGTAGCATCCTCCTTCCTCCGACCACCGGAAAGAGGAGTGTCAACGAGCTTTCGGCCTTGCATGTTGAACCTCTCCGAATCTCCCGAGCATGCACATACCCGAAACAAACGGAGTCCTCACATTGCGGTTGCCAAATCTCCAATCCCGGGAAATAATGAAGGATGCCCAGAGTCCTTCATCTCAAACTCTCGTACGGAATCCTCCTTGCATGAAAGTATCAAGCTTGCTCATCGCCGAGTCAAAATCAGATCATCTACATACGGTATGATGATCAACGACTTCCCCCTCCACCACAATGCGAGTACGAGGTTTGGATCCGCCTCACTCTTGGAGAATCCAAGCCGGAGTAAATGTATGCATCCGAGTGTACCAAGCACGAGGTGCTTGCTCCTTGCCGTACGGTGCTCTCTTGAGTTGGCACACATGCGAATCAGCTAGCTGAAGATCTCAAAACCTTCGAGGCTGCTCTATACACCTCCTCCTCAATAACTCCGTTGAGGAAACCGGAGTCTTCATCCATGCGATGAATGTGCCACCCCATACAACGGCCCGAGAGAGCAAGGATCGTCAGAGTATGGAAGAGTACCTTGCGACGAGTGCAAAGGTCTCCTCATAGTCAATCCCCTCGATGCAGCGAAGAAGCCACGGGCGACAAATCTCGCCTTGTACTTCTCCACACTCCCGTCGGCCCCGCCTGCTTCACTTTGTAGATCCATCGCGAACCCTGCTTGATTTCCCCACCGGTCTTAGGACAATCTCCCATGCCTTGTTCACGACGATCGAATCATATTCTTCGATCATGGCATCAACCCATGTGGGTTCCTCCACGGCTTCCTCGAAAAGAGGATGAAACAAAATCACTGACACATTGACTCACAAGAGCCATGTATCCGGTGTCTTCGTCCGTGTTGTCTCTTGTCTGCTTATTTGTCTTGTAGGTGGTCCTACAACCTTCTGCATCTCGAGCCGGTCGCTCGGCTTACTGTAGTGCGCATGCGCCCTCGATGGTTAGCGGTTGCTTAGGTGGTTTCTTACACCTCACGAACCTCCTCTTGTGGTTGATCCACATCCCGAAGCTCCTCTTGGGAACTAACGGCTCCTCATGCATGCAAAGTGTAGCTCCCTCTCAAGCGAACATTGCATGGCTTTCTCCTCTGAGATTTTATATCTGTCGCACAACGGTCTTTCGGCCATGCGACAAATACACCCAATAGTTGTGGTGTCAGTGTACCCCACAAATATTCCAACCTCGGCCAATTGGATCTGACTTCCTTCTCGCATCCTTCGTCACATGCATGTAGACAAGAGAACCAAAAATCTGCAAATGGGAAATATCGAGGCCTCTTGCAGAATAAGCCTCCCTCGATGTACTCATGCCAAGAACCTTGTGAGGACAATGGTTACGCACATACAACAACGTATTGCATGCCTCGGCCCACAAGTGAAGGGGTAGGCCACCGAGGTAAATACAACATCGCCGTGCAGCACCCACGATCGTTACGATCGCCACGCTCGGCCCGTTCGCTTTGTGGGTTATGGGGGTGCGTGGTGTCTCTGGGCTCCATACACGTGCGAACTCCTTGAATTGACCAAGATGAATTCACTGCAGGTGCTTATCACTCCTTAGAGAAATCACCTTCTTCCCGGAAGCTCCTTCTCGACCGGTGCTTTAAACTCACGGAACTTCGCGCGAATGTATCGCTCTTCTTCTGCATGAAGAAGATCAGCCTTTCGAGAGAAATCATCAACAAAGATCACATAATACACCGTGGCACATTTGTCGAAGCAGCGAGAAAGGACCACACGTATGTGTGAACTCTCTCAAGGATCGTCATGGCGTGACTATCCTTCTCGTGAAAGAGTGGCTTTCACCGCACTTCCCTAAAGTACACCCCTTGCCAACGTCATTGCACAAGAGTGCCCTTAGGAAGCCCGATGGCTCTGTTGCAAAATCTTCAAAGCTCCATGGTGAAGGTGGCCCAATCTCCTATGCCACGGTTCGCCCTCATCATCCCGACTCACCACTTCTCCCGCCTTGCATGCCATAGGCTAGCATAAACCATCTACACATAGCGATAAGGTTCTTGGTTCGAACCCCTATCTTGAGGAGTCTCTCCAGTGAGTCTTGCGCGGAAGGCTTTCATGCAGTGAAGACCACACATCATGCCCCTTATCCTCCAAGCATCGCCACGGAAGATCGGGTTCTTCTTGATCTAGGTACATGCATGACGTCCTTGATACAAAGGGTTTACGGACTCCTACGAAAGGATATGGTACCGATACCGATGCTGTTGTATCTACCATCATCGCCCATCTCGATGTGCACACCCAAATCTTTATCCTCCGGATACGGCATGAGAACAAATCCCGATCTCTAGTCATATGAAATGGCCTTTTACATTAATCCAAGAACCACCATAGATCCCAACACACTTGAAACCAAGCATGCAATCGGTGAAAAGTCAAGCTCGAGCGTAGGCAAAGCTTCTCCATGCAGAGATCTTCCCGCTTGCTTGTTCTTCTTCTTCTTTGGACGATTGGTAGCATAATGTTCGTGATCATGGCGGTGAAAACACTTCACTTTCGCCATATCCTACTTCTTGCCACTTTACCCAGGAATGAGAAGGTTTCTTACCCTTCCCCTTCTTTGCTTTGGCCACCAAAGCGTAGTTTTTTCTTCATCGGCTCCCTTTGATGAAGATCCATCCTGGTAGTCCTCATATCTCCTCCTGCATGAGATCCGCCCAAAGCGCTCCCGGCAGCTTCTCCCGACCATTGACACTATCTTGATATGAGTGCCAAGCCTTCGGAAGACCAAGGATAGCCGAGGTCAACCATGTCCTCGTCTTCGACGATCACCCCCACACTTCCCGAAGCTCATCTGCGCGGTGAACCCGTGAGGTATTTAGCGTCACACCATCGCCTTTCTCCATCTTGATGTTCACGAGATTATCTTTGGTGCTTGACTTCCTTTGGTCACTCTTACTGCGGAATAGATCCGTCGAAAGCTCCCACATTAGAAATGGATAAGCCTTTCCATGCAGGGAAATTTGGATACAATATGATCCTTGACGCCCTCCAACGGGATCCTTCGACATTTCGCCATCTTCTTTTGCCATGCTTCGACTTCGAGCGGGATCGGTGGGCTTTTGGACATACGTATCTACGAACTCCTTGGAACCATTATCTTCTAATACGCACTCCATGCGATCCTTCCATGCAACATAAGTCAAAAACTGCCTTCAAGAGCATATTCGATGCCATAAACCGTTGAAAGACATTTTCAACACCGGCACCAAGAAAACAAGCGCTGCAAAATTTTGAATTCCACCTCAAAGCTCAACCGCTCTAGATTTGTGAAAACAAATTATTTCTAGCACGGTGTTGCCAAGGGGCGTTTACCCGAGACCTTTCCACTTTTCAAGAAAGATGAATCCGGAGGCTACACCGGCCGCATGCGGACTGCGATACTGCGAGTAAGTTTGCCAATCCTTTGTGATGATCAATCTACTGCTTCAATAGCTGCGATACCATATGAGGAAATTTGCTGAATAATGATTAATTATCACAAGGATTATCACGATCACATATAATTCGAATTTATATGCAACACATAATCTCTTCCACTCAGATCATCAAACATGCAAAAATAAAATCAAGCGATAACACATCAATTTATCATCATACACATTAACACAGTATGTATGGGGAAAGCTTATAGCTGAAAACACCACAGCTATTGTGTATATTATAATGGATAAATCATGTAACAAACTCAGTACAATACTCCTCACAAGTACTCAGTACTTTCTCATAAAGTTACACACAATCGCGCTCGAGTTTTGAGCAGTTGCGGTTCAAAACTCACATGTGCCTTGCCTCTATTGCGCAATCATGGCACAGTATATAGAGATCAAGGTTTGAATCTCCTTGGCTTGGCTTGATGCGATCATCATGGGAAATTCCTCCAAGTGTGGTGCAAATCTCATGCACAAGCTTGATGTACTTGATAGCTAACTCCACCCTTTCATCTACCTCTTTCCTTTGGTCTCCACTTGAATTGATCATGCCTTGTGGTGGTAAGTGTGTTCTTGAGTTGAATAATGAGTTAATAATTAATGAATTAAATAATATTTAATTCACTCCACTCATAACTAATTGATTAGCTAGTTAAACTAATCTCAACTAGTTCAACTAAAATAAGCAGAACACAACTCCACTAGGTTGTCTCATTAACTCCACCAAACTTACGCAGCGAGTCTAGCTGAATTCAACCATGCATGATTCCATCAAACCCTAGGAATAGCGTAATTCCTCTTTCATATGCATGAGCCACTTCCAAGGCTCGGCCCAAATGCTCCAAGAGAGTAAAAAGTATTGTTTAGAGTCCAAATATTATTAAGGGTAAATAATATTTGACTTCCCTATTTAAGGAGAGGCGAGTCTAAAAATAGACTTCGCCTCTTCGACCTATAGGTCCAAAAAATAGAGTCCCATCTATTTTTACCAACATGACCAATGCTCCAAGAATCTCATCTTGGAATCCCAGGACCATGCTCCATATGTCTAAAAATAGACATAGTCTAAAAATATATTTTTGCGCCGAGAATTTGCACACGGGCCCACTTAGTGAAGGCGACTTCATTTCACTAAGCTCCATCATCTTGCGCATTTTCAACAATGATATGGTTATAGAATTCGAGATTAAGGTCTTATTGGGAAAATTAGCGCGATGACAATTTCACCCAATTTTTGGGAAAATTGGTGCTTAGTTAGCTGAATTCTAGGTGGATTTGTAGGATGGTGTCATATTTTGTGGAAAATATGGAGCGAATAGTGAAAAAACTTTGGGAATTCATAACTTACTCATTTTTTGACTAAATTTGATGCGAAAAAGAGCTACATAGGCATTTTTGGTCTTTTTGGAGCTAATGGAACGTGTTTCGATGTTGTTTGAGCATTGTAAACACATGTAATCACACTTTTGATCATAATAGAAGAGGGTGAAGCCATTGGAATATGTACGGAGACGTAGTCCGGGCGGGGTGAAATCCTTCATCATGTGTTGTTGTCTTGCGGTGATGGTGATGTTCATTTTTGATGAAACGTTGTTGTTTAGTGTTTTATTTATGTTAATTTTCTCGAGAAATGCACATAAAAACACATAAAAACTCATGAAAAACTTGCAATTTACCTCATAATTCTCAAGCACTTTTTTTATAGCTACGAATTGGATCTTAGCACAACAAACCACTAATATCCTCATTCGGATCACTTAAAAACAAGGAGAAGGAGAAGATAGTTTCTACAACAACACATGATTTGGGTTCGATTCCCGAAGATGAAACAAAGAACATCGCAATGGGTTTTGAAAGGTAAGGACATTGTAAGTACTAGTTCTTCAGGGTGTTGTCAAATTAGTACTCAAGATGATGGAACAAGAATAAAACTTTTACATGTTGATTATTTCAAAGCATAACAATATTGACACCCTATTTGATAGTGGTTCACAAAGAAAACCTTATTTTAGAATACTTAGTCAAAGTTTGAATTTAGAAACCATTCTTTATCCAATACCTTATCCTTTAGGTTGGATATGTAAGAATGAAAATTTGGAGGTAACGAGGAAGTGCATACTTAGATTTGCAATCATTGCAAACTTTCTTGATGAAGTTGAACTTATTGTTGTTAAAAGCGATATTTACGGTATTTTGGGTAGCCCATATATTTTTTATAGGAGAGAAATCTTTCATCGCCATGAGAATAAGTATCACTTGTTTAAGAATGGGATTGAGTACAATTTTAGAGTGCATAGTAAGATGGCGAGCATGTTGGAAAAATGAAGAGAATTATGAATGCTAGTCAAAAATTTCTTTGTTAATGTTCAAGCTTCCAAGATGTTGTGAATGTGGCCTTTCAGGGAGATGCATCGAATGAAAATTTTGATTTCATTGAGGTTTCTAATGGTTGTGATAAGATGTTTTCGGGGAATCTAACATGTTTCCTTTCAAAAGAGGTCAACAACATGTGGTAAAATTGCATAATCATGCATCATTGCTGATCAGTGATGTTTTCAAGCTCATAATAAGCTTTCGAGCCTCCGATAATTCTTTTCACAATGCTATAATTCCGGTTGAGATGATGAGGAAAGTTAGTACCAAAATATTTATAAGAAGAAACCTTCTCTAAATTTGTTATTATACGTAAATTATCATGGGTGATCTTTGGATTTAATAGTCATGACTTTTGTCTTGTCGGTATTATTTGTCATACCCATCTCGGAGCGAGTAGACATGAAGAGTTTGAAGCTGCTTGTCTAGGTCATCATGGATTTTTGCAAGAAGAAGGATATCATCGGCATAAAGGAGAAGAGTAATTAGAACACGTGAGTCCAATTCCTTGCATCTGTAGTTTCAGCACATTCCTCTAGATTATCGATGTATATGCCAAAAATGGTAGGGTATAGGGGACATGCTGTCTTGACTCCAATGTTGCATTTAATGTATTTAAACCACCCTTAGTTGGTCTTACTCTTATCGGTGACGAGCTCATAGAGACGAATCACAACAATCATCAACTTAGGAGGGACCATGATCTCTTTAAGTCTATCCCAAATCTTATCTCTAGGAACAACGTAAAGAATATTTTCTAAAGTCCACAAAACATTAGAAGGTATCGGCTTTACTATTGCAAGATTCCTCTGCCAATTATTTGGAGAGTGACAAGATAGTCTATAGTTGAGTGATGTCTCCTAAAACCGGGTTGTCCTTTAGCTCTTTTTCCTTGGCTTTCAAGCCAAATGATAATGAGCCCATAAAAGCTTGGCTAGGATGTGGCTAATCATAATGGTCCTGTAGTTAGAAGGGAACACTTTTGTCCCCATTTTTGAAGATAAACAAAATAAGTCTTTGCGTCCAAAGCTAAGGGAAGCCATGCGACATCCAAATTGAAAAGCTTGTGGAGATGAGGAATGAGGATATATCTTCTCATTTTAAGGATCTCTCAACTTGGTATCCTTCAATATATTTAGCTTTCCATTAGCGAGCAGTAATTCCGGACTCAACGTCTTCAAAAGAGAATAAATCCTCCTTAATAGGAGTGTTTAAGGTGGTGCGCATAGTGTACGGAGAGTCATACAGCTTCTTACGATATTTTCCCAATTTACTAAGGATCTGATGATTATCTTAGTTTTACAAACGGTACATTCCGCCAACATTTTTTGGGTGCGACTTTAGAAGGTGGAGAAGATGATATTGCCTTTTATTATTATATGACACTCTTCTTCCTCTTGATGATATCTTTGTATATATATTGAAATTCTGGAGCTTAATGATTTCATTGGGAGTGTCTCACCGGTCGCTTTCACGGAAATTTTACAATCTTTTTCATACCATGGATTGGAAGTTCTATTATTCTTCTTAAATGAGGTCTCATTAGAGAATTTAATAATTGTATTGGAAAGGATAGTAGTGAAATAGTAATAAATTTTATCAATGTTGCTATTATAATTCATGGAACCTAAATCCCTTTCTAAGTCCCTTAAGAAGAGGTCGACCTTGCTTCTATCGAAGCGAATGCATATTTTTCTTTCTTGGTCTCCTTCCTTTGTGAGGCGGTATGAATAACGTGAGAGATATAGACAAAGTTCAGCGGTTAGAGTCGAGCTCGAAATTGTTAAGAAACTCAAAGTTTGTAACACGGTTGAGGACGAGGGTGTCGGATATCACATAATCCACGACATTGCTAACCAACCCATGGTAACATGTCATACGACCGGAGAGGGGCCACTTGTTAATACCATTATAGATTATTGGGTCTGGGAACTACGAAGCAGGAGCTCGGTGACGAATAAGTTCTCGATTATGTCTTCAAATTTATCTTGAATCTATTAGCTAAGTTACTATCTTCATCGAAGCCACAATGGGTCGGGGTTAGAGTTTTTACTTAACGTAATGGCTTGGTTAGTAGCATTCTAGCAATAAAGTCTCCAAGAAAAATGATATTACCTTCATTCCTCATGTTGAAGATTTCTTTTTCTAAGGTATTGAAAGATCGATTTTATCCAAGTTGTTCTTCTTATAGGATGTAGAATTGAAAGGGAAATGAAATAGCATATTGCAAGAGAAAGATCATATTGGTGGTAGAATTAAATTTTGATCCAATGTATTGATTGAAGGAGTTGGTTTATGAAGTTGGATGTGCGAGGAAACAATGTTCCTTATATAGCCGGAGTTGTACCACCAAAACCCCTTCGAGAGGATTTCTTATTCCAAATTGACCAAAGAGTGAAACTTTCGAGGTGAGGGACCTTAGATTCATCATGCTCCCATGTCTGAGCTAGCTAGAATAAGGTCAATATCACTCGGGATCCAACTTAACATAAGACCTTTACTCCATGGAAAGCCACGACGGTTCTAGAAGAGGTCTGGAGTGATGGAATCTATTTATTACTCGTGCTTGAGAATTTATCTCTAACTAATAGCTTTCATATTATTCCTAATGACTGTCCACATTTCCCCACCTTTCTTGCCTCCTTAACCTTTTGGACTTATTTCACGAGTTCAACTTGGTCTTTTGGAATGAGATCTTCATTTATAAAGATTCATGTCTCTTTTAGGCTTGGGGATGTCTGAGTATATCCAATAATCATTTTCATGAAAGCTAACCTTCACACGAATTAGTACGTGTTTATGCTCAAGTATCTTTCCATTATTATTGCTTTCGTGAGATAACTTGTTTCGATTTGATATTTTGCTTTTAATTGTTCTTTAACTATTTGTGTTTTCAATGTTTTGTTCTTCTATACCCACAATTATAAGATTTAAGGCTCTTTTGTGGCGCTCATGGTCGAGCACAATTAGTTTATTAATTTTCTCTGCGATGGGTTTGATACCTAAGTTATTTCTTCGTTATTTAGGAGAGCTATTATCTAGTTTTTTCTTTTATATTTTTAATCTCATTTTTCAAGATGTCATTTTCTTCAACCATTTCTTGTTTACTATGTTCTATTTCTTGAATTTTACCTTTCATTTCTTGGAGTTTAGTTTTAAGTGTGATTATTTTATTTTCTAATGATTTGTGGTTGTTGTGAAAAATTGTATTTAATTCTAGTATAAAATGGTTTTCTCTTTATTCTCTTTATCTTATTAAAGATTCAATGTACTCAAAATATACTCTCTAAGGTAATTTTACTTGGTTTTCCTTTTGCTAGAGGGGGCTTAGAAAGATGAGGGAAAGTACTTGTAGTGCAATAAAACAAAGCTTAACAAGACAAGGGTATGTAGGTGTTAGCCGGCTAAGAATTTGTTATGCAAATCTTGGCCTAAAAACATGGAACCTCCAAGGAACAATTTTTAATGCTAAAAAGTGTTGGATCTTGAAGACTCTTGAAGGCCTCCTACCTTTTCCTCTATCCCAAATCTTCATTGTTGTTCCCTTTTTTATACTCGAAGTGCTAAAATCCTTGAAGAAAGCTGCTCCAAAACCATCATTTTTGCCCTCCCCCTCTTCAAAAATTACCTTCATTTGCTCCCCTTTTTTCTCCATAAATCCCCTTTGTTTTCATGATTCCTTTTTCCCCTCATGAAAAACACTTTTATAAGGTTGAAACCACTTTTAAACCTTTCCGAAACTTTCAAATCCCTTTGAAAACATTGAAAAAACCATATTTTCTTCATAATAAAGGCTTAGCCCCTTTCACCGCTAGCCCCTTTCAACCACTTCCCCATATACCCGTAGCCAGGGACCGAGCGCTTAAACCTTAGGCGCTAATCGCATCGGAGAAACGGGCGGCATTAAAATTCCTTTGTAATCATCGAGAAACTCAGGTCGATTGATTTGTTGTTAAATTCCTCAGATTTGTGTTCCGCATCGTTGATCTTCACGGAGATGGAGGGCGATCGTCGCCCCCACATCTTTCAGGTGCAACCCGATCACCGCCCCGTAGTTACATCTCCGCCGTTCGTTAATTCGCCGGATCAACGTCCATAGTTCATCCATATCGGGCGCATTTTCAACCCAGATTCGGAAATGCAATACGGATCCAACGGTGCGGAATCCACCGTCCGGTGGTCCCCTCCCGCTTTTCAACTGTTCAAAAACCATGCGGTTCCCGCCATATAGCCTTTCGAGGGTTTGGCGGTATTTCTGCCGTCCGGACGGCGATTCCATACATCGCGTGACACGTGTCCCTTTGTACCTTTTCAAAACGTAGTCCTCACGTGTTAGCACGTAGTCCATCGCGCATTATTGTTCGAACGCGGATACTTGATATTGTCTTGGAGCATCCAATGCAGGGCGGGCCATCCATCGGCTATCGCTCGCCGAAGATGCATGATGTTGCTTTCGGATGCACACACGATAACTCGGGGTACGGCGCACCATCCATTTTAATCTCCATCATCGATCTGATGCGGATCGACGGTCCATTCAATCACCCTCCGTAGTTTTCACCGTCGATCTCCTCACGAGATCGGACGGTCACGTGATTACCCACTGCCATTGCATATCCGCCGTACATACGCACATCAACCTTTCCATGTAAATTTGTTGTTTTTACCCTTTCCTCTTTATATCCCTTCAAAGGTCTTTTTCGTAGGTTTATTTAAAAAACCCGCTCCGCTACCTCCTTGATGCTCCAAACCATATTTCATCGTTTTATTGCGTTCTGCCATCAACCTACACAATTCCATTGTTCGTTCATCGTCATGGCCGTTCTCATCGTCTCCATTGTGTACGCCACCCCCATGTATGTTTTCTTAACCGAGTTTCATGTTTTGCGGGGTTTTGAGCGACCATAAACCTCCATAATTCGCGAGTCCGGAGTCACGGTGAAATACGGAAAGGACCATTCTCGGAAAGTGGAATTATGGAGAAAGGTCGGGGAAGATATCTTAGAAAGGACTTACATTAAAAAGAACGGGGTTTAAGCTACTAACGAGAACTGTCCGGGCATTTAAAGCATAGTTTTCACAATCGGAGGAAATTGTGGGAGCGAGAAGAGTATCGATCAGGAGATTAGCGCGTTTAAGGCTTGTAACGCAGATTTTTGAGCCTTAAGCCCTGGTATTCGAAAGAAAAAATTACCGGAATCGAAGACCTCGTGGATTGTTAAGATGGTCAATGCCCGAGAAATATAATACTATCGGGTTTTCCGTATCGGCGAACGTTCTTCCATGAAAGGACACGATACATATTATTGTTTCAATCTACATTGTGTCCAAATGAAGATTTCCACCCTATCGGCGATCGTACACCATCAAAAGCATTTGTTTCACGAGGTATGGTAGGCGAGAGCATTGTGTCGGCCTTTGTGCAATTCTACGAGGGCCAGCACAACGGGGACACCAAAGACATACCTAGAGTAAATGGAAGCACGACAAAGACCACTCCATCGGTAAAGAGTTACTTAAAAATTAAATGCAAAACACATACGCGGAGTAACCCTCACATCACACAAAACCACGGAGGACAGCCAAGCTCCCACGGAGAGCTTGATCTTTAATGAAAATCATTCAATGCAGAAGATATGTTTGTAAGTTTCTAGATTGAACTTCTCAAAGTCCCTGAGAATCCATTAAATACGCGTATTAATTGTAATGATAGATCTTTCATCGGATACGACCTCCTCATCCTTACATATCTTTCTTTGTAGAAGATGAGTGAGGGGTGGTTGCGGAGACTTTGAAACACATCGAGCTTGAGACTTCTATACGTACATAGTGTTCCCGCACAGCACTTGGGCTCTGCTTGCACACTAGATTAGTTAGGTTGGATAGTGTAGATGATTCTTTGAACTATAGCATCGGACTTAAGTTGTAAGCTGGTTTGAAGCATCAATACGAGCTGATTTATGGGATCCTGGTCTATGTTGACGGTGATGTTTTTCCTCATTGTAACTTGTTATTTTATTTCTGTTTTCAGCATTTGTGTTTCTGTCCTCTATAAAGAACAACATGCATAGAGCTAGGACCTACTATATATCGGTAACCTTCTCTGACTGAAAATATTTATCTAAATGTTTTCTTTCGTCTGTGTATTTGAGAATGATTTGGTTCGGTTTTAAGCATAGGAATGTTGGTGTTCCTTCATCTTATGGTTTAGGCGAATATACGATATTGAATGTTATGTTGAGTACTAGTTAAGTAGAGATGAACTTCTGGAAGATATGGTGTGCCTTGGTCCTAGTTTCATTCCCAAAGTACATCTGAATGTTTCCCTTGGAATGTGTTAAAAGTTGGCTAGTTTAGAAGTACTTACCAGATCTTAGACCATTCTGTGTTATCTTTGTGTTTCCCCCTGTTTTTGTATGTTTTCTATTGAAAGTGCATCAAAGGTTGGCTAGTCTAAAAGTACTTACCAGATCCTATTTTGCTTTCATGTCCTTCTTAAGTGTTTGTGGTGGCTAGTTTAAAAGTACTTGCCGGATCCTAAATTTGCTCTTTTATTCTGCATCACAATTTAAATTTCCTTGTTGTACCATTTCATTCCATAAATCAATCTTCTGAGAGATCCTAGACATAGATGACTTGCCCCATGGACCATTCTTGAACTTTGTTGTTTCAATTAAACCCTATTATGACTTCATAGCCCAATGGACTAAAACTTGCGAGTTACCTACCTTTAAATTTGAAGCTTTTTCTTTTGCTTGCAACTTCTCACTTTTGAAACTCTTTGCATTTATAACTTTCCCCTCAAACTGTTTTCATGCTCAACCATCCAAAAAACAAACAAACCCTTGGTCTTCATAACTAGCCTAACATTATTACCGCAAATTTCAAAGGCAAATCCAATCTTTGCACTCATTGGAGAGATCCCTCTCCGGATTCAGGAGGGCTAGATCCTAGAATCCCAAAGTGGTTGAAATGATGTTGTTTCTGTAATTGGACTCTGCCAATATTGCTAATAAATTAAATATACCTAACATTTCTGGCGACTCCACTAGGGAGAATTAGAGATAATTGGTTATATTAGCAATTTGAGCCACCGACCTTCTTTTTTTATTTCACAGCGACTCCGGCCAGAAATCCAAACCCTATAATCTTTGTTGTGTTCTCCCACACTCTTAGACGAGTCTGGAAAGGGCCGGGTAGCCTCCCCGGGATCTCATCCTCTTTCGGAGAGGTGACATATCCCAGTTAATGCCCTCCCGATCGATCTCAGTTTTGAGTTCCCTTGAACACTTCACTTCATAAAAATTTGTGAGTATAAAGCAGCCTTTCAAGCACTACCAAGGAATGGTAATCATGATGAAACTTGTTTGAATCGGTGACAAACTAGGTAAATCCTAGGATTCTCTCAAGACTTTATCTAACCTTGAAAGATAAAGTGACTTAGCCATAAGAGTAAAAGCTTGTCTTTGTCTCCTGCTTAGTAAGTACAAGTTTTGAAATAGAGGTAGGATATTCATAGAGAGAACCACACAATAGAAAATAACTCGAGAAAAACCCAAAACATTTGATTGGTATCCAATAAACATGGTGGTGGACCATAAGACCTTTTACCTCTAAAAAGAGCTAAAACTTCCACTTGGCGACTCCACAATCCTTAACGGACCTTAAGACTCCTTTGGGAAGAACCTTTATCATAATAAGATCTTTCAAACTCGGTTAGAGAAATTGTGGGATTTAAATCGATCAAAGCTGACTTGTTAAACCTCTCAAATATTGTCACACACAGTTTGAACTTGTCTTGTTTATTTGAGTGCGAAAATCACATCATAGTGGCTCCTAGAAAGATTCACACTAGAGCCTATCCGGCCACACGATCCACCGAAGTAGTTTATAACCAGGAAGGCATCCTTTGGAAGTGTCCTAGGATTAAATTATCAATTTGTCTTCAGGTCACCCTTGAGAGCTAATTCAGTTCCTGAAAATCTTTCAGCTCTACCACAATCACAAGTTTACTTGGTTAATCCATTTGGAACTAGGTCCCTTGGTGATTTGGAACAGCTAGATTCTGAGTCTTTTCTTTCTTCTCCTGAAACAAGTGAACCTCTTGGTAACAAAGAAACAACACCTCCTGATTTGAATTTCCTTCACAACTTAGGGGTCTCTCATCCAAGATCAACTCAGCAATCTATTCCTGGTCCATCCACTTCTACTCACCCTACATCCACTATCCAAACCCTTTCCACTTCATCCCACTTTTCCTCTTGTAAATCCACCTCCACCTCTCTTGCCATGGGCACATGGTATGCTCCCCTAGTCCTTCTGTACCACTAGTCAACCTTCCACGGGACTATCGGAACAAAATTCCATTATATGATGCGACAATGCTACAACCGCATCACAACATGTGGATAAGATGAATGACTACTTTGACATAAATGAAATTGATGATGATTACATCAAGATTAGATTATTTTCTCGAGCTTTGGGAGGAGAAGTAAGAAAATGGTTTAAAGGTTTAGTCGCCCGTAGTATATTAGTCTCCAAACCTTCCATCGGACCTTCTTAAACAAATGGGAAGTGAAGAATAATCCTCTCCAAATCCTCTACGATTACAAAAGCCTCCATGAAACAACGGGGAAAGTGTACAAGCTTATTGTGCAGTTGCCGGTGTATATAATGCACTCCTCCGAACTAAAACCTCCACGAAGTGAGAACTTTGAACAAGTTTCACGAGAGGTTTGACTACGATATGACCTACCGGTGAGAGAGAAAGATTTTCAACTCTTGAAGATATGCATTATCTTTACGGCAGAAGTCAACAATAGAGAAGAGAGCGAGAATGAGAAGCGATAAAGGTATCTTTTAGAAAGGAAGGGAATCCCACGCCTACTTCCACCTCAAAAATAGAGAAAATGATGGAGGAGATGATGAAAGAAATGAGCATAATCAAGAGAGAACAAGCAAATCAAAATCAAACTGCTCCTCAAAATAGAAACCAGAACCAGAAGCAGAATTTTAGAAGGAACCAACCTCCAAACAGATCTAGGGAAGAATATCAACAGATCACTCTCCCCTTTCACCAAAACTATGTGAGTGAGGTTGAGGAAACAAATGAGATAATAGAGGAAGATGGTATCAACATGCGCACAGGTAGATAATGATGACTTTGAGATTCATTATATTGATAGGAAACGGGGTCTTTACACACCTTATGATGATAAAAGAGATGATGGTGAAAATTATTATCACGACATGGAAAATGTCATCATAGAACCTCAAAGAGAATATGACCTTAGAAGCAAAACCGATCGGCAACCTTCCAAAACCAAAACCTACATCCAAAATCCTCACAAAACGACCTTGCAACCAAGCCTAAAGCTGTCCAAATAGAAGGATAGAGCAATTAGGCATTTGTAAATTCGGGTAGTGATAAAGAGAAAGGCACACAAAACGATGAAAAAACGGAGGTGCAAATAGTAGTAGTACTAGCACTTCAGCTAGGGCTCTTTGTTAAAACGAGTTTTTTCAAATGTAAATAAGACAAATCAGCAAAGTGATTTCTTTGATAAATGACGACTAATAGGCTAGGCTTGACACTTCCAAAAGTCAAATTCCTTTCGACTGGAGACGAAAATTTCAAAAGATCAAAATCTTTGTTCCCTTGACAAAGTTAGGTGCCCATCATGTATATAGGACCCAAATTTTGAAGGCTTTAAACGTGAAGAAAGTGAGGACACGGTCAATCTTAGTGATGACCAACCGAGCTTATCTTCGGTCCAAAGATTGAAGCTAAATATCGGGAGGGACTTTGTTCCTCCCTTTTATGTGAGTTTAAACGTTCATGAAAAAATTTTGCACAATGCTATGCGTGAGTCCGGGGCTTCTCATAATTTAATGCCAAAAGGCAGCAATGGAAACCATGGGTTTAGAAATCACCCGAGACCTTAGAAAGACCTTTACTCCTTTGACTCCAGCGAGAGTAAAATGTTTAGGATTGATCAAAGACCTTTGTGTCGACTTATCCCAAATCCCCGGCCAAATGCTTATTCATGGACATTGTTGTGGGCGATGTGCCCCCAAAGTATGGAATGTTATTATCAAGATCTTGGGGGGCTAAGTTGCAAGGGACTATGCGGATGGACATGACTTATACGACTATCCCTTGTTTTCCAATCGGTAGAAGAATTTATAGGGAAGCTCATATGCAATACACGGTCACAAGTCGAGAAAGACCACAAAACTCCCCTATATACTGCACAGCAGCACGGACCTTGATTCATTTATCACAGTTTTAATGATGAAACGCTTGGCCCGAGCAAGTCACTTTAACGAGAATCTACGGTCGATAGGGAGGAAAGAAAAAACACGGCGCGAAGTGTCAAAAACGATTTCTTTGCCAAGTTACAACGGACAAACCAAGGTCTTGAAACACGAGCCATGAGTCACTTTATCCTAAAACTTGATACTCAAGAAAACTCTCTCCACTCCCTAACGAAAAACCTGAAGAGTCAAAACAAGTTCAATTAGAAGTGTTCTTTGATGTTAAAAGTCGGCGAGCATATTAACGGAAGAGGAAAATAACGAAGGTGAAATTGAAAACGAGTCCTCTGTGGAGTATGTATTTCGATGGATCTCATGCACTAAGAACAATGCGAGGGTGCGGGTGTTTGGATCATTAACAGCGAAAACAGCCACACGGAAAGCATTTCACGCAAATTGAACTTTCGGTGTTCCAATAACATAGCCGAATATAGAATCCCTTCTCTTAGGCTTACGGCCCTGCGAGAAAGTTAGGAGCCACGAGAATCCAATGTGCACGGGGATTGAGAGTTGAGTCATTAGGCGAGGTCAATGGGGAGTATAGTAAATCATCCCGGACTTAGGGCCTACGGAAACGACGTCATGGACCTTTTAAACACTTTCGAAGAGTCCAAACTGATTTTGTCCCAAGAAGAAAAATAACGCGGCCCACGGCTTAGCCTACGCGGCCCCGGAGCATGCCTCACGACATATAGCACCAAAGACTACACAACTCGGATAAAATTTAGATGAGTTTTGCTGATAATGATAAGTATTGGCAGGTTTTTTGAAAATGACAAACAAATAGAAGACTTCATGTAATTCAGAATGAATTTGAACTAAACGGTTGATTCGGAGGCTGAAAATAGGCTGCGGTGAAGAAAATTTTTCTTGATAAAGAAGAACCATCTCCTAAACTTGCGAATATAAATGTTTGTTGTCTAATAAACTTGAAAACAAAACGAGAGATGAATCACAGTGAAAGCAATTAGAGACCACACTCTAAAGATGAAGATTTCTAAGGGCCTAGCTCCTTTAGAAGAGTTGTTCAATTTCAATGATGTAGCAAATAAACCAAAGAAATTTGGAGCCTGTAGGGCGAGGTGGAAGAATGCAACATTGGCAACGAACTTAAGCCGAAAATGATTAAATTGTCCAAGACCTTACCTGACTCACATTAAACTCAAATATAGAGCATTAAGGAGTTTACGTGTTTTTGCGTGGAGTTATGAATCGAAATCCTATGACAACCCCAAAATATCCTGACTAAAATCCCTCTCAAAAGCAAAAACCATTCAAACGAAGCTGCCTTGAGAATAAACCTGCTCGACTTCCTTTAGTGCGAGGGCTCATGGTCTCATACGCACCAAAGCTGACGAGGATTTAATCCCTACTGTTTGAATGGTTTTTTGGCTTCTTTGAGGATGCAGTGGCTGTGTCCCCAGGTGTCATAGAATTCAGTCTTCATAACTCCACGCAAAAAATATCCGAAAACTCCTTAAGCGGCTCATATTTGAGTTTAATGTGAACAGTAAGGTCTTTGGACAATTTAATCATTCGGCGATTCGTTACTCAATGTTTTCTTCCACCTCGATCTCTACGGACTTATACGTTTTGGTTATTTGCCTGCATCAGTGAGCAACTCTTCACAAAGGGAGCTAGGCTTATATACAAATCCAGAAGTCTCTTCTGCGTTTCATTCTGCATTCATCTGCAATTTTGTTTTTCAGTTTGCTGAACAGCCAGTCAGGATTTAGGAAGTAGTTCTTCTATGAAGATTTTTCTTCCTTGGTCCCTAGTCTGCAGGCTCTGGCTTGTTAATTCAAATTCATTCTTATTTGTTTGTCATTCTAGCAATACTATCTGTCGGTAAGCTAGTCTGGAATGCAGTTGTGTAGTCTTTGTCTTGTATTCATCTAGGCAGCCAATGTGATATTTCTTAGGACAAAATCGGAGCCTCTTCGAAAGTGTTAAAAGGTCCATGGCATCGTTCATTAAACCTAATCTGGATGATTTAAACATCTTCCCCCATTGAACTGCCACAATGACAATAACTCTAGATCCGTCTACATTGATTCTTGTAATCCTGGCACTTTCTCGATAACCTAGAGGATTCATATTCGCTTTATGTTAATTGGAACCTTTGAAAGTTAATGCACTACTTGTAATGATTGTTCCGTGTTAATGATCCAAACACACAAATCACTGCAGTAGATGCATGATCCATCAGCTCTGATTTTCAATTTCACTAGATTATTTTCCTCTTAAAATTAATATAACCATTTGACTTTCTGATCAGTAAACACTAATTGAACTGTTTGACTCTTCAGATTTTTCGTGAAGGAGGAGGACTCTTGAGTATCCCAGTTTTAGGAGCGTGGATCATGGCTTGTGTTTCAAGACCCATTTGGTTTGGTCACCAACTAAATTTTTAGAGTCTGCAGCAAACTGATTTTTGGCTATACCTTTATTGTGTCCTTAATGTTTCATCATTCTTGAGATAAATGAATCAAGATGTATTCGATGTAAATAGGAGTTTTGTGGTCTTTCTTGGCCTTGGCAATGAGCCTATAAATTCTTGTCCCATTAACGGATGAGTCGTATAGAATCATGTCCATCTGCATAGTCCCACGCAGCTTAACTCCCCGAGATCTTGATAATAACGTACACTGGGGGCACATCGGCCACAACGTGGTCCATGAATAAACATTTAAGCAGATTTGGGAGATAAACTGACAACAGATGCTGATCAATCCTAAACATACATATCAAAGAATAAAGGTCTTTCTAAAGATGCAGTATTTCTAAACCCATGGGTTCCATGCAGCACTGACATTAAATTAGGCCAGTTTCAATGCATAGCATTGTGCAAAATTTTTCATGGCGTTTAGAGCTCACATAAAGGAGAACGGGTCCCTCTGACATCTTAGCTTCAGTCTTGGACCGAAGATAAGCTCACAGTTATCATCACTAAGATTGGCCGTGATATATATTCCTGCGTTTAAAACCTTCAAAATTTGGGTCTATACATGATAGATATGTATTAATGAAGATTTGATCTTTCTTGTTCAGTGAAATTTGATTCTTTGAAGTGGACAGTTTCAACCTTATTAAACTGTCATTCCCTGCTCAGCAAAATCCGGCAACACAGAACTGTCTTATTTACAAAAGCTGTTTTAGACTAGCTGAGTGCTAATTCTCCTACTATTTGCACTGCAATTTTTCATTGTTTTATGTCTGCTTCTCTTATCACTTCACACATGGGCCCGACCCCTTCCCCTACTTAATCCTTCTGACTGGCAGTTTTAGGCAATTCTTGTCTATTTTTTTTATTGAAGGATTTGGCAGAGGTTTGTTTTTGGAAGGTGACGACATTTTGCTTCCTAGGTCATATTCTCTTTGAGGTTCTATGACAACCTTTTCCATGTAGTGATAATAATTTTTCACCATCATCTCTTTTAGCTCATCATAGATTATTAATAAGGCCTGTTTCCTATCATAATGAATCTCAAAATCGCTCATTACCTCCCGTATGTTGTTGCAATCTTCCTCTATTATTTTGTTTCCTCTCTATGGGAGGAACAATTGAAAAGAGATATTCTTCCCTAGATCTGTTTGGAGACAATTCCTTCTAAAATACCCTTCAATTACATTCTGAGAAACGTTGTGTTCTCTCTTGTGCTCTTCATTTCTTTCATCCTCTCCTCCATCATTCTCTATTTTGAAGATTGAAATGAAAACGTGGATTCTAAAAGATACCTTTTGCGCTTCTCGGCTCTTGCTTCTCTCTATTAGAGATTGACTTCTGAAAATAATGCATATCTTCAAGAGTTGAAAAAATCTTTCTCTCTCATTTGTGAAGTCAAACCTTCGAAAATGATACATCTGTGGGAATTTTGAATTACGGAGAAAGTACATTATATACAACTGACAAATCTGGCTTGCAATAAGCTTGTACTTTCCCGATATTTCTATGGAGAATACATAGCTCGAGAGAAGAACTGAAGGATTTATTCTTCACTTCCCATTTATTTAAGAAGATGCGATGGAAGACATACTCTGGCGATAAACTGCAAACCATTTTCTTACTTCTCCCCTGAAATACAGGGAAATAATCTAATCTTGATAGAAATCATCATTGATTTCATTTATGTCATGAGTCATTCATCTTATCCACATGTTGTGATGCGTTGCCAACATTGTAATCAGAAAATCCACCTGATTACGATGAGTGAAGGTAACTGAAATGGCGAAAGGACTAGAACGCTACATCGTGCCGAAAAGTAGATGAAGATTTGGAAAGTGGGATGAAGTGGAGTGAGAACAGACAATGAATGCTGTAATTAGAAGATGGATGGACGAGAATCTCATTCTTTAGTGGATGAAGACCCTAGGGTGTGAAGAAATTCCAAATCGGGTGTCATTGTTTCTTTGTTACGAAGTTTATGACTGAGGAGAAAGACCGAGTCAAACTTATTCCAAATTTTTGAGACGTTCAAATGGATTAACCAAGTAAACTGTGATTGTGGTAGAGTTTGAAAATTTTAAAATGAATTAGCTCTCAGGAGGTGACTTTGAAAACTAATCGGGCCGCCAAGTGCCTTGGAGTTATAAACTACTTCGAACAGATCGAATTCGAGATAGGCTCACAGATGTGGTGAACCCAAATAAATGAGACAAATTCCAACCGAGTGTGGCTAATATTTGGAGGTTTACTAAGTCGATTTTTAGCTGATTCTGATCCTCTAGCTGAGCTGAAAGATCTTGGTTGAATGGAAATATGATTACGATTAGAGATTGTGGAATGCCTCTAAGTGAAGTTTAGCTCTTTGATAAAAGACATGAAGTCCCTTACCATGTTTGTGGATGTAATCTGAGAATGTTTTACTACAGTTATTTTCTGTGTGTGGTTCCTATGAATATCCTACTCTATTTCAAATTTTACGTGGGCTGAGAACATTTACTCTTATGGCTAAGTCGGCTTATCTTTCAGGTTAGATAGGAAATCATAGGATTGCAATCCTTATTCAAACAAAGTTTCATCATGATTACCATTTCTTGGTGAAATTTGAAGAGCCTACTCCTGAATTTTATGAAATTGAAGGAACTCAAACCGAGAGATTGGCTGGGAGGGGCATTAACGTGATAATCACCTCTGAAGAGGATAGTCCGAATTTGCACAGCCTCCGGAGCTGCAGTAAAGTGATGAGACATTACAACAAAGATTATAGGGTTTGGATTCCCAGTGACGAAAATTAGTTGCTTATTAACTCAGTATTAATGTAACCAATTATCTCTAATTCTCTAATGTATGAAAATAGGTGCATTTAATTTATTAGCGAGTCAGAAACAACATCATTTCAACCCTTAGGATCTAGCCTCATTCAGTCTGCCGATGAGTGCAGATTGGATTTGCCTTTGGGAATTTGCGTTTGGCCAGGCTGGGCAAAGAAACATTTATTTTAATAATAAATGCAGAAAATTTCAAAGTGAAAAGTTACAAACAAGAAAAATACATTTGAAAGGTAGGTAAGCTACAAGTTTAGTCGACCAGATATGAAAGTCATAATAGGGTTTAGATGAACAACAGATTCAAATCCATGGGCAGAAGTCATCAATGTCTAGGATCTCTTTGAGGTGATATGGAATGAAATACAACAAGAAATTCAAACGGAGGAAATGCGAAACAAAATGACTTTAGAATCACAGTAAAGTACACCAAACTAGCCGGCCTGATAGGCAAGAGGACGAAAACAAAATAGGATGCAGTAATACTTTTAGACTAGCCAACTGATGCACTTTCAATAGAAAACATACAAAACAAGGAAGAACTAAATGCTCTGAAATGTGGTCAACAAAGATCACAATGCACTCTAAAACTAGCCAACTTCAACACATTCCAAAGAAGTATTCGGAGACGATCTTTGGAATGAAACTAGGACAAGATACCATCGAGTTCATCTCTACTTCACCCAGCTAGTGCAGACATAACATTCAATACGTAATTCATAAGATGAAGGAACACCAACATTCCTATGCTAAAAACTGGGCAAATCATTCTCAAATACACGGGTGAAAGAAACATTTAGATCATCTATTATTTTTCGGTCAGAAGAATTTGCTGATATATAGTAGGTCTAGCTCTATGCATGTGATAACTATAAGAGGATATGAAACATGATAATACAAATAAAATAACAAGTTAATGAGGAAAACATCACGCCAACATAGACAGGGATCCCATAAATCAGCTCGTAATACTTCAAACGAAGAATCACGTCTCGTCATCCTGCATATCAACCTAACTAATCCAATGCAGCGAAGTGAAAATGCCGTAGGATAAAGTCTGGGATGTAATGATTTCAAAAAGTTACTATGACCAACCCCTCACTCATCTTCTACGGCGTACCTATAGGGATGAGGAGGTGGTCTCTGATGAAAGATCTATCGACCCGGGAATATCTGAGATTTGGATACAGATGGATCAATCTGAAACTTGCAAACCTTATCTTGCGATGAATGATTTTTCATTAAAGGCCCCCCCCTGCGGTACCCAACTGTCAATGATGTATCACATGTATTTTTGCATTTAATTCCTTCTTGGCGCTTTCTTTGGCTGATAGTGAGTCTTTAATCGGGCTTCATTGCCTCACACAGATATGCTTGTCACACTGATGCGATAATCTATAAATTGCACAATAATACCCGGCAGCCTACCATACGAAACAAATATACGGCTCAATTAATACCTTCTTCGATAGAGATGGAAATCTTCATTTGGAGCACAATGTATAGACCAAACAATAACAATAACAATAGATGTCGCTCATGGAAGAACGATTATATAACGACGAAAACACTACCGAGACGTGGACTACATCTTAACAATCCGCGAAGATGCTACATTCTATTTTCTTCGAATACGCTGATACTCTTTCTGCTCCCCTGTTACTCTACGATTATGAAAACTAACAAATACTAGGCGGTGATGCGGAGATTTTCTGTTCTTTAATGCAAAGTCATCTTCAGGCCTCTCCATAATTCCGGCTCCCGAGAATGGTCTTTCTGTTCTGTCAACGTAATGTTCTTGTAAATTATGGAGGTTTATAACACTCCAAGACTCTACCCAAAACATGTAACTAAGAAAACATACATGGAAATTAGGCAATGAAACGACGGCAAATAAACGACAATGGAACAATTAATAGGTTGATGAAAACAATATAAGCTTGACTGGAAGAACATGAGTGTAGCGGAGCGAATAAAACCTACAGCGAAAGTCATATAAGAGGAAGAACAAAAAACAACAAATGGAAAATTAACCAATGGCAGATAAACATAACTATCGAGTAATCAAATGCGGACCGTCGATCTCGGGAGGAGATGCAGCGGTGAAAACTGCGGAGAAGTAGTCGTCTATTTTGGTGATGGAAGCCATGGATGAGTGCCTACCTCTACAAGTTATGATTAATGTGCATACAGTTAAATATCATGCATCTTCAGCAGCTGATAAGCACGTAGATCTTAATTAGATGCTCAAATTCTCAGTAGACATCATACACGATCAAACAATATCTGCTTGATAAGCTGATGCCTAAATGAGGACTGATTTTGAAAAAATGCGAGCAACGCGCGATATGGGCTCATTTATGCGACCTCGATATGCCGCCAGACTCGAAGAAGCGGCGATAGAAACGGACTGAGCGATGGCGAGGAGAAGGAGACTTAGTGGGTCCTTGCCGTTGGATGCAATCTGAACGGTTAATGCGCTAGATATGTGGGCTTAAATAGACATTGTCTGGCTAGCGAGCAGCGAGATCAGCTCTGGCTTGTGCTGTCGAATTCTGATGAGAATGTGAGTGACGTGTCATCCATGCGAATCAAGCGATCTTGAACAAATCAATAAATATATTTAATGTCTTATACTCTATTCTGCGTCGCGGTTAAGCGTAATATATGGAGAATGAAAATTTTCAGAAGGCTAAATATGAAAATATGGTTTTTTTCAATGTTTTTTTGAGGATTTAGCTGAAGAAATTCAAACCTTATAAAAGTGTTTTCATGAAGGAATCATGAAACGAGGAAACATGGAGAAAAGAGACAAATGAGTAATTTGAAGAGGAAACCAAAATGATAGTTTTTTGGCGGTCTAGCGAGAATTTGCAGTATAAAAGAAAGGGAACCTTTAATGAAGATTTGGGGATAGAGAAAGGTAGGAGAGACGCTCAAGTCTTCAGATCCAACACTTTAACGTGTTCATGGAGAACTCCAATAAGTTTTTGCTTCCGACATTTGGTATAACAAATTTTATAGGCGGCTAACACCTACATACCCACTTGTCTTTGTTAAACTTGTTTTATTACGCATACAAGTACTTTCCTCATCATAACCCCCCTCTAGCAAGAAAACAATAAAAATTACCTTAAATATTTGAATTGCATTGGAATCTTTAATAAGATAAAAATTAAAAGAAAACCATTTTATACTAGAATTAGAAGCAATTTTTCACGAAGTAACCACCAAATTAAGAAGATAAAATAATCACACTGAAAATAAACTCAAAAAATGAAAGATAAAATTGAGAATAAACATAGTAAACAAGAAATGGTTATCTTAAAATGAATTAAAATATAAAGAAAAACTAGATATAATAACTCTCCTAAAACAAGAAATAACTTAGGTATCAAATTACATCGAAGAAATTATCGAACTATTGTCTTTCGACCATAGCGCTAAAAAAACCGTCATATATATTTTTCAGCAAAAATAGTTAAGTGAACAAAAGCAAATCAAATCGAAAACAGAATTATCTCCACCGAAACAATAAAGAATTCGGGAAGATACTTGAATAAACACGGACTAATCTGTGAGTGCTTTCATGAAATGATTGATATACTCGGACATCCCCAAGCAAGACATGAATCTTTATAAATGAAGATCTCATTCCAAAAGACAAAAGTTGAATTTCGAAATCCCGAAAGATTAGGAGACAAGGTGGCGGGGGGTGGATTTAGTCATTAGAATATGAAAGCTATTGCCAATTAGAGATAAATTCTCAAGCTGCAATAATAAATAGGGGACTTGCATCACTCGGAGACATAACCCAGAACATTCCATGGAGTAAAGATGCTTATGTTAAGTTGGATCTAGAGTGTCTTGACCTTATTAAAACAGGTGGATTATAGGAGACATGATGAATCTAAGGTCCCTCACCTTGAAAGTTTCCTCTTTAGTCGGTGGAATAAAGAAATCCTCTCGAGAGACAGTGGTACTGGCACATATAAGGCATTGTTTCCTCGCATCAACAAAACCAACTCCTCAATCAGTCAAAATCTCTAATTCTACTTAATATGATCTTTCTTGCAATATGCTATTTAAATTACTCGGGTTCATGCCAACAGATAAAAATTGATCTTTCAGTATTTCAACATGAAAATGAAATATCATTTTCTTGGAACTTTATTGCAAAGGAATGCTACTATTAAGCCATTACGATGAAATAAAATAACCACATTTCCCATTAATAACTTGATGAAGATAATTAACTTAGCTAATAGATTCAAGATAAATTTGAGACATAATCGAGAACCTTATTAGGTCATAAAACTCTCAAGCATCGGATATAATGTATTAACAAATTGGCCCCTCTCGTGGTATATTTACCATGGAACCCAGTGCTAATGTAAATGAATCCTAAATCCTCAGATGTTCTAAACTTGGATTTCTTAACAATTCGAGCATCTACAGACTGTCTATATCTCTCAATAATATGGCTCACGATCACGAAGAAGAAGACGATGAAAAATATGCATTACATCGATAGAGCAAGAGTCGGCCTGGACTTAGAAAGTTTGGACTATGAGTAATAGCAACATTGATAAAATTTATTACTATTTCACTACTATCCTTTCTGACTCTATTATTAAATTCTCTAATGAACCTCATTAAGAAGAATAATAGAACTTCAATCCATGTGCAGCAAAAGATTGTAAATTTCGAGCGACCGGAGACACTTCAGTAAATCATTAAGCTCAAGAATTTCAATATGAAGAAGAAAGATATAATAATAAAAAGCAATATCATCTTCTCCACCTTTCTAAAATCGCACTTAAATGTTGGCGAATAATGTAAAGCTAAAGATAATCATTAAATACCCCTTGTCATTGGAAATGCTGTATGACTCTCGAACAAAGCACCACCTACCCCTTCTATTAAGGAGGATTTATTCTCTTTGAAGACGTTGAGTCAGGCAATAAGCTCGCTAATAGAATAGAAGGACAAATTGAATCCACAAAATGAAGATATATGCCTCGACCCTCTCTCCACAAACTTTTGATTTGGATATCGAGCATGGCACTCCCTTAGCTTTGGGCCTTGAAAGGCCTGTTTATCAAAATAGGGGCTAAAAACATGCAATACGGGATTATTATGATTAGCTACATCTGCTTAACTATGGAGAAACCATTATCATTTGAAAACCCAGAAAAAAGAACAAGGAACAACTGAATTTTAGGAGACATCACTCAACACGCTATCTTATCACTCCAAATAACGGAGAAATCTGCGATAGTAAAAACGATGCCTTCTAATGTTTTATTGAACTTTAGAAAATATTTCGGCACTTAGAATGTTCTAGAGACCTAAGATTTGGGATAGACAAAAATGCATGGTCCTCTAGGGTGGTGATATGATTGTCATGAGACATCCTTGATAGAACAAATTAAATTAAATCACAACGTGGGAGATCAAGCAATTTAATCTATACTTCTACCATTTTAACATCTATCGATATTAGAATAGCGAAACCTCTGAATCTACAATTGACCTTCTTGTGATACAATATAGCCTATGGCTATCTTGATAATATCACTCTTCTTCTGGAAATCCATGATGACCTATGCTGACTTCAAACTCTTCATGTCTTGCTTCCGGAACAAGGCTATGACGATTAATAACGCAAGACAAAGTCATGACTATTAAAACCAAAGATCACTTATGAATAATTTCATTTATAGCAAATTCTTAGAGAAGATTTCTTCTTATAAACTTTGGTACTAACTTTCCTCATCATCTCAGGCTGGGAGATTACCAGCATTGTGAAAATTATTGGAGAACCGAGCATTATGAGCTTGAAAACATCACTGGAAATCAGCAATGATACATGATTATGCGATTTTTACCGCATGTTGACACTAACGAGGAAACATGTTAGATTCTGAAACATCACAACCATTAGAAACCTCAGTAATCAAAATTTTCATTCGATGCATCTCCTTGAAAGGCCACATTCAGCATCTTGAAGCCAATTTGATAACAAAGAAATTTTGACTAGCATTCTTCACACCAACATGCCTTAAATCTTACTATGCACTCTAAAACAATACTCAATCCATTCTTAAACAAGTGATACTATTCTCATGAAATAGCCTCCTACCATATGAGCCTACAGAAATACCGAAGAAATATCAAACGGGAACAACATAGGATTCAACTTCATCAAGAAAGTTTGCAATGTGCAGATCTAGTATGCACTTCATTACCTCAAAATTTTCATTGTGCCTACATATCAACCTAGGAATGGAGACATTGAATAAAGAATGAACAATTCAACTTCTTGACTAAGTATTCCTAAAAATAAGGTTTTTCTGTGAACCACTATCAAATAAAGTGTCAATATTGATATGCTTTAGTACTCTAACATGTAAAAGTTTTATTTATGACCATAAATAGCAGTACTGAAGGCCCAACCTTGAGAACTAGTACTTCTGATAATCACCCCTTTCAAGCCCATTGCGATATTCTTTGTTTCATCTTGAGGAAATCAGACTAAATCATGTGATATTAGCTATCTTCTCCTTCTCCTTTTAAGTGTCTGTGGGGATAATAATTGTTTGTTATTGCTAAGATCCAATTCGAATATAAAAGTGCTTTGAAATTATGGGTAAATTGCAAGTTTTCATATTTTTATGTGTTTTTTTATGTGCATTTCTTGAAAATTAACATAAATAAACACTAAACAACAACGTCAGCACAAATATCACCATCCTTGATAAGGTAGCAACACATGATGGATTTCACCCACTTCAGACTCTCCTTGTACATATTCCAATGCTTCACCCTCTTCTATTATGTCCAGTGTACATGTGTTTACAATGCTCAGGCAACATCGAAACACGTTATTAGCTCCCAGGCAAAAATGCCTATGTAACCTGCTTTGCATCAAATTTAGTCAAAATGAAATGAGACATGAATTCCAAAATTTTTTTCACTATTAAAACTCATATTTTCACAGAAATATGACACCATCCTACAAATCCACCTAGGAGATAACTAAGCAATTTTCCCAAAAATTGGGTAGGTATAAATACAGCTAATTTTCCCAACAAGACTATAATCTCGAATTTATAACCATATCATTGTTGAAAATGCGTATAAAGATGATGGAGCTTAGTGAAAATGTCTCACTAAACACCAGAAACAAAATGCAATACAAAAAATGCAATATTTTAGACTATGTCTATTTTAAGACATATAGGCATAATTCAATTATGGGCTCATGTTAGTAAAATAAGATGGGACTCACTGGACCTATAGGTCGAAAGGAGATCGAGAGAATATTATTTTAAACATCTCAAATGTGGCCCACCCTTGTATATTTGGACTCCTAAACAACGGTTACTATTTAGACCTTCGATTGAGCCTTGGGTGGATAAATGAGAGGAGTACGCTATTCCCAGGGTTTGTGGAATCATGCATAGTTGAGATTCGGTGCAGACCTCGGTAAATACAATGAGGCATTGGGTATGGAGTTGTGTTGTATTTGTAGATTGAACAGATTGAGATTAGTTTAACTAGCTAATCAATTATGAATTAAAATATTATTTAATTCATTGTGCTCATTATTGACTCCATCGGTTCACTTCTGATGTATATTGTCGATGTTCCGATGAAAGAGAATGAATGAAAGAATGGAATATCCGATAGCGGCTATCGGTGTATACTATATTACCTTCCCATGATATTGCAACTGTCAACCAAATTCAAACCTTGGATCTCTATAAAACTGACCATATTCATCGAAACGAGAACAATTAGCGTGGCCACGAACGGTAACTTTATTCAAAAGCGAAATAAATTATGCTACTCGAAAATCTTGAAATTACTAGCGAAAATGATATGCTTGAGTTTGTTACATGATTTATCCGATATAATACACAATAAAACATGTGTTTTCAATATAAACTTTTTTTGCTTATAACATTGACCAATAACAGTATGATGATAGAATAAAACGATTTATTTTGCATGTTGTGATGCAGATGGAAATTTATGTATTTATATAAATTCAGATTATATATTGTCGAGATAATGCCGATGAATAATTAACATCATTATTCAACAAATTTCTACATGAAATATAATCGAAACTATTGTTGATCATCCGACTGTTACAAACTATTTGGTAAACGAGAGACATGCGGAACTAATCACTAACCGAGAAGTGGAATTATTAAGCGCTTATGCAGTCAATCTGTTTAGAAATAGTTTTGTTTTTCACAAATCTAGAAGCGAATTTGAAAAACTTTTGAATTGAAATTCAAAATTTTGTAACGATTTTTTGTTTTCTTGAGTGGAGTTTTTTCGTGTTGAAAATGTCTTTTTCAACGGATTTCTTGTCTTCAGATTATGTAACATTTGGCTATATTTACGTAAACAAGCAGTATTAGGATGTGGTGCGAAGGAGTTCGTAGATGCGGTGTCAAAGCAACGATCTGGCGGAGAATGAAATAATGACAGAGGATGGCAGTGTCGAGGATCTGACGGAGAAAATCGAAGGATCATGACCTCGACCTGCATGGAAGGCTTATCCATTTCACAATGAAGCTGGCAATCTATTTGAGTAGAGTGACAAGGAAGCTGGCTCCCTCAAGATGTCACCAGGTATCAAGATGGAGAGAACGACGGTGTAAATATACCTCAATGATCTTGAAGATAGTATTGTCGAGACGAGGACATGGTTATCGACAGCACTCATATCAGATAATTAATCGAAGTGAGAAAGGAAAAAGCCTTTGAATCAATGCGGGAGATAAGGAAGACTACAAATGATGAATCTTCATCGAAATTTGAAATGCAGCTTTAGTGGCTTAGAAACAAGAGAGAATAAGCCTCTCATTCCGTACAAAGAAGAATGATTATGAGAATACTCAGCTATATGATCACGAACATTAATGCCTGGAAGAACAAACGAATGCAACGTGGAGAGCAATCCTTGGTCGAACTGACTTCAAGTACAGAGTCGGTGTGGATTCTTGGACAGCTGATGCGTCATTTCATATGACGGGAGGTCGGGATTCTCGAATCTGAGACTAAGATTTAGTACTATCGAGATGGCGATGATAGTAGATACGTGCGGCTTGTATCGATACCATATCCCTTTCGGAGAATGCAAGTAACCAATATTAGTGTCATGTATGTACCTAGATTGAAGAAGAACTTGTCTATAAATGCTTGAAATGATGTGAATAGGAGTATGATAATGATCTTGTGAAGAAAACCTTCTGTAGCCGATAATACTGGAAAATTTTGAATAGGGATTCCCAGTAAATTTCTGCAACTCCGGTGTGCGAAATCGATAACTCTGCTAAAATAATAATACAAAGAAGCAGAAAATGAGCTGAAACTGAAACATGTATAAGAGATTAGATTATATTCACCATGGAACTTTAATTTCTGTGTCACTGGGCTCCCTAAGGGCCTCTTAATGGAATGCAAGAATGTCAACCACCTCCACGGAAGGATAGTCACGCCATGTATCCTTGAAGGATTCACACATACGTGTGTGTCCTTTCTCGGACAAGCCCCAGACAATGAAACTACTATTATGTGATCTTTGTTGATGATTTCTCTCGAAATCTGGATTCTTCATGCGAAGAACGTTTATTAATGAGACCATGGATTTAAACAGCTAGTCAGAAATGCTGAGGAAAGAAGATGTTTCTACAAGTGATACTGATGGTGAATTCATCTTGGAATTTTAATTCAAGGATACACATCGCAGAGGAACCGAGCGAGCTCATCGCTGCCCCCTGGCTGGCAGAAACTTGAGCAGCTCGTGCAGGCGATGTGACCATGACGGGCCACCTTCCTTGTGGGCTGAAGGTATCTATCTGGCGTGTATCTTGAGCCATTGTCCTCTGGGATTCTTGGCATGTACAGAGGCTTATTACGTAGGCTGATATTTCCATTTTGGGTACAATTCACTAATCTACATGCATGTGACGAAGAGATGCGAAGAGGCAGATCCAATTCTTTGGTGGAGATATTTGGAACTAGCAATACACCTCTATTATTAATCGAACGGTCAGAAAACGTGCGGCAGATGCAAAATCTCAGAAGAAGAAAACCATGCAATGTTAGAAGCAGAGGAGCTACACTTGCATGCGGATGAGAACATTGGATTCAGGAGAATTCTGGATGTGGATCAACCACAAGGAAGATTCGAATAATACTTCACCTAGCAGCGCCAATATCAGAGGAAACATCTCTACAACTGGCAACTAGGCCTGGCAATTTAATAGGACCACCTACCTGCAACATGACGAAGACATTTGGATCCATTACCTTGTCAGTGATGTGTTAATGACAGGCCCCAGAGAATTTGTGAAGACCTGTGATTATTTCATGTCAATGTCATCAGCAGCTTTACGTATGGAGATGATCCCAAGGCCGACTGAAATCAGTGGTGATGAATCTAAGTGACGGGCGGTGTGGAGAGTACAGAGGCGAGACTACCAAGCCGTGGCACCTCACGGAGATCGAAGATGACAATGAGACCTTTACTGTCGCAGACTACTCTTCCATGCGATCACGCCAGCAGATAGTGGCCCTGGATGGTGAAACTGCGTTCCTCAAACGGAGGAAGATGCCCTCAGGCAGCTCGAAAGGTTTGAATCTGAGCCGATGATACATGTCACCAAGCTAGAGAACGCTATGCCGAACAAAACAAGCACCGTGCTACTGGAGAAACAAACCGAGCCATCGGAGCCATTCTGGAAGTAGGCGAATCCAAACAGCCACGGAGTAGATGAAGAGAAAACATTGACATCATGCGTATGTAGGCACAAATCCTGACACAGCTGTATGTGATTGTCTGGGAGGATGCCTGCAGAGGAATGAAGGACTGGGCACTCATTATTTCCTGGGAACAGAAGACTGGCAGCCTTGGCAGAGGCTGTTTATTCCGGCGAGTAGGAGGTGGAGAGGTTCAACATGCGAAGAGCACAGCAACCCCAGCCTCCTCTTCACGTGGACAGCCTGGCGAGCAATGAATACCAACGGCTCCATCGGCGATTGTGGGGTAAACTATGCAATTCGATACACGGTGATATATACTATGCGGTGTAACTTCACAAGCTATGTCCTACCAAGCTTTTAGACGTAGGCATCAGGCCTAAATGGATTGTATCATCATGTCAGTGTCTTCAACGGAGAATCATGATGCTCATATGTTCCCCACGGAGGATCAAGATGCCGACATCCTGACGAAGGCGATCACCAGGAGCAAGTTCGAATTCCACAGAGGCAGGATAGGGGTTGCAGATAATCCATATCTTGCTGAGAGGGAGTGCTGAAAATGCAGCAAGATGATGCAGCTTAGTGAAATGAAGTCGCCTTCACTAAGTGGGCCCGCAGGCAAATTCTGGCGCAAAAATCTATTTTTAGACATATGGAGCATGGTCCGGGGATTGCAGTATGAGATTCTTGGAGCATGTGTCATGTTGGTAAAAATAGATGGGACTCTATTTTTTGGACCTATTCTGCCGAAGAGGCCGAAGTCTATTTTTAGGACTCCGTCTTCCTTGTAAATAGGTGTCAAATATTATTTACCCTTAATAATATTTGGACTCTAAACATTTTTCATTTCCTGAGCACTTTCAGCTCGAGCCTTGGAAGTGGCTCATGCATCTGACAGAGGAATCACATGATTCCAAAGGGTTTGATGGCACATGCATGGTTGACTTCAGTTAGGACTTCAGTGGCAGAAGTTTGGTGGAGTTAATGAGACAGCTAGTGGAGTTGTGTTCGGTTTAATTTAGTTGAACTAGTTGAGATTAGTTTAACTAGCTAATCACTATTATGAGTGGAGGAATTAAATTATTATTCAATTCATTAATTATTAACTCACATTCAACTCAAGAACACATCACCACTACGTTGCATGATCAAGCCTGGAGACCAAGGAAAGAGGTAGATGAAAGGGTGGAGTTAGCTATCGGTTGGCGACGCATTGTGCATGATTTTGCACCACACTTGGAGGAATTGCCCATGATGATTGCGCCGGTTGCCAAGTGAGATTCAAACCTTGATGTCTATATATAGACAAAGCCATGATTGCGCAATAGAGGCAAGGCATATAGACACTCGAACCAGTAACCCGTCTTTCCTGCGAGAGCTGCATTGTGTGTAACTTTATGAGAAAGTACTGAGTACTTGTGAGGAGTATTGTACTGAGTTTGTTACATGATTTCTCCATTATAATATACACAATAGCTGCGGGGTTTTCAGCTATAAGCTTTCCCCATACATACTGTGTTAATGTGTATGATGATAAATTGATGTGTTATCGCTTGATTTTATTTCCACATGTTTGATGATCTGAGTGGAAGAGATTATGTGTTGCATATAAATTCGAATTGTATGTGATCAGGATAGTCTCGATGGATAATTACTCATTATTCAGCAAATTTCTACAATCATATGGTTAGTAAATTTTTTTATTTATATAAAAAATAATTCCACGGTTTTTTGTGCCAACCGTCAGCATTAACCGTTAGTGTGGACACATAGCAGGTTGGCATTTATTGCTAACGGTTAATGGTTAATGATTGTTGGCAGGGGGGGGGGGGGGGCTAGCCTCCCACCCATCATCCTACCTCTTACAGAGACTAGGGCTAGGGTTAGACCCCGACCCCCTCCCCCCATTGAAAAATACACATGAAATTAAAACAAAGTTGAATACACTATATAGCAAGGAAAAAAGGCATGGTGTAGTGGTAAAGACTTGGTGCACAGACTTGGAGGTCATAGGTTCGACCCCCGCCCACTTCGCTTGGGCTTCAACATAATTTTGGTGGCCCTCGGGCTGCCACGTGATGGCCCCTGGTTGGGCCACGTGGCAACCTGTTGTTTGCCACCAAATCAACTAATTAAAACACACCATTACAAACCAATAACAAAGTGCCACTTGGAACGATCCCATTTGTCGATGAAAACCATTGATTGAGTCAACCTGCACTGTCACCCTACCACGTAGGCATGCCCAGTCAGATGTATAGACTGGTAACTGGGCTATCCCAATTTGTTTTTTTAAATTTGCATGTTTGACAAAGTGGAGAAAATGTGTTTCTGGGAGAATACAGTGTTGGTTTTCTGTGAAACAAGTTTCACCGGATTCAGAACGATGAGATATATGCGGTCATGCAAGTTCCACACCATTCCAACAACTTTCATTTTTGAGCATAATTTTGAGCACCTGATCACTCCTCCCCACTATAAGCTTTTGGACACCAAAATATCACTTTCAGTTGTTTAGAAAATGAGGGTTCAATTCCCTCACCTTTCCAATATCGATACATTTGGCCTTAGAAGGATTTGTGCCTTTGAGCCCCACAAGAAGGTAATCTACACTCCATGTTAAGTATGAGGGGTTTACGCAGTGCATTATATTAGATATCATTTTTGGGATTCAACTGCGTTAATTTAGTCATTCATCTATAACCATTTCCATGAGAGGTAGTCGTAACTGACTAATTTCTCATGATTTTTGAATAGTCCACTTAGCACTCATTGCATCGGGTGATGCTCACGAGGTGAAGAAGTGAGATTGAAACTAGTGAAAAGAATCACATAGCGTCAATCATCACTTCCGGGTCTTGCACCCGGTAACCAGGACTTCCCGGGAGGTCACCCATCCCAGAACTCCTCTGGCTCAAGCGCGCTTAACTGTGGAGTTTTCCCCACAATCAAGCCCACTTAGCTTGCTACCCCATTTGCAAAACCTTAGCAACTATTGTGCCTCATGAACCATTCAAGAAGAGATCCCTTTACAATCGCGTTTTTCATGTATTTCTCATTTTCATGTATCAGGGTCCATCGAAGGTATGTAACATGGGTACTCCTTGGATGAGGAATTAAATTTTTCATCCAATGAGTACTCCTGCTCGAAATTTGAGTTAAAAATTATGGAGATAAGTTGAAAATACTAGCTGAAAAAGTAGTTTTATTATTTTATTATTTTGTAATATTTTTACTCCAAAAATGGTGAATCATCCCCCATGGTTGACATCATCATCTTGAATCCTATTGGTTCTTAAAAATCTTATTTTGGTTGTACATTTTTCTTAGGAGGCCCATTTTAGACCTCAAAATTCCCCTAATGGAGGCTAATAAAAATACCTCTAAAGATGTGTCACTATTTTTCTTACAACGAAATGTACAATGATAAGAGAAGTGTGTGCTTCCCTTATGAAATTCACTCTCTACCCTTGTGGAATACAAAGATTTCCCAAATGATACAAAAATTTATTATGTAAATGGTAATCCAATTCCTCTACTTGGTTTCCTTGACTCAAGTTTGCATCAAGATCTGGAAAGTCATTGTCAAATGCATATTTCTCAAGATAACTTTCATGAAAAACAAAATTATGCTTGAGTAAAATAGCTGCACTAAAAATAGGCCTAGAAAACATATCAACAACCTTCTTGTAAATACATTTCTTATAACTGATGACCAAGTGGAATTACTGCAAGAAACCCATCCATCGAAAGTGCCTTGATTGCTACAACTTAGTTTGCGATTGCAAGTATTTCAATGGTTGGTGGTCGGTGTTTATGATGGTTTTATTTCCCATCAAGTAGTGTTTCAACTTTTTCACACTTTGAACCAACGTTTAAAGCTCCTTGTCGTAAGTACGATAGTTAATCACTATACCAGTGAAAGTTTCTGAATGAAATGAAATGGGCTTACCATGTTGCATAAGGACTGCGCCCATGGCATAGTCACTTCCATTAGTTTGAATCTCAAAGGGTTGTCTCAAGTCTGGTAGTGCAAGTACTAGGGTTGTACTGGTCTTCTCTTTCAAAGAATTGAATATTTTTTTCTGCTTGTCTCCCCATTGGAAGACCTTTTTCACACTACTCAATGCATGTAAAGGAGTTGTGATAGAAGACAAGTTAGAAATAAACTTCCTCCAATATTGGCTTGCTCCCAAAAAACTTCTTACCTCAGTGTCTGTCTTGGGCATGAGCCAATTAAAAATGACCTCAACCTTAGAGGGGTCTATCCTCAACTTACCTCCTCCAACAATATGCCCCAAGTACACCAAATAACTTTTACCAAACTCACATTTTGACATATTAAAAAACATTTGTTCTTTCCTTAAGATATCAAGTACTTTTCTTACATGCATGACATGTTCATCAAGTGATTTACTGAAAATTAAGATATCTTCTAAGTATACAATGAAAAAATCATCAAAAAATGGCCTCAAAACATCACTCATCACACACATAAAGGTAGTAGGAGCATTACAAAAACCAAAAGGCATAACAAGCCATTCAAACAAACCAACTTGATTTCTTTTGAATGTCGTCTTACAAATGTCACCTTCAACGATTCTAATTTGATGGTAGCCAATTCGTAAGTCCAACTTAGTAAAATACTTTGAATCTTTAAATTGACCAAGTAAATCATCTATTCTAGGAAGTGGATAATAGTTCTTTACTTTAATTTTGTTCAATGCACAGAAAACTACACACATGCGCCATGTTCCATCCTTCTTTGGCACCAACACATTAGGTGACCCACATTGAAAAGTACTTAGTCGGATGATCCCTTTGTCCAACAACTCTTGAATTTTATTTTTTATTTCAGCACTCTCCATCACCGACATCCTATACATTCCAATGTTAGGAAGAGGACAATCTTGTTGCAATTGTATTTCATGTTGGATTCCCCTCTTGGGAGGCAATCCCTTTGGCTCACGAAACATCTCATTATTTTGATTAACCACTTCAATCAAATCATATTTCAACTTTGGATGACAACCTTGAAATGCTTCATAATCAACATCATTATTTGGTTTAATCATAAGAAGCACATAATTCTTGCTTGAATTCACTAGTATTTTCATTTGACCCACATTAACTAATGAAATATTTAGTTTCTTGCGATGAGCTCTCACAATATACTCCACACCATTTTTGAACAAGTGGTACTTGTTTTCATGGCAATAGAATATGGCCTTTATATCATAGAGGTAAGGACTTCCCAAAACAATTCCTGAAATATCAAGCGGTACAACATCTAATTCAACTTTGTCAATGAAGTTTGCTGTGATTGCAAACTTAAGAATACACTTTCTTGTAACCTGCAAATTTGTGTTCTTGCATATCTAACCCAATGGATATGGTTTTTGACGAGGAATGGTTTCAAGATTAAGTCTCTTGACTAAGTATTCAGATATCAAATTGGCTTGAGACCCACTATCAAATAATGTGTCAATTTTTGTATGTTTTGAAATAATCCTCACATGAAATAATTCAATCCTTGTTTATCCATTTGGAGTACTAGTGTGGCAATTTGATTAAATAGTGCTAGCAATGGATTCTTTTTCTTTCATACCTATGGTTGTAATTCTAGTTTCATCACCCGAGTTAGATCCCAAATCATGTTGAGTGGTTGCATCCTTTGTTTTCCCTTGTTTTTGAATTTCTTGGGCCTAATCTCTGCATGAAGCTTCCAACAATGGTCTTCATCGTGACCCTCTTTGGAACAATGTTTTCATGTCATTTTATCTCCTTCCTATTTAACGGATGCATTTTTATTTCCATTTCCTTTGAAACCATTTCCTTTCTCTCTACCCTTAAATGGCTTATTTTTACCCTCTTCTGGAATGTTTTTCCCTCTTTCCTCAAGGTGAGTGGCTTGCACACAAACCTCATATAGACTAGTGGGATTGAACATAAGGATAGTATGCCTTATGTAGCCATATAAACCCCCCATACACTTCAACAACATGTCTTGTGAATGCAAAACAACACCTAACATAAGATATATTTTTATAAATTCTTAGGTGTAATCTTGCACACTTTGACCTTTAAGTTGTCTAAAGTTCTGCCAATTCATGATGGTTTTTTGAATATATTATAGAGGGTAAAATTTTATTTTAATTGCAGTAATGAAATTAGACCAAGAGAGTGAGATCTTACCATGTTTTTTAATGTCATATTGTGTCTTGGCTTCCCACCATACTAGTGATGCACCCTCCAGTCTCAAGGAAGCTAGCTGAATCTTTGTATCATCATCTTGAAGGTTTTGAATTATCCAGTAGACCTCCAATTGACAAACCCAATTTTCAAGCTTCTCTACATTCACTTCACCACTATACATAGGCAACTCAAATATAATATCAAGTTTTAACAGGGATTGTTTACCAATTCCTTGGAGGTAGGTTGATGAGTATGAGTAAGGGTTGTAGTAGTGGAAGAGGATGAAGATCAAGGTGAAGATGGTGATAAGGATGATGGTGGAGTAGATGGTGTATTATCACCATTTCCATTACCTCCTCCTCTAGTAGAACCCTCTCCTCTTGGAGGCTTGGAGCTCTCACCCTACAACCTTATGTTCCTATCTTCATAGATGACATTCACCATCTCTTTCATGTCAAAGAAAGCCTTCCTAAAATCCTCCTCATCCTTTGTCATGTTATCATTTCCTTCTTCATGATACATGCTTATCGAAGCCTCAGGTACAACAGGAGGTGAATCTTATGGTGGAAATTGTGGCAACTGTGCCCTCCTTCTCCTTGCTCCAACTAGAGAACTTGCACCCACAAGATTTCCTTCTCCTCTCTTGAGCTTCAACCTTGTAGGAATTTACACACTTGTAAAACAATTAAATCCTCCTTGCACAAGTCAACCTAGTGCTCTGATAGCATCTTGATCTGAATGAGAATATTAGTGTTTGTTGTGCTAAGATATAATTCAGAATATAAACAAAGTTCTTGAGAATTATGAGGTAAATTACAAGTTTTTCATGATTTTTTGTGTTTTTATGTGAATTTCCTTAGAAAATTAACATAAACAAAACAATGAACAGTAGAATCTAACAGAGATGAACATCACCATAAACATTAACACAATAACACATGATAAAGGAGTTCACCCCACCTAGGATACATCTCCTTGGTCCAGCTTCCAATGGATTGGCCCTCTTCTATTATGTTCAAAAGTGTGATTACATATGTTTACAATGCTCAAACATCTTTGAAACCTATTCCATCAGCTCCGGAGAGCCTAAAAATTCTTGTGTACATTCTTTGTGTATTTAATTTGGTAAAAAACGGAGTAAGTTATGACTTCCCAAAGTTTTTTCATTATTTGCTCCACATTTTCCACAAAATCCGGCACCATCTTACAAATCCGTGCGAAATTCGACTAATTGAGTGCAAATTTTCCCAAAATCTGGGTGAAATTTTCGTCGTGCTAATTTTCCCAGTAAGGCCTTAATGTCGAATTTCTAACCATATCACATGGTCAATAAAACATTTTTCTTATATAAAAAATAACGTCGTGGATTTTTGTGCCAACCATCGGCATTAACCCTTTGTGTGGACACATGGAAGATTGACATCTATTGCTAGCGTCAATGGTTAATGACCATTGGGGGGGGGGGGGGGAATGGGCAAGACAAGCCTTCTGCACATGGTATCGCCTCCAGCGATGACCAGGGCTAGGGCTAGAACTTGACCCCCTCCCACCATTGCATAATACACATGACATTAAAAAGAAACGACATACACTATATAGCAAGGAACAATGCATGGTGTAGTGGTAAAGACATGGTGATTGGACTTGGAGGTCGCGGGTTCAACCCCCACCCACTCCACTCGGACTTCAACATAATTTTGGTGGCCTTCGAGCTGCCACATGGAAGCCCCTTACTGGGCTATGTGGAAGCCTATGGTTGGCCACCAAATCAACCAGTTAAAACGCACCATTAACAACCAATAACAAAGTGCCACTTGGCACGATCCCATTTTCTGATGAAAATCATTCACCAATTCTACCTTCATAGTCACCCTGCCACAGGCATGAACATTTAGCTGTACGAACTCCTGACTGGGTTGTCTTGCATTCTTTTTTTAATTTGCCTATTTGACAAAGTGGACAGAATACATTTATGGGAGCATAATAGGTCGGTTTTCTGAGAAACAAGTTGCAACGGATTTAGAACGATGAGATCTACATGGTTGTTCAGGTTCCACACTATTCCGAAAAATTTCATTTTTAAGCATAATTTTGAGCACCTGATCATTAAGCTTGTTGGGCCTCATCTTTGGATGAAGTTTCCAACAATGATCTTCATCATGCCCATCTTTAAAATAATTTTTTCATGTGAGTGTTTCGTTCTCCATTTTTATGGATGCATTCTTCTTACCTTTACCCTTGAACTTACCCTTTCCTTTCTCTTTATACTCAAAGGTATTCTTACTTGTCTCATCTAAAGCATGTTTCCCTCTCTCCTATAGATGTGTGGCCTGTACACATACTTCATCTAAATTTTAAGGATTAAATATGAGAATAGTATGCATTAGGTAACTATGCAGACGTCCAATGTACTTTAGCAAAGTTTCTTAAGATGTCAAATCTACACCCAAATTTAGTGCTCTTCTCCTAAATTCTTGAGCATAGCTTTGCACACTTTGTCCTTTACCTTGCCTAAAGTTTTCCCAGTCCATTATATCCTTTTGCATGTATGCTAATGGATAAATTTGTCTCCTTAATATAGTGAGTAAATAATTCCAAGAGGTTAAGACCTTACCATGTTTCTTCATGTCCTCTTAAGTTTTGGTTTCCCACCAAATAACAGCTACACTTTCCAATCTTAGTGAAGCAAGCTAAATCTTGGTGTCATCATCCTTGATTATTTGTATCCTAAAATAAAATTCAAGCTGATGTACCAATTGTCTAATCTTTCAGCATCTACCTCTCCATCATACATAGGAAAATCAAACTTAATGCCAAGCTTTAAGAATGGAGTTTCACCATTAATTTTTGGAGATTGTGGAGGTGTTTGTGAAGGGCTTGTTGTGGAAGAATATTATGGTGAAGATGGTGGTGTCAAAGGTGGTTTGTCACCATTCCCATTACCTTTTGGAGGCTTTTCTCCATCTCACTCTCCTCCTTTTCAAGATTTGTCTCCCTTTGGAATATTGGAGCTCTCACCTTACATCCTTGTCTTTCTCTCCTCATAGAGAAATTTCACCATTATTGTCATATCAAAGAATGCTTTCCTGAAGGATTTTTCATCTTCTGACATATTTCCAGGCTCTCCTTCATGTGACATACTAGATGAAGCTTAAACTGTAATTTGAGGAAGAATTTGTGGTGGAGATAGTGGAAAACTTGCTCTCCTTATCCTTTACCTAACTTGAGGACTTGCAACGACAAGATTTCCTTCTCCTCTCTTGAGCTTCAACCTTGTAAGCATCACATAAAATTTCAAACAATTAGATCCTCACAACAACAAAGAAAACCAGATCTTTGATATGAAACTTGATCTGTATGAGATCTTAATGAAATTTTGCTTGAGGGTTTCTAAATTGCAAGTGATTAAATTGAGTTTTTGAGAGCTTCTATGTTAATTTTTAAACACATGAAGAATTTAAATAAACTCTGAAATATGCAAAAAAGAAAAGAAAATTACACCATAAAAAAGCCTCAACATCAAATGATGAAGGAGTTCATCCCTCCTGGGCTACATCTCCTTGGTCCAAATTATAATGGCTTGACCCTCTTTCATTGTAATAAAAATGGTGATTACATACATTTACAATGCTCTAATGGCTTCAAAAATTGTTCCATCAACTTCAGAATACCCAAAAAATGTTGTCTACCTCTTTTTGATCCAAAATTGGTAAAAATTTGAAGAAGTTATGAGCCTCCCTAGTTTTTGTGCTAACCACACCACAATTTCCCCAAAATCCAGACTCGTCCTACAATTTCGCCCTTATTTTGGCTAACTGAGTAACAATTTTCCAAAATTCCAGGTGAAATTATCAGAGCATTAAATTTCCCAATAACGCCTAAATTCTGAAATTGTGAACTATATGGTTTGGCACTTAAATATTTTTTTAATATAAAATATCGGCGGTAACCGTCGGCGGTCAATGGGTAGCTATCACATGGTTACGGTTACTATGGCGGTTTTCTTGGGTGGCTATTCATCTGCGCCGCACCCCTGATTGCCCTGGCCCCTACCCCCATACCTTTGCCACATGCACTTTAACAATAGTTTTTGGACCACATATTATAACAAGTGACTCAGTGACACATTGGAAAAGACTTACATTGTTATGTGGGAGGTCCAGAGTTTGATTCTAGCGGAGTGTTATTTGGACTTAAAATAATTTTGGTAGCCTCCCATGCTGCCACGTGGTGGCCTCATGTTGGGCCACATGGCAACATGTGGTTGGCCATCAACCACCCAATGAAATTTAACCAAAGAAGAATCAATGAAATCACACCAACAAGCACCAACAGGAACTCAAAAAGTGGCAAAGCCTAATTGATAAACTCTACACAGTCACCCTTTGACCAGTCAACCATGGCCAGTCATCCATACGGGCTGCTGACTAGGAAACCTGCACATTTTTTGCCAAAATTTACCTTTTTGGGAAAATGAACAAAACATGTTTCCGGGAGCATATGGTGTCAGGTTTCCCCAAAATGAGTTGTGTCAGATTCAGATCAAGAAAATATACGCAAGAATTTAGGTTCCACACAATTCTGACAACTTTAATTTTTGAGCATCATTTTGAGCACCTGATCACCCATATATATCATCTAAGATTGGGAAAATATGTTCCTCAATACATTTTGGTCCAACCTCTGGTCGATGCTGGACACCAAGCTCACCAAGTTCACAACTTTCCATCCCCACACTGATGGAAAAATAGAGGTCGTCAACAGGATGATCATACACATTATGCACATGTAAAACTGAAAGCATCCACACACATGGGATGAGAACCTCCCCTATGTATATCACAACTATAACCGGGCTCTCCACAGCTCAATCGATCACAACCCCTTTCAGGTGGGCTTAGGATTCCATCCACTATGTCCCATTGATGTATCCATGCCATTTGCGGCTACTCAAGCAGATTCGGCTCGTGTCCAGTCTGAACCTAACAAGGAAAAAAACTTCATTGAGTGCATTCAACACATCCGCCAATAGGTTCATGACATATTGGATAGAGCCAATGCTAAGTACAAGCAGTGATATGATCAACATCGTGTGCCACACAACTTCCAGGTGCGTGACAAAGTGTGGCTACATTTGTAGAAGGAGCGCCTCCCATATGGGCCATACACCATCACCAAGGTTGTAGGGGACAATGCATTCGAGCTCAGTATTCCACCATTCCTTGGTCTGCACCCAATGTTCAATGTGGACTGCCTTTGGCCCTACTTTCCACCTCTACTAGACACATCCAACATGGCAGAAAATCTCACACCAACAGAGTTAAAGCCAGACTGCATGAAACAAGCCACAACTGATCAAATCATGGATACATAGATTAAGAAAACCCGCCAATAGAGGATCCATCTATATCGAGTTGTCAAAGCAGGCCAAATCCTCCACCAGGGCAAGTGGTTCACCAGGGACCAGGTTCAACATAAATTTCCTGACCTCATGGAGGCTCTGCACACAATGGGGACCATTGCTTCCTAAGGGGGAGGAATAATCCAGGTGGATATTAGTGGGCACACACCTATTCCACCTATACCTCAAGTCAGTTTCATTAGTTTCCTTTTTTATGGTGACATTTACTATTTTTAGTAGTTTTTCGGGTCTTGAACTTCCGGAGCAGTTTTGACCCTCTAAACAACATTTTTTGAGGTCTGCAGCAAGGCCATAATTATAAGCATGGTATTATGATAAAAATTGTAGTAATCGAAGAGATATTTCCAATGATATATCGTATGCGCCAAATAGAGATAATATGACCAAGTTACGACCTCAAGAAGTTGGTTGCCCAACTAACCCCAACGGGGCCCACAAAATCTTGTTAGGGTTTTGGTTTTTTTAGGGTTTTCATATGTTGTTAAATAATAAAAAGGCCCTTGAGCCTCATTGTAACATAGTTCAGAGGCCTGTAGCCGCCACATCTCTTCTTAGAGATAAGCTACCAGCGCCCTAGCTAGTTTATTTCCATTCTGTCTGTAAGCATATTTCAGTTATTTGATATCAATGAAAAGAAGTGTTATTTATGATGCATATCTGCGTTTATTTTTATTATTGTATTTTATTTCATTCCTGCATAATTACAGATCATAGATCATCTCCAAGCCCAAGGTATAACATCAACATCGTAGGATACCTAATCTGGAACATGGAGACTAAGGAGACCTAATCATCAAGGCTCCTCAACTCTAAACTCTGTAGCAACCACCAATATATGTATGCAAAAAAAATTTCATGAAGACCATCATCATGGGAAGGTCTCCAAGCTAGTGCAACAAATCATCATCCAACTTAGCAACAAATCATCATCCAACTGAACAACAACAATTAATGCTCCATCATCAAGCTCCATGCTAGAAGACATATCAAGGACCATCTACACATCATCCATACAAAATTCACATGCAACCACCTATACACATGCATATCCAACACAACTGTAGCCCAAGAAACCAAGTTGACATCAATGACAATCAACCACACATCTGCAACACTGTAGCACACATCAATGCCAATATGGTTTTCCTCAATAGCATGACCTTTGGGCTCTACTATTTGGTTTGAATGTTTCCTTTTGCATATTCTTGGTGATATGGTTCAAACTATTAGAAGTTTCAAGGCTGCCCTCCTTTGTTGATGCCTTTACACATGTGTTGGGCACCAAATTCGGCTATTTCTTTGCCCACTTTTGTCATCCTTTTTGACCCCTTTTTTCTTAATTTACCCACATTTGTTATGATAAAATTCTGAGGTAAATACCCTGACTTGTCCGATTGGGATATTTTTATTAATGAAGTAAAATCGCGGGGTTTTACCTAATTGCGACACTAAGGTTTGTGTTTGGCTGCAGATTTAACACAAGAACCCTCGCTCCAGCAGATCATAGCAAGAATCGGTAACGACCAACCAAAAGGGGAATGTGCAGTTGGACCACAACTCCCTGGGCCTATTCTTGGCCCTTTGCTCCATTCAGAGTAACTGCTTTTCATGCCATTTCAACCAGAGTCCATTTTTGAACACATGATTCTCATGTTTAAGGGAAATCTATTATTCCCTTGTATTGTGTATAAAATGGACATTGTTCCTGTAATTCGGGGTTCCGAAGAGAAGGCTGTAATAACATTTCATATATTAATAAAACACATCTGGTTTTACTGTTCCAAAGCATTCGTAGCTAGCGCAACCCTGATCAGAGAGCTGGGCCCGCTCTTCTGATCAGGTGCTACGTCTGTGTATATGTTTGGATTTATTTCTATTGTGCTATGGTTGTACTTTATTTGTTGCTAATTCAAATTTTTGAATGTTCTGTATTAAGTTACTTCACAACAATGTTTTGAGTTTTGATTGTAAACCCTTGGTTGAACGGTTGAGTGTTTGTTCCTGCATATACCTTACGTGTAGCCTTGAAAGGATACACTCCCGGATTGATAAGATTAATGTCAGATTAGGGTGGATCGATCATCCCTACCTGAACACCAACATTTTGGCGTCGTTGCTGGGGAGGCTACAAGGCGTAAGCAATGATCGAGGAAACCAGAGGGTTGACCTCTCGTCCTGGGGAGAGAACGAGTTTTATCACTCTGCTTCAGGTCCTGAGCATAGGTTTTAATTTGGGTTGTTTGTTTTTTATTTTATTTTGAGTTTTGGGCCACTTTCTTGTCCTGGGGAGGGAGGAGTATTTTGATGCCCTGCTTCAAATCTTGGAGGTATTAGGTCTTTTTTGTGGATTTTGTGCTTCTTTTTCTTGTTCCAGGGAGGGAGGAGTATTTTGACGCCCTGCTCTGGGTTTGGAACTCTAGTCGCCGTCTTGCTGTTTTTCTCTTTTTAAATCCTTTTGTCTTGAGGAAGGAATCGTCCTTTGACACCTTACTTCAGGATCGAAGTGTTGTAGGCTCATGCAGATATTTTCTATCACTTTAATTTTTGTATGAATAGAGAATCAAATAAGAGGGGCAGAGCGAGAGCCCAAAGAGGGGAAGACCAGATTTGGGAAGAAAGAATTACATATAGCATATCATCGAGGAGGCAGAGTCTGAAGCATCTTCTCGTGCAGATGTAAGGCCAGGGGCTAGGAGAGTATGATCTGAAGGACAATCTGTAGATCAACTAGTGCATACTCCGGTATCCATTGGCAATTTAGTACAACAGGGTCCTTCATTAGCAGAAGGCTCAAGTAGCATTGGACCTGATCAAGAGGATCTTGTATTAGGGATAGAAGGAGAAGAAATCGCAAGCAAATTATTGACAAAATTAGATTATTTCAACAGGGGAGAGGAAGTTGTCGTTGAGGGATTGAACTATCAAGACACAGGTAGTAGGAACGAAGCAATATTTGTATCAGTGAGAGATAAGGGGAGCGTTACCAAAGCTACTCGAGTTCCAGTAGTAAGGAGTCCCCAGTCATCTCCCACAGAACCTGTCGAAATCCCCAGCGACTATTGGAAGATTTTCATGGCTCCCACAGCCTCTACTATCGAGTTTCCCATTGAGAATATGGGAGGAGGTGCACCTACAAAACCTATCCCATTGACATATTTACCAAATTTCCATGGGCTCGTGTCAGAGGACCCCGACACATTTCTGTTTGAGTTTGATATAGTGTGCCGAGGTTATGATTACATGACGGATGCCCAAAAATTGAAGATTTTTCCTTCCACACTTAAGGGGACGGCTCTGCGATGGTTTATGGGCCTTGGAGGGAAATCCATTACCACATGGGATGGCATGCAAACAAATTTCCTAGAGAAGTATCAGGACTATTGTAAATCCCGCAATATCAGGGAGGAGCTTTTCAAGTTTACACAAAAAGAAGATGAAAATTTGGAAGACTACGTGGAAAGGTTAAAGTACCTCTTAGAGAGGTTAGGACATTCTGATTTGGACAAAGAAATTCTAAAGTTTATCCTCCTTTTGGTTTTCCGAGAGGATTCAATAGAAATGTTGAATATTGTGGGGAAAAGATACATCTCTAAGGAATCTTTTGAAAATATCTGCGACTTGTGTATCCAGTGCTCAAGAGGGCTTGCAAGAAACAGATGAGGGGTTCGTTCAGTAAAAGGATCTAGCGAGGGTATTATGAAAGCAGAAATTGGGAACCTGTTAGACAACCTGAAGACAGATATTCTTAGTACCCTGTCAACACATATTGATACTTTGCAAGTGAGGCAGAAGCAGTTGGAGCAGGAAAGGGCTATGGCAATCTTCTTCCTGAAATGCAAGAAGAATCATTTAGAAAGGGAATGTCCATTAAATTCTATAGAGAAGTGTGACATCTGTGAGTTAAATCATGTTACCAGCTCATGCCCTTCCTTTCCAGGTCTGAAAGCGGTATTTCAAGGAGCATGGGAGGACACGAAGCAGCTGTATCTTATGGGTGCCAGGAAGCTGTGGCAATTTTGACCACCAATGGGAAATCAAGGTATGTATCTAGATCCATCTCAGTATTTCAATAATTATAATATGAATCCCCAACCCATACCTTAATCCCCTATGTGGCCATAGTACCAGCACCCATTATGGCAACAATGGAACCCTCAGGCTAGTATGAGCTCATCATGGGCTCCAACTTGGCAAGGACCATCTATAGGGAAGTTCCCTCAACAGCTGCCACAACAAAAAATACCACAACAGCTCCAACTACCCTCCACTTTGCCTCCTGGTAACCAACCTGTCCATCCTCAGCTTCCAATGCAGCCTAACCCTAACCCCAATAACAAAGGAGCTCATCAAGCCGATGTCCTTAATCTGCCTTCGTATAGCATTTCTACGGCAGATCTGTATGAAATGAATTTGTGATCTGGCCAGACAGTTAATACTCAACCCCCTCCAGTTATCACTGAACAACTTGATAATGGAGACAGAGAGGCACAACCAACTGATAAAGAACCAAAAAAAACTGCTAAAGCGCCTCCTGTAAAACAATCTCAACCTGAACCACCCTACCTAGAGAGACTGATTGTGAGTAAATCTAGTCCACAAGCTGAATTTGAGTTACTAGGAGAATTACAAAATTTATTTGTTAAAATTCCCTTATTACAAGCCATGAAAGATGTGCCAATATATGCAAAGACCCTTAGGGAGTATTGTTCGAAGAAACCTGTAAAGAAAACTAAGGACCCCCTCACTATACATGTTATGGGAAAGCTATCGGACTTCATGATGGGGAAATCAAGACGAATAAAGTATGGAGACCCGGGAAACCCAGTGCTAAAAGTACAGATTAATGGGGTAGAGATTCCAAACGTACTGGTATACCTGGGTGCTGCCATAAATTTCATCACTACTGAAACCATGCATACGTTAGGCCTTCAGAATTTGAAGTATATACCCACAGTGTTGGAATTGGCAGATAGGTCCACAGTCAAGCCTGTTGGAAAGCTGGAGGATGTGACAATTTCAGTAGATGCATGGCATTACCCGGTCGATTTCCTGGTGTTGCACACAGTCTTCAGTGGGAGGCCACCCTTTGATTTTAGGGAGGCCATGGCTGGCTACTGCAGATGCTTATATTGGATGCCGATAAGGGAATATGATCATTTCCAATGGTCATAAAACCAAGAATTTGGTGTTGTACCCACTGGCAGAACCAGATGCATCCAAGAAGTCAGTAGCCAGCAAGGAGGCTGTATCTATGTTGGAAGTTGAAGAACAAGAGGAAGAGGTGAGACCGGTCCTTACTATCGGTCAGGCCCTTTAGTTGAAGATGGAATCAGAAGATGATGTGATCACTTCCTTTATGAACGATCCTTGTTCTATTTCAGAACTAAATCAGCAAGCATTAGAATCTATTTTAAGCTGTGAAAATCAGGAAGATATTGAGACAGCAGAAGAATTAGAAGAATATGTTGATGCACCTCATGAAAGCATCCAAGTGGAGATAGAACCAGGAAAAACCTTGAATATCAATCTAGGTCTGTCGAAGTCCCAGAGGAGGAAACTAATAGATGTTCTTCAGAAGTATAAGGAAGATTTCGCCTGGGATTACTCAGACATGAAGGGGATCCCTGATAATTTGTGCACCCATCATATATACATCAAATAAGATTGTCTCCCTATAAGACAACCTCAGAGTAGGATGAACCTGGCATTAAAAAATATTGTGAAAGAAGAGCTCCAGAAATTACTAGATGCAGGGTTTATCTACCCTATCTCAGATAGCCAATGGGTTTCACCACTGGTAATGGTTCCTAAGAAAAATGGTAAGTGGCGAATCTGTGTGGACTATCGAGAGTTAAACAAGGAAACACATAAGGATCATTTCCCTCTACCATTTATCGATCAAGTCTTGGACACATTGGATGGTAAGAAATTTTTCTCATTTCTGGATGGGTTTAGTGGGTACAACCAAATTCAAATTGATCCTGAAGATCAGGAAAATACCACTTTCACATGCCCATGGGGAACATTTGCATACCGGGTCCTTCCTTTTGGCCTATGTAATGCCCCTGCAACATTTCAGAGGGAAATTTTGGGAATCTTCTCTGATTTAATAGATGATGGTGTCAAAATCTATATGGATGATTTCACTCCCTATGGGGACTCATTCTTGGAGGGGTTGAAAAATTTATAAAAAGTCCTTGAAAGGTGCATACAAGCGCGTGTTTCCCTGAGCACAGTAAAGTGTCACATGATGATGGAACAAGGAATTGTTCTGGGACATTTGCTTTCAGCTGAAGGAATCAAGATGGACCCAGCAAAAATAAAGGTAATTCTGAACTTTCCAACACCTAAGACAGCCACACAGGTACGTAGTTTTATTGGGTATGCTAGTTATTATAGGCGCTTTATGGAAAATTTTGCAAAAGTAGCCCACCCATTATTTCAATTACTGACAAAATATTCATAATTTGTGTGGACAGAGGACTGTGAGGTAGCCTTTGTAAATATTAAGGAATTAGTCTGTAGTGCTCCGGTTCTTAGGGGACCAGACTGGGTGTTACCTTTCCATATTCCTACAGATGCTTCTCAAACATCAATTGGTGCAGTATTAGGACAACAAGAAGATAAAGTCCCTTATGCAGTCTACTATGTTAGTAAAAATTTGGCTCCAGCAGAATTAAATTACACAATGACTGAGAAGGAGTTCCTTGCTGTTGTATACGCCATCAACAAGTTCCGAAATTATATTACCGGGTATTCTACCTTTGTGCACACTGATCACGCTGCCATCGGGTATTTAATGAATAAACCTGTTACCCCTGGTCGTGTTACAAGATGGTTGTTGCTACTACAGGAATTTGATATTACTATAGTAGATAAACCAGGGAAGGACAATGTGGTTGCAGATTTCTTATCTAGATTAGAACATGATGGTAAGAATACACCAGTTGATGATAATTTTCCAGATGAGAATGTTTTTGCAGTTTCTACTAATACTCTATGGTATGCAGATATTGCTAATTATCTTGCTACAGGTGAAGTGCCCTGTCATTTATCCTATAAGGAGCAGAGGAAGATCATTCATAAGAGTGCCCGTTATTCATGGATGGCAGGATATATTTTCCATACAGGGATTGATGAGCAGATTCGACGCTATGTGGCAAGAGATGACATCTATGAGATCCTAAAAGCCACACACGATGGACCCTGTGGAGGACACTTTGCAGATAAATAGACAGGCCATAAAGTGCTGCAGATGGGATACTATTGGCCCTCCATTTTTCGTCATGCTCGGGATTATATTCGAAGGTGTGATAGCTATCAAAGGATGGGACAACCTGGGAAAGCATATGAAATTCCTCTTCAACCCCAGATAGTCCTTGAACCATTTGAGAGATGGGCCATTGATTTTATCAAATCTTTGAAACCTTCTGCGCATTCACAACAAAAAGCTTACATCCTAGTTTGTACTAATTATGTAACCAAATGGTGGAAGCAGAGCAACACAGACAACAAAGCAAGTAGTGTCGATTTATTTTTGAAGAAATATTTGCTATGTACGCACCAGAGAAATTTTATCAATGGAGGATCACAATGTAATCTCATGATAGAGAAATTGATGCAGTAAGTATAGTCTCGCAGCCACCTATAATATTTTGTTATACAAAAAGGTGGCTAAGACTTTTTGAGCCTCCAAGGAACAAATTTTATCACTAAAAATTGTTGGCTCTTGAAGACTCCCTCAAGGCCTCATGCCTCTGTCCGAAATCTTCATTTACTATTTCCATTTCATGCTCTGAAATTCTGCTAATTTCATAAGAAGAGACTGCTGAAGAACCATCATTTTCGCCCTTCTCCCACTCAAAACTAACCTTCATATGCTCCCCTTTTTCTCCGTAAAATCCCCTTTGTTTTCATTATTCATTTTCTCCCCTTCATGAAAATCACTCTTATTAAGGTTGAAGACTCATTCTTTAGCTTTGCCGAAACCCCTCAAATAACCCATAGGACTTTATAATAAAGACTTTATGTTATGAAGCCCTACCCTTCTAACCACTTCCCCTTTTTCATACCCCACCATACATTATTATATAAACTTTATTATAAAGTTCATATCATATAATATATGGCCCACCGCTTATCGCAAATCGCAATGTCGCATTATCGCAATTTCCATGGGTTGGTCAATCGACCCATCACTAAAACTTGCTATGCGATCAATCCGCCCGATCGCATATCGCGAAATCGCATTTTTGTTTTGTTTGATTTAATTGATCCATCGCAAATATTTGCGATACGATCAACACATCGCATATATCGCTCCATCGCATAATCCGCCCATCGCAAATTCCCTTGCCATCGCACTTTCCACAATCGTGATCGACCCCCACCATTCATATAAAAAATTCCTTTTCCCTTTATAAGTCGAAAAATGTCATATTTCATTGGTTATAAAGGTTTTGCCCATTAAATCCCTTCATTGCGTAAAATCGCATTTTTATGTGAAACCCCTGATCACTCATCGCAAATATTTGCGATGCGATTTTGCGATCTCTTTAACCGCCTCTGAATAAAATCTCCACCGTTGGATGCAGCCATCCAACGACCACGATCTTTCCTGCCTTCTGAAGCAGTATAAACCTAAAAACATAGGATTTCTTAATTTTTTTTGTGTTTTGCAGGTGTTTTAATGGTTTTCCATTGTATAAAGAAGGAAAGCCGAGGGTTAGGAAAGACGTTTCATACGCCTTCAAGATATTAAAAAGAACCATTCACAGGTTTGAATTCAATGATTTATCAATGTTTCATGGGCGTTGATAGCACGTAAAATGGCCTGTGCGGCCCTGCACATCGACAAGACATTGTTTTATTCAAAAATAGTTAAAGAGTATAAGTTTGAAGACATAGCACAACAGAATGAAGATTGAAGACATATTTTGGGATTATGGCTAAGAATGCTTATCAAAAGCCTAATTCCCAGAATTAAAACACAATTAAAAGAAAATTATAAGTGTTTAACAGACAGAAAGGCCTCCACCGCCTTATTTGAGGCGAATTGATTCCTCAGCTACCACAGAGCCACCTGTTGCCTCAAACCTTTCAAAACAGAGGCCGAAGTTATTGAAGAAAATCAGATATTCGCCTCCAGCACAGCCAGGGAATTACTGCTGCAAGGAACTTAAATGCAACAAATATCTGCAGAGTTACTCCCATATTACGCAGAACCTCAAAGTCAAATAAAGCTCCCACCGAGCTTTAATATTTATTGTAAAACAGTTAATACAGTGATCCACCTGTAAACTTCTCCATCAAGCCTCTCAAAGGGCCGAGAAGTCTTCATTCTGTATTAATTGTAATTGAGATCTTTTATCAGATCTCACCTCCTCATCCTTCTATATATACTACAGTAGAAGATGAGTGAGGGTGTGGGTTGTTGTTTGATCACAAGTTGTAACTTTGAAACTCTCTGAAATAAATATACAAGTCTGTAGAAGTTGAAAAACAAATTGAAGTTTTGGATGTCTTGATGATGTTGTTGCATGCCTGTTCCTGAGAAGGCTCTATCATTGGATCCCTGAGCTCGGCTGTTGGTGAAGTATTCTGAATTGTTCTATGTTTTTTCCTATTTTCATTATGTTCCATAATTTCTTACTACAGTAGGTTGAAAGTCTTAGACTAAGAAATGACTCCTGGAAGCACCTTAGATCTGTTCATCCTTCACTGTTTTATGTTTTCTTCTGCTGAAGTATTTTAGAGGCTTTAAACTTTCTCTTTAGTCTTCATGCTTGTTTATTTCTATAATAGCTTAAATAATTGGTTTCAGCATGATTTATGGTCTTCCCTTCTTGTCTGCTATCACTTGTAAGCTGTTATTGAAGTCTCCCTTTGAAGTACCATTGTTTTAAGTTAATCAAAGAGGTTAGTTTCGATCTTTCCCTTTGCCATTGCTTGAGCAGTTGTTTTGAAGGTCTTTATAGTTGTAAGCATAGATGTTATTTACGTGTTCCCTCTTTTATGACTGCAATTATCAGTGAATCTTTTATGTTTTCTAAAGTCCTTTAAAACAAAATCTTTGAGGAAATAGGGTGTTCCCCGAATCTTAGATTTCATTTTAAAAAGTTGTCTTGAAATCATTATTTTCTTAAAGAATGTTTGTAGAATTTATGGTTAGCCCTGTCTATCAAATATCTCTTTATTGTTAAGTTATGTTTTCAATTTCCCTTTGTTGAGAATTAAACTTCTCTTTCCAAATCATTAATGTTCACTTCATTCCAAAAAACAAAAGGATCCTGTGGCCAAGTTAGATTTGCCCTTTGATATCCCATATCCCTTGAGGAGTTTGTTATGATATTATTTTGACTCCATTACCCAATGAACTAGATATTTCCTCTTTTTGTCTATCTTTCCTAGACCTTTCATGTTCTGTTGTATCAACTCAACCCAACCAAACAAAACATCTGCACTTAATAACTAGTCTAAAATCCATACTCAAAGCACACAAGATAAACCTTTGCAAACATATATTTGAGAGATCCCTCTCTGAGAACAGGAGGACTAGATCTTGGAACTCTAAAGATTGGTTCTGATGTTGCCTTGTCTTTTGATTTGCCAAACTGCTGGAAACACGGACACCAACAGTGGGTCAAACACATAACAACAACCCCCTATCATCCACAGGCGAATGGACAAGTAGAGAGTACAAAAAAGGTATTGGAGAGTATCTTGACAAAGACAGTAGCAAGTCATCACCAGGATTGGGCAAAGAAACTTCCAGAAGCTTTGTGGGCTTATAGGACAACTTGGCACAATACAACAGAATTTCCCCCCTTCGAATTAGTCTACGGGAAATCTCCCCTGTTTCCAGTGGAATTTGAAATTAGCACACTCAGAACAGCCCTAGAAGTAGGCTTGGATTTATCAGAAGCATAGAAGCACCGATTGGAACAACTGAATGATTTAGAAGAGATTCGATCGGCAGTTGTCCAGAGGACCACTGCTGTTCAACAGCAGAGGATGAAATGGCATGATAAATTTATTAAAACTAAGGTGTTTCATGAAGGGGATTGGGCATTAATGTATGAATCCAGATTTAAGGACTTCAAGGGAAAACTTCATACTCGCTGGATGGGACCATATCAAGTGGATGCAGTGTTCGATAATGGAATAGTCAGATTAATTACAATTGATGAGAATAAGACTTCATTTGTAGTAAATGGACAACGTCTAAAATTATATCATCGTCCAACCTCTAGAGATGACTTTGTTAAAACCCTTTCACATTCAACTGATTTAATGATTATTGCAACAGAAGACACTCTCACCCCCCATTAAAAAAAAATAAAAAATAAAATAAAAAAATAAAAATAAATAAATAAATAAATAATGTGTGGTTATTTCTCACTTGTTTGTGTTTTGCAGGAATTAAAGATTTTCGGCCAGGAGGAAAGCTATATTGTTGGTGTTGTTACTCTGGAGTGCTACTACACTACTGTTGCTGTTTCTCCAAAGCTACTGTTACACCACTATTGCTGTTACTCCGGAGTTACTGCTACACTGTTGTTGCTGTTACTCCAAAGTTGCTGCTACACTGCTGTTGTTGTTACTCCGAAGTTGCTGTTACTGTGGAGTTTCTGCTACACTGCTGTTGTTCTTACTCCGAAGTTACTCCGAAGTGCTGTTGCTGTTACTCCAAAGATTCTTCGAAGTTTCTGCTACACCATCGATGATGTTACTCTGAAGATTGCTGCTACTCTGAAACTGCTATTGCACCGTCGATGTTGTTACTCTGTAGCTCCTCTGATTTCATAGCTGTTGTTATTCTCTAACTGCAGTTACTCCATCACTGCCGTTACTCCACAACTGTCGTTACTCCGTTATTGTTGTTACTCCATTACTACCGTCATTTACTCTTGCTGCTACTCACTATTCATGACAAACACTTTTGCTGTTACTCCACCTTAAGGTAAGTCCGCAGGTATGTCTCCGCTGATTTTTATGGATTTAATTAAATATTCCAAAAAGGAAAGTCAGAGCGCGCTGAGGACAACCGTCACTTTAAGTTGGGGGGAAGTACCGTCATAATAAATGACGACGTACTTAACAAAGGTACTTATGAACATGACCATTACTAAATTAAATTTAATGACTTTAAGTACCTTGTAATGATGCCATTAAGTTGGGATGTGTACTCGCACGCATAAGAGTCACATTAGTCACCTTATAAACATTCCGTATTAAAACCAAAATGTATCTAACAGTACCACTAAAATCTGTTTCAAATGTACCAGTAATGTTTTATCCATTATATTTGGAAATGGCCATGACGTCGTTACAGTTACCAACAGTTCGGAGCCTCCCACTCTTCCCCCACCAGCTGACTGTAGCCATTGTGCCGCTTCCGCCTTCGCAAAAATGGGTGGATGATCTGTGCGCCATGAGCCCGACGATTCATCAAGGATCCGGTGCAATCGGGAAGTATGGCAGATATTTATAAATGCAGGTTGGGACGTCTACTTGGATAGATTAAATGGTTGGGAGGAGGAAATTACGCTGGAATTTGCATTGAACTTGGAAGAAGGAGCTTCTAGGGTCCTCGGACTCGAAATCCCAGTTACAGAGGAAACAATTGCAGAAGTTAGCGGACTGCCACAGGGAGGTGAACGATGGTTTTCCAGAAGAACTCCTCTTCCAGAATTCCTCAAAGCTTTTCTCCAAGCCGGGGAGAGTATTGCACAGAAAGGCCGGGGGTACGATAGGATGTCATTGTCATGGCCATGGAGTGATGTTGCAGAGGCTCTAATCAAATACATAACTTGCGAATGGAGATATTCTACTGTCTTTAAATGCCATCTGTGTATACTAGCACACCTGCGGTTTCCTCAAGTGGAAGCCTTTTCGATGAATGTACCTTAGTTTATTTTGAGAAGCTTGAATCTGATGGCGAACTTGGCTTGAGATGCATGACAGGTGCTAGTAGTCCTTTCCCTCCATGGACTGGTGTGGTTATTAGTATTGAACGCTATCAACAGGATTCCGATTCCGTGGGAGTGGTTCCGAAATTCCACTGAAGAAGAAATTGAAGCTGCGATAGCAGATAAGGCAGAGGAACCTGAAATGATGCAAGAGGACGAGGTCGTGCAGGAAGATGAGTAGGATAATTATGTTGTTCAGGAAGAGCCTGAAGAAATGGATATGGAAGCTGAGGAATGTGAAGAGGAGTCGGCTTTACAAATGCAAGCCGAACAAATTGAAGTTGCAGAGATTCTTACTGGCACTTCGGTTGAGGCTGCTCCACAAGAACCAACCCAGTCCGTGGAGCCAGTTTAGCAGACAGAAAGAGTAGTTGGCACAGAGGCCACTCCACAGGGATCTCTTGTTAATGTGGAACCTGTGGAGGAAATAGTCCCGACCACCCCGACTACGGAAGCTGCAAGGGAAATGGCGGGTGAAGCGAGGAGTGGGGCTGACGCTGCTCCACAAGAACCAACGCTGACCCCAGGAGTGGATGGAGAAAATATGTTCCAGTTTCCTGTCTTTTTTCCAAAAGGGGCGCGGGTAACCCGTTCCCCACAGCAAAGAGAAGCAGAAAATGTGGCCATTCCATCGCCTCCAAGTTTGAAACGAAGATTGCGGCTGGAAGAAACCCCAGCAGGCACATCAGCAGAAGGGGATCCTACTGGGCCACCAGTGATTGAGGAAGATGTACTTGAAGAAGGAATGGCCATTGGTGGAGAGGAGGGACCAAGCGAAGCGGTCTGGATGAATCCACCAATGGCACATGAAGGTATCAAAAGGGTAAAGCAAGAAAGGATAGAAGAAGGGCAGGCAACAGAAATCAGACCGCCTTTCAACTCGGCAAAGGCAGCTCCAAGGAACTCACCTCCAACACTCGGAGCCGAGGAAGTACAGGTGAAACAAGAGGAAGAAGAGTTGGGTAGGTCGCGAAGACCACCTATCAAGAAAAGATATCAACATCAGTTTAGAGAAACAATGCAGTTGAAAATGGAAGTGAGGAATTTGAGGAGCAGAGTGTATAAGATGCAGAAACAAATAAACAGGTATAGACAGAGAGCCAAGAGACCCAGGGTTGACAGGGTCGAAGCAGGAACCGAGACAGAACCACTCGAACAACTCTTTGAAGCCCGAGAATATGCCCTAACGACCGAGCTACAGACATGGAAATCCACTGCGGCACAATATAAGAATGAAATCAAAAGAACTGAAGAGAAAGCCTTCGCAACCATCTTCGGATATGTGGAGTGTATGGATATTATGAAGTTGAGGCATTCCAAGCAACAGCTCAAGATGGAGCAGCTGGAAAAGCAGGTGGCCGAGCTGAAAAATGATAAGGAACAAATGTTCAGTCTAGTGCAAGAGGTGATGGCATGTCGCCCCCCTGCTTCTTGTTATTATTTGTTTTTGCATGAATGTTTTCTTTTATTTTGCATGGAAAGCATTAAGAATGAGGTCAACTATGAGATTGAAGATGGTGTACAATTCCTCCAAATTATGAGGAATCATGATGTGCCAACTCAACACTTGATGTGTGAGCTTTATTTGCATGGGTATTTGCTACAGTTGGACAGGAATTTTAATCCAGCCCCATATGTGGGGGACATTCATCTGAGGGTCCTCACGTCTTATATTTTCAACCAAATTCATTGGCGGAAGGCTTGTGACACTTTTGAATCTAACCAAGTCACTAGTCCATTTATAATAAGGGCAGAGCATGAAAGGTCAGATACTGTATTCAACAAGCATTATGCTTTTTTGAAGTTTGAGGAAAACAAAGCCAGAATGTTGAGGACACAAAGGTGGTGTCTTGATCTTTGTGTCAATCAGATAACTGTTTTCCAGAAGGAAGTTCTGGATGCTTGTCAAAGGAGATGGATGATGTCACCAACAACTGTCAGAAGCAGGGAGCCTTTTGGGGCACCCAATTTTGCACGAGTACTCACTTGAGTACCAAGGTACGTGGCATGTATCCAAACGTGTGGTACCCGGTGGATGGGGCTTCGATTTCAATATCCTGTTCTTTGGCTACCGTCAGAAGTCTATACTCCAGCTTATAACGTTCCGACAAACTGGTGGAAGGAGGTTCTTCTTTCAGATGGGTTTAAGGTCCCAGGGACAGAAATGACTCTGGAGTATGATCTCTTCGGGCTTCATGAAGCTCACAGGTTGCAGAACCCGGATCTGCGGGGTCGGTGGGCTGCATGAGGGAATGCAGAAGGCTAGCTAGGGGGAGATGTTGGGCACTGAATTCGGCTATTTCTTTGCCCACTTTTGTCATCCTTTTTGACCCCTTTTTGCTTAATTTACCCACATTTGTTATGATAAAATTCTGAGGTAAATACCCTGACTTTTCCGATTGGGATATTTTGATTAATGAAGTAAAATCGCGGGGTTTTACCTAATTGTGGCACTAAGGTTTGTGTTTGGCTGCAGATTGAACACAGGAACCCTCGCTCCAGCAAATCGCAGCAAGAATCGATAACGGCCAGACAAAAGGGGAACGTGCAGCTAGACCACAACTCCCTGGGCCTATTCTCGGCCCTTTGCTCCATTCAGAGTAGCTGCTATTCGTGTCGTTTCAACCAGAGTCCATTTTTGAACACACAATTCTCATGTTTCAGGGAAATTTGTTATTCCCTTGTATTGTGTATAAAATGGACATTGTTCCTGTAATTTGGGGTTCCGAAGAGAAGGCTGTAATGACATTTCATATATTAATAAAACACATCTGGTTTTACTGTTCCAAAGCATTTCGTAGCTAACAAAACCCTGATCAGAGAGCTGGGCTCGCTCTTCTCATCAGGTGTTGCGTCTGTGTATATGTGTGGGTTTATTTATGTTGTGCTATGGTTGTACTTTATTTGTTGCTAATTCAGATTGTTGAATGTTCTATATTAAGTTACTTCATGGCAATGTTTTGAGTTTTGATCGTAAACCCTCGGTTGAACGGTTGAGCGTTTGTTCCTGCATATACCTTGTGTGTAGCCTTGAAAGGATATGCTCCCGGATCTACAAGATTAATGTCGGATTAGGGTGGATCGATCATCCCTACCTGAACACCAACAACATGCTCCCCTTTATCATTTGCAAGCGCTCTTAAGAATCTATTCCCAAGATTGAGCGCCCACTGTAGTTTGATTTGTATTCTACAACCCTTTTTCTATGCTTTAACACCCCACCAAAGTGAAGTCATGAACCTTGCTACTAGCTCACCTTTTTTATTATCTTGTTCTCAATTATGTACTTCCACCATATCAGGATAGAGGGATAGGTTCTACAGAGGAGAAACTTATTATGAATCCTGAGGAGGTTCTTAAGCTCACTAGTGGGAAAAAACCCCGCCATGGAATATACCACACTTAGACATTGCTTGACATACAATCTAAGCTTATGGAGGTGGAAATAGATATTGTAGGACAACGAGATTGTTTATCTAGCAAAAAAATTGTAAGGGAAGTAGTTGCTAGGGTCCCTAACATTGGTCATACTTGGGGTAGACACAATCAATGCATCCAAATGATAGACTTATTTGGTAGATGAAGGTGTTGTTGGATAAAGTTTTACTAGATCACAATGAAGAAAAAGAGAAATTTTTTCTTACGCTAGATGAGCTTAAATTGTCCATAAAATCTTTGGATTGACACCTACATAGGATCAAAGACCAACATGACCTCTCTCCTGAATTGAGAAACTCTCTTGGCAGAGGAAATTTTCCCCTCAACGTGATCCCCTCTAATTCATCTCCAATGAGATGATTTGGTGCTATTTCTCTTGTTCTACTTCGGGGTTTTTTTCTTATATGCATATTTTAGTCACTAGGCTAGATAGTAAAGGTCTACAGACTATACATTCAACACTTTTTGTTCTATTATTGGATTATAATGTATGGTTATTGAGGAACTTATAACTTTGTCACTAGTTTGGTTTCCCTAGCAACAAACCAAGATTATATTTTATGTTCTATTTTAATCAATCAATAGAATCTATAATTTACAAAAAAAAAATAGCTGTTAACGTTAGAGTTCGTTTTTTTACTAATGCTACATTTCCCTATGAGCTAGCTATAATGAGTTGTAAGACCACGTAGGGATTTGTATTTACCCAATTGTCATAGTTAATCGACAACATACTTCCTCCATTGCTATATAATGTAGCTCTTCTACTTTTACAATTTTGTGCATAATAGAATACTCTTACAACTAATTGATAATAAAGATAGACATCACTTAATTGTGAGTTGACTTATCACAACACTACTTTAAATAATCCATCCATTAATGGTCCATAATTAGCCTAATTTCCACTTATGCAAAATGCTAATGAAAATTAATTCAAAATAAATTTTAAGAAGTTTTACTCTAAAATCCCAAAAATAATTTTAACATCAATAATGTTCTTTAAAACAAAAAAGAACAAAAAAAACCTCATTAATATTGCCTAAACTAAAATTACAAATTCTTAATAACATTTTAACTTCAACCCAAAAAAACCATACACAATCCCTTATAACCAATACTTTATTGAAAAACCACCACCAATTCCTTATAACCAATACTTCAATGAAATTTCTCTTTCCAAAATCCTTTATAATCAGTACTTAAGTAAAATTTCTCTTTCCAAAAGATACAAACTTTCATACAACTTTTTACCTAAATTTTTAATAACATTTAACTTCATTGAAAAACCATATCCAATCCCTTATAACCAATACTTCATTGAAATTTCTCATTCCAAAATATACAAACTTTCATACAACTTTTTTACTTCTAGTGAATTTCAATTTCAAAAAATACAAAACTACATACACATTTTATCTCAATAATAAAATTTCACCCCTAATCCTCATTAATATTACCTAAAATAAAAACATAAATTTTTAATAACATTTAACTTTAACCTTGTACCTCATACATACAATTTTTCCTTTCTAATGGAATTTCACCCCTCTCCACCCCCACAAAAAAACATAGACTTCGTTAATTATTATTGTTATTATGTAATTTTAAGGTCACAACCAAGCCAGACACCAAATTGATGTATAAGACCCTTGTTTGTGGGACAAGAGACCCACCTAATTTCACTGCTAAGTCTACAAAGACATACATACTCTATCCCCCTTTAATTTTAAACCTGTAACTTCTTAAAAAAAAACACATGCTCTTAACCATCAAACCCACTCAAACGGTAAAAATATAAAAAAATTAATAAAATTTAACTTCCAACAAAAAAAACCAATACTTAATTAAAATTTCATTACCCAAAAGTACAGACTTCACTTCAACCTTTTATTTTTAATGAAATTTCACTTCAAAAGGTACAACCCAAACTACAACTTTTAAATTCTTAATCCATCTATCTATCGAATTAGAAAATCCGTTATTGTTGTTTAGCATAATTCTAAGTAAAAGTTGTTTTGTGTGGCGATTACTGTATAAGTCCGTTGGTTCGGTTGCTTCACCCCCTTCCCGGGGTTCCATAGAACCTGCTTTGGCCCCTCTCTCACAGCTTCCATAGAACTCCGTACGGCTTCGGCTTCATCCTGTGTTGGTTCGCTGGCCTGCTTCCACAGAATTCGTTACGGCCTCAGAGTGAGGTTGCGGCACGATTCTTTGGGAGTATGTAATATATATACATATGTATATATCTTCGTTGTTTTGCAGATATATATACATAATTCAAGATTGCCGTATATTTCATTTTTTGATAGCACTGTTATTCAATGTTGATTTTTATTTAAAAGTTTGATATAATTTCTGATTTCTTGAAATGATTAAATGTACGGAAACACAAAATAGGCAGCGGATCAGGCAGAGATTTGAAGCCATTCGGGGATTATTGCTTTTTATATACCATGAAATATGACAGAGGAATTGGGTGGAATTGGGTGTACTGTATAATACTTTGGTGAGGCAGCCCAAGGAAATTTATATTCCAATACAACCATGGACGTGGACTACTATGAGTCTCCTGGCACTGTTTCTTTCAAAAAGGAGATGGTAATCAGGAGAAAAATGGCAAAGATGTACTCACCCCTCGCCCATGACCAAATACATATTTGTTGAATACATAGGGCCGCTGTTCAGTTTCTAAAGACTTTGATATGTAAAATTGGAATATGCAGATACAACAGAAGAGAAGACGACTTCTCAACATTAAGAGAATACAATGACTATCTTGAAGAGGTTGAGGATCTGGGTGAGTATTTGTTTTTTAAACTAGTTGAATAAATTAGGTGAGATCCAAGATTAAATTTAGCAGTTGTTGTTATCACATATATTAACTATTGATAAGTTAGATATATCAGAAATTTAGTTGGTATTGATAAGTTACATATATTAAAAATTTAGTACAAAATTTCAGGAGGGTTGGGAGCTTATTTATTGAGTCTTATTACAAAGAGTTAAAGATGTTTTCAGTGAGATTTGAAATTAGATGGAAGACATAACATTTCATTATACCAAATACTAAACCACTAAATTATCTTAAAAAACAAAAAACCAAAGCAGATAAATAATTATGGGGGCAATCCATTTTAAATTTTGTTTAATGGGGTTGAGAGGTTTGAATTCCAATTTCAATGAAGCATAAAATAACAGTATTAAAGTGAAAGGCTTTCATTTATCCTGGTCAAAGTAGGAAAGGGGGGCATTTGAGATATTTATTTTTCCTTAATAAAGTAATAGTGTGAAAGATATGTTTTGTTTTGTTTTTTTTTTTTAATTTTTTAATGAAAAAGATATTTAAGGAAAGGATAGTCTAAATATGTGGAGATTTTTTAGTTGATATATTAGAGTTAATGAAAAAAAGGGTTTTATCTTTTAGTTTTTTAATTAATTTTTATAAGTTTTGGAATGCTTTGATATGTTTATATAATAGAAAATAGGTATAATCTAGTAATCTAATTAATAGATTAAATATTTTTTTTTTCTCTCTGAAATTTAATTTTATAATTTTGAAAATATTGTGATTTTTTATTGTTTAAAAAGCTATTATGAATATAAATAAATTTAGCATCTTAAAAATTTCTCAGAATATTTAAATTTTATATATTAAATAAGTTAACTTTAATGATTTCAACAAAATTTTGACAAAAAATAATTTTAATAAAATATCTGAAAAAAATATTTAAAAAAACATTAAAATACAATTTTATAGTTTTTTAAAATTAATATATTATTAAAAAAATAAGAAATAATGTGTTAATGCCACCTATTTCCATTTTAATTTTGGCTGGCCTTAATATAATGTACCATAATCTGGCAAAGCTTTTATTTTATTTATTATTAATTGCCATGTACATTATTCTCCTCCCATGTATGATTATAAAATAATACAATATATTACATTTTTCTAAACATTTTGAAAGCTCTCGTATATATAATGGGGGTACAACGCTCGTGCAGCATATAATTGGGTGGCCGGAGTGAACGTGGAAGAAATCAAAGCAATAGTTGAACAGTATCGGCTTCAGAATGCTGAACTCATATCAATGAATGAGGCTAGAAAGGTTTCACTCTACTCAATAAACTGACTGCGGTTAGATTTAGATTGTGAATTAAAAAGTTAGAAATTGCAAAAGATTTTATTATTATTTTTTCTTTAAGATGAATTACATTGGTAAGTTTGAAATTTCAAAAATATGATGTGACTTTTTGAATATGATGAGATAGATTCTGAAGAGAGTTTAAAGCAATAGAGAAATCATTAATTTTAACACTTTCTTTTAATAGAGAAAGGGTACTTAAAGAATAGTATATATTTTGAATATGATGAGATAAATTCTAAAAAGTGTTTAAAGTAATGGAGAAATTATTAATTCTAACGCTATTTTTTAATAGAGAAAATGTATTATATGTTTGCTGGTATATTCTTCTTCTGGATGATTTTGATTATAGGCTTTGATACTATGATAAAGATTTTGATTATAGGCTTTGATACTATGATAAAAAATACAAGAGTTGATTTTATTAATGAAATTGAGCAGCTCTCAGATGAGAGACTCTAAGTGGAGACTGCCATTGCAGAACGGTTTGATACCATGATAAAATCTAATAATCAGTTAATTAAGTTGCTCTGCCACTGCAGAACGCTCTGATACCATGATAAAATCTGATAATCAATTAATTAAGTGGCTCTCTAGGTAATTCACCTAGAGAGTGCTCAAGCACTCCATACATTGCACTATTTATTCATTCAGAAGAAGCTAACCACTCCCTAGATAGTAGGATTTCCGACCTAATCTTAAAGTGTCAATTCTATCCTTATCACAACAAACAACTAAATCTAGCTTTCTCCATTAATTCTAACCAATAATTCAAATCACAAAAATATGCTCTAAAAGATCACAAAAATCTCAAACTTTAAAAGATCGCAAAAGTCTCAAACTCTAAAATAAGGATTCATATTGCTTATACATACAGTAATCTGAATTGCTGATTAATTTCTGTCACAAATGCAGGCTGAAGAACACAGCAATGCCCTGAAAGCGCCAGTTGAAGATACAACCGCTGATCCTGTATGATCATCTCATAAAAACTGCACAATAATTAAGCTTTGATAACTTTTATATTTAATGGCTTTAGACTGAAATCTAATGTTGTTGACATTACCGCAGCAGAAAGAGGAGGTTCAGGCAGCAGGCAAACAGATGCAACCGATGGTGTCGCATTTTCTCCCGAGGCAGCCTCTAATATTATCTCAAAAGAAACCACCGCCACCCACGGACGAAGCAGGTGAAGAAAGACGGAGAAGAGCAGGAGGATGGGATCCTTCTCTCAGTTCTCGTAGAACATTTGAACAACTAATGGATACGCTGTTCCTATAACCTTCATTAATTCAAACCATTAATATAGTCATTTCGAAAACAGCAAAACTAACAATAGATCATGAATTTAAATTACCATGTCTAAATTTAAAACCTTGGAATGCTCTTATGTTAACATGGAGTCTGTAAACGTCCGAGCAATTCATTTGGTTTTGTTTCCCTTGATCCAAATTTGGACCAGCAAGGAAGACTAATTTGGTAGTGGAAAACCGTTGTATCACATAGTTCAGTAGTGTTTTTTTTTCAACATATTTAAAGTTATTATTTATAATAAATATTTTTAAAATAAATATAAGCGTTTAAAAATTTGGACATGCAAATGCTTAAGAGACCTGCGTTTCCAACTTTTTCATAGGAAAATCTCATTGGTTGTGGAAATATTTATTATGACATACATTGCAATCTTTAGCCATTTGTTGGTTGGGTGGTTGGAAAGAGAATGGGCTTTTATTTGAAATTAGATTTAAAAAAATAAAGTTTTTTATTTTATAATCATAATATTTTTGTCCACGGGGTTTTGGATAGATGGTGATTGGGTGCTTTGTTAAGGCATTCTTTGATGTGAATTCACTAGTTCAATTCTCTGGATGGATGGTGATTAGGTGTCTTGTTAAGACACTCCTTGATGTGAAGCCACCGGGGACATGTTGAAGATATTGTCCTACCAAACTTACAAAAAAAAATAATCGTAATATTTTTATTAAAATAATTGAAAAAAATAATGATATAAAGAAAGAGACATTACATAGAAAACAAGGTGAAACAAAAATTAGGAGGGAGAGAGAGAAAAGAGGAGATAAAATTTTATATTTCATAATAAAAGATTAGTTTATTAACTCAGAGTTATCTTTGACATTTATGTTATTGCTCATTTGAATATTCCTATGTTGGTAGGTGTTTTACATGAGGTATGTGTGGAGAAACTCACATAGTTGATGCAGGAGCATCAAGGCTATTTTTCATTTGTAAATATGTAATAAAGGGGGGTGTGACATTTTTATTATTTTATTAATTAATTTGTCATTTTTAATAAAATAGGAGATAAAGTGAGGATTTTGTAAATATTCTTTTATTAATTAAAAGGATATGAAAGAAATAGATTAGGAGCAAAATTAGGGATTAGGAATTCTATATATGGGACTTTGTTGAGTCCACACCTAAAATATAGATTAGTTGAGGATTAGGTGGAGTGATTTTTGGAGTAAATTAAATGCATTATTTATGTATAAATATGAGTGGTTTTTGTGAGGAAAATACAATTGAATAGTTGCAGAGAGAGTGAGAGTGTGAGAAGGGAGCAAGGGTTTCTCCTTGGAAGCCTTCGGGTAGGTTGTAAAGGGCCATAGATCTGGAATATCTGGCCAAATCAGGAGTTTGTAAGTAATTTTGGTTTATTTCAGATTATATATATTGGTTGTTTCTTGTTAAATTCTGAAGCTGGGAATGAATTATGCACATTTGAATTGGATGTATTATTGAATTCAAAGACAGTTGAAAGACTCGAATTTTGTATGGGTTTGAATGTTCGATTTGAATAATCGATGCCGATTTTGTAACACAATACAAAACTGATGAATGTGAATGAGCTAAGGTTTCAATATCATAACAGTCCATAAACATTTATCTGTTGATGAGTTCACAGCAGATGGAGGAATAGTTTTAAAGGTTTGATTTTGTGTATAAAGTTTCTTACAGCGAATTGCCCGGTTATAATTGTATAGAAGAAACGTAGTCAATTTATTCTTGGCATGGCAAAAAGAATTACAATCTGGCAAGTCATGAATCTTTGAATATAGGGGCGTTAATATCTGTGGAATGGTTTTAATTCAATACTTTTGAATGTTTTTGTGTTGAACTATTTTATAAGACTATTGCTCTTAGATTTTGTTTTGGCCATCCATATAAATCTCTGTCAAAACAATCGCTGTGTGAGATTGGAGGGGATCCGATTTTGTAAGTCTATGTCGATTTTTATGTTACAAAACCGATGCAAAATCATGAGTATAATTGTTGAACGTAGGAGGCATCGAATCTTGACGTGAATGGTTAATTTAAAATGTATTGGGTCGATGATTTTGGTGATGAATCCAGAGAACACAACGCTGTTCCTTTGGGTTTGGGTTGTTATAAATGGAAGCGGTGTTAAAAGCCTGCGGAAATCGGTAGTGAATTGATTGCGGAAATCGATAGTGAATTGATTGTAGAAATCACTATTAGTTTAATGCGTTGAAGCCAGCTCTAATATGCCCAGAAGTAGTGGGTTTTTTGGAGTTGCTATACTTGTCGGATTGCTACAGTTGAACATTGTTGCTGGAATCGGTTTTTTTCATCTGGTTGAGTTCGTGCAGTGTAAAGGTGGAACATTGCAAGGTAAAGGGATCGATTAGTTTTGTGGAGGGCTGGATCGAGTATCAAGTAAATTGATATTTTATATCGGCTTGTAAGAAGTCGATTTCATTATTGCATAGTGTTTTAAATGAATCTGAATGACTGTATATATGAAAAGGGCGCAGATTTGATTAAGCGTTATCTCCTTTGAATGGATTAAATAGTTTTTATGAATTTTTATGAATTCAATGTCAATCTGGAAAGGAAGGACATCAATTCTCTATTGGCAGATCGATTCCGACAAATCGAATTTGTTGGAAGGCGCAAGAACAGAGTTCACAAATCGATGCTGGAATGATTAATGTGAACTGGTTTATTGCAGAAGTAAGTGTTGAAAGGTGCGTTAGTAAGGAGCTGAAGAACGGAACCGTGGAAATGGGAAGCCAGAATAGAAGGTAAGCTAATCGCCAGGTTCTAAATTCTAATATCTGGTTGTTTTCTGATGATTGCAAATTCAAGTTGCGCCTTGCAGTTTGAGAGAGGACCGAAAAGATTGACAAGGTGATTTGCTAGAAATTGAAGGCGCGGTCCAGAAGTTGACATATTGCAGGAGTTCGAACGGAGTAAGGTATGATGGCGTTTGCATGAAATTGTAATGCATGAAATCGATATATGGTGGTATTAAATTGCCAGATTCAGTTTATAACACATGGGCGCATTTGTTTATGGAATTTTTATTTGGGAATCCGGCATTAAAAACCATATGTGAATGTTGGGAAATAGATGGGTGTTGAAGAGAATTTGACTGTTGGTTCTATTGTTCACATTAATTGGTAATGGCTCAATTGCATACATTGGATATGGGTGATAATGGAAAGGCAAAGGCGCACTTCATATGGGAATTTCTGAGTTGAGCTTTGGTGAAGAATTTAAATAAATGGGGTTTTAATTAAAGTATTTTCTTAAGACTTTTGAAGAAGTATATATGTTGAATGATTTTGAGCCACATGTTTGTAGAAGCTTCCGCTTATGTAATGATTATTGATCCCAATGAAATGATTCTTTTATACAATGTTTTTAAACTATATATTGAAAATCTTCCACATGTAAATGGTAAAGTGTGAATTTGCCAGTGATTAAGTGGTTTTGATTTGGGCATTTGCTGAGATGCATTTTTAAATGCATGTCGTTTAGAGATTCTGGGTATTGCAGGCTAGCCCTACATCAATAGTCTTGCTTAGGATGTAATGTTTTGATGGGGAAAAACCAATTAAGTTATTTATAATTCAAAATATTGCTGAAATTGAAGAAATCCACCATTTTGAAAGAAAATTAGGAGATCTATTTGTAAGCCTAGGTTTAATTTTTAAATTACTAGGTATGTTTCTTATGTTTATTACAATGAGACATGGAAAAACCTTCTTTAAATCAACCACATTGATTGTGTTTTTCATGTTCAAATAAATTTGCATTTCGTATGGAAAAACATAGTTTCAAACAATGTGTACACATTATATTTAGTTATAAACACCAAAAAACTGTATAATGAAGGGTGTCTCATAATACCAATTTGGTCTTTGGCTTGGCCATGTCCTTTATTTTTTTAATGAACCATGGCACCAACATATTTGCTACTACTCCTAATGTATCCGCGTATACTACATGTTGTGGGGTTTAAGTTTATAGTTTTGGGCCTTGAATGCTATCTTGGTTGAAGGCACACACTCTTGCTGGTGTCACTTAGCTTCAAATTTGGTTGAATGTTGGTGGTGTCGTAGCTTGAAATTTGGCTCATATTCCACTTGTGGTCCAATGAATACTTCTTGCACACGCACACACACGCCACTAAAAGGCTTCTTGGTTTTAGAGATAAACCCTAGGATAAGACAAGAGGGAATATCGAGAGGAGGGAAAACCACTAAGATTAATTAGGATCTTAAGACCTTGCAATGTTAACCCTAGGATGCATATGATGCATATAATTAGAGTACTTCACTTAGGTTTCAAATAATGTTTTAATAATAGGTTAAATGCGAAAGGAGGGTCAAATAGCTAGGGTTAATCAACAAAAAATAATATCAAAGAGCTAGAAATCCTAATTTTTGAAATTCTTAGAGAAAAATAGAACGAAATCACATAGAGTTCACTATACTAGGTGATGAAGTTCCCTTAGGATAACGAGGAGAGTTGTGACAAACCTATAAGAGTGATAGACATCCAAAAAGTTGTACACAAACTCTAAATCTGAATCTTTGAATAAAAGATATATGTATGCAATATAGAAAATAACATTAGATATAATGCTATAAAGAGAAACTGATGCAGCCTGGTTGTGTTTACCCACTTCTACGCATATAAAAATGCCATACTCATTATGCTCAGGAATTTTTCTTTCTATATATTCAATGATACCCTCTTAATCCAAATCATGCATATAAAATTTAATTATGCATACCCACATCTATTTCAACCCAAATATATGGTGACTTTTCACGCAGAAGCTTTTCTTATTTACTTAAAACCTATGGTTAAAACCATAATAAAATTCACTTCATGAATATCGAATCAACATTAGACTTTGGTTAAAATACCAAAGATGCCAACAAATAATAATATAAACTTTTGGGCCCACAGCCTAATACTCACTTATCCACCACCGATCTATTCGCTTCTTTCATCCAACGATAGACGCAAACCCAAAATGGCATGCTTCTAATCCAACGAATATCGCGTTCCATCAAACACGATGCTTAAGGTTTTAACTCTATGTGAAATGGATGGTTTCGTAGTGTTACGTGTCAGCCCACAACCATTATCGTGTGCTTTCAAATATTACTGCCTTCCCTCTGAAAGTTGTGCAATAAAACCTCTTACCATTTTGTAAACCCACTTCAAGGTATCACTGTGTTATCAGTAATGCGATTGCTGACGCGAAGTTGTGACGGCGATATCGCATCTCCACATCGCACTCCCCACATCTTATTTCAAATCAGCTCCCAAAGAACATCGCAAATCACATAATTAACATGTATCATAGATCTCAAACCAAGGTTTTATCCATCTGAATGCGATATGCGATGACGATATCGCATCGCAGCATTGCAACCCCTCGATTTATATCACAAATCCATGTAGCGCGCTATTCCGCATCGCATTGCAATATCGGCTATTGTATTAATAGGTGACTCCTCATCGTAAACCTGAACTTCTTCCGCCGAATGCAATATGCGATTTAATCTAGAATTTCCATATCTCACTTCAGAACTATGATAAGATCTTGACCGTTTGCTTGTCCTTCCTGAGCTTCCTCCTGTCTTTAAATGCATTGATCGATCCTGAGCTTCAAACTTATCCTTCTCACCTGCATATGCATCTGGAACATACGATTCCAAGTCTGATTTCTCTCTACTGTGTCATCATTCCATTCCATGATTGATGATTGAGCTTTGACACACTCAATTTCACGCAGGATTTCAAAGATTCATAAAACCTGAAACTTAAATACACCATGACAGAAACAAAATCTTCAGTTATTTCCAAATTTTTCAACTCCAATGAACACACAGAGAATCAATCATTCAATGTATACAGTATAAACTCAGAAATGAGACACAAACTCAAAAATTAGTTCTCTGTATTAAACCCAATATTTACATCGGAATTCTCTTCCTCTGGCCTGATCTTTGGAGTGTAAAAACTCTGGTAAACTTGAATAAGTATATATTATTAATGATGATAGATAAGAGATGATTACAATGGGGAATCACCGAGGCTTTAAATATAGCCTCATGGTGTCCCTTGGTTAAGAGGCATGATCTTTGATCATGCCCTTTCACTTAATAAAACCTAATATAACTATATCTAACTAACAATTAATAAAATTTACATAACATTGCCCCTCTCTTAAATATGCTTTGTCCTCAAAGCATATGTAACGATGGACAATGTTGACGAACGTCTGGGTTTCTTGAGCGGCGGGCTCTTGCTTCCCACATTTTAAAAAGATCATGGAGCATATTCTCGAGTTCAATCTTTTGTTGATCTGGATAGTGAAAATATCTGATATCGATAGGGTCGGATCCTGTCTTGACTTCTGGTGACTCTTCGTGGCTCCTATTTGAATCATCTTCGTCATCAGAGAGGAGGATACGACTTGATCTTCTGGGGCTTAGAATCCATACAACCTGTGTTTCTTCCCTTTCCACTTAAAACTTATAAACTGCGTCTGATGGTTGGCAGAATAAGTACCTAGAGTTTGTAGCCATTGAATTCCTAAGACCACATCTACTCCTCGTAATGGAACTATGTAGAATGGAGATTCTAAATGAAAGTCTTTAATCTGCAATTTGAATTTATGGCATTTTCCTACTTGTTCAAATTTCTTACCATCTGCCACCATTACCTTCATATTAGGCATGGGAAAAGTAAAGAGGTTGAGTCTTTTGGCCATGGTTGAACCTAGAAAATTGTGCATGCTGCCTGTGTCTATTAGAACCATTACATTGTTTTTCTTAATATGTGTTGAAAATGCAGCAAGATGATGGAGCTTAGTGAAATGAAGTCGCCTTCACTAAGTGGGCTCGCAGGCAAATTCTGGCGCAAAGTCTATTTTTAGACATATGGAGCATGGTCCAGGGGTTGCAGTATGTTATTATTGGAGTATTGGTCATGTTGGTAAAAATAGATGGGAATCTATTTTTTTACCTGTAGGTCGATAGGTCGATGTCTATTTTTAGACTGCCTATCCTAAAAATAGGGAAGTCAAATATTATTTACCCTTAATAATATTTGGAATCTAAACAACAGTTTACTCTCTTGGAGCACTTCAGTTCGAGCCTTGGAAGTGGCTCATGCATCTGACAGAGGAATTACGCTATTCCCAAGGGTTTGATGGCATCATGCATGGTTGACTTCAGTTAGGACTTCAGTGGCAGAAGTTTGGTGGAGTTAATGAGGCAGCTAGTGGAGTTGTGTTCTGTTTATTTTAGTTGAACTAGTTGAGATTAGTTTAACTAGCTAATCAATTAGTTATGAGTGGAGTGAATTAAATATTATTTAATTCATTAATTAGTAACTCATTATTCAACTCAAGAACACATCGGTTCACTACAGTGCATGATCAGTTCAGTGGAGACCAGTGAAAGAGGTAGATGAAAGGGTGGAGTTAGCTATCAGTGGCGACATCAGTTGTGCATGAGTTTTGCACCACACTTGGAGGAATTTCCCATGATGATTGCGTTGTCAAGCCAAGGAGATTCGAACCTTGGATCTCTATATAGACAGGCCTGGATTGCGCAATAGAGGCAAGGCAATTGGCGGTGATTTTTGAACCAGTAACCTGTTCAAAACTGAGCTAGATTGTGTGTAACTTTATGAGAAAGTACTGAGTACTTGTGAGGAGTATTGTACTGAGTTTGTTACGTGATTTCTCCATTATAATATACACAATAGCTGCGGGGTTTTCAGCTATAAGCTTTCCCCATACATACTGTGTTAATGTGTATGATGATTTGATGTGTTATCGCTTGTTTTATTTCCACATGTTTGATGATCGAGTGGAAGAGATTATGTGTTGCATATAAATTCGAATTGTATGTGATCAGGATAGTCTCGGTGGATAATTAATCATTATTCAGCAAATTTCTACATGGTATCGGAGCTATTGAAGCAGAGATTGATCATCACGGTGATTACAAACTTATTTCGGTAGACAGAGTCTGCATGCGGGCCAGGTAGCCTCCGGATTCATCTTTCTTCGGAAAGTGAAAGGTCTGGTAAATGCCCCTTGCAGTCGATCTCTGTGCTAGAAATAATTTGTTCTCACAAATCTAGAGCGGTTGAGCTTTGAGGTGGAATTCGAAATTTTGCAGCAGTTTTGTTTTCTTGGTGCCGGTGTTGAAAATGTCTTTCAACGGTTTGCGACTCGAATATGCTCTTGAAGGCAGTTCGAATTATGTTGCATGGAAGGATCGCATGGAGGCAGTATTAGAAGATAATGGTTTGGAGGAGTTCGTAGATACGGATGTCCAAAAGCCCACTGATCCTGCTGAAGTCAAAGCATGGCAAAAGAAGATGGCGAAGTGTCGAAGGATCCTGTTGGAGGGCGTCAAGGATCATATTGTATCCAGCCTGCATGGAAAGGCTTCTCCATATTTAATGTGGAAAGATTTGACAGATCTATTCCAGAGTAAGAGCGACCAAAGGAAGCTGGTGCTCAAAGATAAGCTCAGGAACATCAATATGGAGAAAGGCGACAGTATCGCCAAATACCTCACGAAGTTCACTCAATGGAGAGATGAGCTGGGAAGTGTGGGGGTGACTGTCGAAGACGAGGACATGGTCGACCTAGCTCTCCTTGGTCTTCCGAAGGCTTGGTACTCATATCAAGATAGTGTCAATGGTCGGGAGAAGCTTCTAGGATGGGAGCGCCTTTGGGCGGATCTCATGCAGGAGGAGATAAGGAGGACTACTCGAGATGGATCTTCATCAAAGGGAGCTGATGAAGAAAATTGCGCTTTGGTTGCCAAAGCAAAGAAGGGGAAGGGTAAGAAAACTTCTCAGTCTGGTGCAAAGGGCAAGAAGCAAGATATGGCGAAAGTGAAGTGTTTTCACTACCATGATCATGGACATTATGCTACCAATTGTCCAAAGAAGAAGAAAAACAAGCAAGCGGGAAGATCTGTAGATGGAGAAGCTTTGGCTTCACAGTTCGAGCTTGACTTTTCACTGATCGCATGCTTCGTTTCAAGTGTGATGGGATCGGTGTGGTTCTTGGACAACGGTGCGTCATTTCATATGACGAGAGATCAAGATTTGTTCTCAGATCTGGAGGACAAAGATTTGGGTGTGCACATCGATATGGACGATGATGGTAGATACAGTGCGACTAGTATTGGTACCATATCCTTTCAGAGGGAGTCTGGTAAACCCTTTGTATTGAAGGATGTCATGCATGTACCTGGATTGAAGAAGAACTTGATCTCTGTGGAGATGTTGGAGGATAAGGGGTATGATGTGGTCTTCAGCGAAGGAAAAGCCTTCCTGCGCAGTAAGACTAATGGAGAGACTCGGAAGATAGGGGTTCGAACCAAGAACCTTTATTAGTTGCAGGTAGATGGCTGCGCAACAATGGCATGCAAGGCGGGAGAAGTGGTGAGCCAGGATGATGAGGGCGAATTGTGGCACAGGAGATTGGGCCACCTTCACCATGGAGCTTTGAAGATTCTGCAACAGATTTCTACTGGGCTTCCTAAGGGCACCCTTGCGCAGTTAGATCAACGCAAGGGGTGTACCTTGGGGAAGTATGTGAAAGCCACCTTTCACGAGAAGCATAGTCGTGCCACGACGATCCTTGAGAGAGTTCACACAGACGTGTGTGGTCCTTTCTCAGTTGCTTCGACAACAAAGCACAAGTATTATGTGATCTTTGTTGATGATTTCTCTCGAAAGTGCTGGATCTTCTTCATGCAGAAGAAGAGCGATACATTCGCGAAGTTATGTGAGTTTAAAGCACTGGTCGAGAAGGAGTCGGGGAAGAAGGTGATTTCTCTAAGGAGTGATAACGGTGGTGAATTCATCTCGGCTGAATTCAAGGAGTTCTGTAGCACAGAAGGGATTCAGAGAGAGCTCATCGCACCCCATAACCCACAGCAGAATGGGGTGGCTGAGCGGAAGAACAGAACGATCGTGGGTGCTGCACGAGCGATGTTGCATGATCAGGGCCTACCCCTTCACTTGTGGGCTGAGGCATGCAATACAGCAGTGTATGTGCAGAACCGTTGTCCTCACAAGGTTCTTGGCATGAGTACACCAGAGGAGGCTTATTCTGGCAAGAGGCCTGATATTTCCCATTTGCGGATTTTCAGATCTCCTGTCTACATGCATGTGATGAAGGATGCGAGAAGGAAGCTTGATCCAACTGCTGAAGTTGGAATATTTGTGGGGTACACTGATACACCTCATAACTATCGAGTGTATGTGCCAGACAGTCGCAAGACTGTTGTGCGACGGGATATAAAATTCCAGGAGGAGAAAGCCATGCAATGTTCGCTTGAGAGGGAGCTACACTTGCATGCAGATGAGGAGCTGTTAGTTCCTAAGGAGGAGCTTCCGGATGTGGATCAGCCACAAGAGGAGGTTCAGGAGGTGGAAGAAACCACCCAGGCAGCGCCAACCATCAGAGGGCGCATGCGCACTACAGAAGCTGAGCGACTGGCTCGGGATGCAGAGAAGGTTGTAGGGCCACCTACAGCACAGCGCAGACAGAGACAGTCACCGGATCGGTACACTGGATACATGGCTCTTATGAGTCAATGTGTTGTGACAGAGCCATCCTCTTTTGAGGAAGCTGTGGAGGAAACCGCATGGGTTGATGCCATGATCGAAGAATATGATTCGATCATCAGGAACAGTGCATGGGAGATTGTCCCAAGACCGGTTGGGAAATCAGTTGTAGGTTCGCGATGGATATACAAGGTGAAGCAGGCGGCTGACGGGAGTGTGGAGAAGTACAAGGCGAGATTTGTCGCCCGTGGCTTCTCACAGATCGAGGGGATTGACTATGAGGAGACTTTTGCAACTGTCGCAAGGTACTCTTCCATACGGACGATCCTTGCTCTCTCAGCGCAGATGGGGTGGCACATTCATCAGATGGATGTGAAGACTGTGTTCCTCAACGAAGTCATTGAGGAGGAGGTGTACATAGAGCAGCTTGAAGGTTTTGAGATCTTCAGCAGTGAGTCGCATGTGTGCCGACTCAAGAGAGCACTGTACGGGCTGAAGCAAGCACCTCGTGCTTGGTACACTCAGATAGACAGCTACTTCACCGGGCTTGGATTCTCCAAGAGTGAGGCAGATCCAAACCTGTACCAGATTGTGGTGGAGGGGAAGCTGTTGATCATCGTACCGTATGTAGATTATCTGATTTTGACTGGAAATGAGCAGTTGATACTTTCATGCAAGGAGGATCTTGCACAAGAGTTTGAGATGAAGGACTTGGGCATCCTTCATTATTTCCTGGGATTGGAGATTTGGCAGCGCAACAGAGGACTGTTTGTTTCTCAGGGCAAGTATGCCCGGGAGATTTTGGAGAGGTTCAACATGCAAGGCTGCAAGCCTGTTGACACTCCTCTTCCTGGTGGTTGGAGGAAGGAGGATGATACTTCAGCGAAGGTAGTGGATGCCACTGTCTATCGACAGTTGGTGGGGTCGCTTATGTATCTGGTCAATACACGACCCGATATATGCTATGCAGTTAACCAGCTTTCGCAAGCTATGGTTAAGCCTACCAAGCTCTTTTGGAAGCTGGGCAAGCATGTATTGTACTATGTCGAGGCCGCGATGGGATATGAAGTCTATGGTACGACGGAGGATGGAGAAGCTTTACGCTTCCATGATGCAGATTTGTGAGGCCCGAGATAGGAAGAGCACTTCTGGAGGAGTTTTCAGCATTGGGTCGACAGCAGTTTCCTGGTACAGCAGGAAGCAGAGATCCGTGGCACTCGGTTCAGCAGAGGCCGAGTACATGGCAGCTAGCTTGGCTGCATGCGAGGCTATTTGGATGAGGAAGATCCTCGTTGGATTGTTCGAGTTGCATTTGGAGCCTACAGTGATTTACTGTGATAACCAGAGTTGCATTAAACTCTCGGCTAATCCAGTATTTCATGATAGATCCAAACACATCGACATCAAGTACCATCATATCAGAGATTGTGTTCAGCGGAGAATCATGATGCTTTCATATGTTCCCACGGAGGATCGGGATGCCGACATCCTGACGAAGGCGCTCACCAGGAGCAAGTTCGAATTCCACAGAGGCAGGATAGGGGTTGCAGATAATCCATATCTTGCTGAGAGGGAGTGTTGAAAATGCACCAAGATGATGGAGCTTAGTGAAATGAAGTCGCCTTCACTAAGTGGGCCCGCAGGCAAATTCTGGCGCAAAGTCTATTTTTAGACTATGTCTATTTTTAGACATATGGAGCATGGTCCAAGGGTTGCAATATGTTATTCTTGGAGTATTGGTCATGTTGGTAAAAATATATGGGACTCTATTTTTTGACCTATAGGTCGATAGGTCGAAGTCTATTTTTAGACTGCCTATCCTAAAAATAGGGAAGTCAAATATTATTTACCCTTAATAATATTTGGACTATAAACTTCAGTTTACTCTCTTGGAGCACTTCAATTCGAGCCTTGGAAGTGGCTCATGCATCTGACAGAGGAATTACGCTATTCCTAAGGGTTTGGTGAGCTCATGCATGGTTGACTTCAGTTAGGACTTCAGTGGCAGAAGTTTGGTGGAGTTAATGAGACAGCTAGTGGAGTTGTGTTCGGTTTAATTTAGTTGAACTGGTTGAGATTAGTTCAACTAGCTAATCAACTAGTTATGAGTGGAGTGAATTAAATATTATTTAATTCATTAATTAGTAACTCATTATTCAACTCAAGAACACATCAGTTCACTACGGTGCATGATCAGTTCAGTGGAGACCAGTGAAAGAGGTAGATGAAAGGGTGGAGTTAGCTATCAGTGGCGACATCAGTTGTGCATGAGATTTGCACCACACTTGGAGGAATTTCCCATGATGATTGCGCTGTCAAGCCAAGGAGATTCGAGCCTTGGATCTCTATATAGACAGGCCTGGATTGCGCAATAGAGGCAAGGAAATTGGCGGTGAGTTTTGAACCAGTAACCTGTTCAAAACTGAGCTAGTTTGTGTGTAACTTCATGAGAAAGTACTGAGTACTTGTGAGGAGTATTGTACTGATTTTGTTACATGATTTCTCCATTATAATATACACAATAGCTGCGGGGTTTTTAGCTATAAGCTTTCCCCATGCATACTGTGTTAATGTGTATAATGATTTGATGTGTTATCGCTTGTTTTATTTCCGCATGTGTGATGATCTGAGTGGAAGAGATTATGTGTTGCATATAAATTCGAATTGTATGTGATCAGGATAGTCTCGGTGGATAATTAATCATTATTCAACAAATTTCTACAATATGTCCTCTTAACCTTAGGGTTTGAGGTTGTGATATGCCTGTCATAGCTGATAATGACACTTGTGGAATAGTTTCGCCGTCCACTTCTGGAGAGAACTCTAAGTTGTCTTCTAATCCTTCTATACACGAATCAGTACTGTTAGCGTCGTTAGTTGCTTCACAACTGTATAGATTTTTCGCTTTTCCATTAGCACATCTGTGCTTAGGGTCCCAGTTTTCACCGCAGCGTTTGCACTTGCCCTCACGCATTCTTTGTTTTTCCATACTAGATTTTTCTTCTTCACGAGGATGGACAGGGACATATTTTGTGTCATCTATATTTTCAGATTGAGTAAACTGTCGCCTCGAATATACTTTTTCTGGTTTTGATAATCTTTCAAATTTATTTTCAGCAGCTTTTGCTTTTTGCCTTACTACTTCTATAGACGTAATTTCATGTAGTTCTAGCTCTTCCTATATGTGGATTTTAAGTCCTGAGATGTAAGACTGGATTAGACGAGATTCCGACAACCCTGGTACTCATGTTGCCAAGGTCTCCCATTCTCGAGTGTACTCATCCACATCTCCTTTTTGGCGTAATTTGATAAACATTGAAAAGAATTTTTATTCTTTTATGCCTTGAAACCTTTTGAAGAATGCATCCTTAAATTTCCTCCAACTGATAGCGAGCGTCGTCTTTTTCCACCACATATACCAATTATATGCTTCTCCTTCCATTTTCATGGAAGCATATTTAATTTTTTCATCATCACTAGTAATGTCATAAATCTCAAAATATTCTTCCACTTTATTAAGCCATGCAACGCTATTTTTTTCATTACCATCAAATTTGGGTAGGTCAATCTTGGCTTTTCGCTGATATGCTAATGGTGGAACAAGAAGGGGATATTGATTAGTGAATGCATTCCAGAGCTGCTTATTTTGAAAATCTGCATTACTATCTTCTTGATGATGTGGGGAATCAGTCTTTTCTTGATGCTCTTCTGAGTTCCCTGAATCTGCGGTATTGTTTTGTTGATTTTGTTCCATGTTAGGAGATATTGGGGATTGTGTCTGACTCAACTTATCTATCTTATCATTTAGCTTGTTGAAGAGCTCCGTCATATTGTTCATTGCTTTGTTCTGCCTTTCTGTGGCCTCGTGATGATTTAGCCACATTTGTCTTTCTATTCGATTTGTCGTATCATGAATTTTTTTGATGTCGTTGGAGTGCCCTGAAACTGTACTTTCAAGATCGACTAATCTTTTTCCGAATTCTTCGGCATTATTAGTGATCTGTTTCTCGAGAACCACCAATTTTTTCTGGAATTCAGCCATTGACATTGATGACGACATCGAACGCGTATGAGGTGGGGAGTATTTTTCTGCCAGTTTCTCTCCTTCTTCTCTTCTTCTTATATAAACTAAAATTCGTCACTTATATATTTAAAACGCTGTATCGTATATTTTAAAACGTTGTATCGTTCCACCTGTTATCGAATTGAGTCGTTACCATTGTTTAAGCCATCGAGGATTGTTCGATTTGTCGAGCCACGTCCAGTTTGGAATCAACACCACTCGATATCATTTGCGGGTTGCCAGTTCAAGACGTCGTCGCTCTGTCAACAGTGACACGAATCACTCTGCCAGTTCAATACACCGTCGCGTGGCTCGACAAAGGTGGATGTCCAAACCTTTCCAATTGTAAAGCGAATGCCCACAAATACACAGATTTCAGGAATTTCAGCGTGTATGGATTCGAGTAGGGCATTGGTTGAACGCAATCTAGCCTGCGTAGAAAGGATCCCATGCTGGTGGGGAGTGAAACTGCAATGCGAATTTTTCACTGTAATATTTATTCCAGACCCCGCGTTTGTCACCGCCTGTGTATGCTTGACACACGGTAATTCAAAAAGGTAGGATCAATGGCAGCAGAACAGGCAACATAGTCGTGTGCACAACTAGAATTCCCAACTGAGAGTTTGACAGATGGCTGCCTTACCCTCTGATACCACTGAATTATATTGGACAAAATTCGGCTTATATGCACAAGACACAAGTGATACAAATATTGTCCTTCGAGAGCATATATAGACCACAAATATAATAAGATTTTCCTGTCACTGGCCAGGCAACAAGGCGCAGAGAAAATAGCAGCGGATGGGGATTGACCTTGGGACAGTGTGAGTGCTGGCGGAAGGAGAATACAGAGATGGATAAGGCGTTGATAAGATGCAGGGAATTGGGCGTAAGCGTGAGGGAAACGTTGTTCGAGATTAATTAATTAATATTGGAAAGTGGACTGTCCGCAGTGATAATAGAAATCGATATGAATGCTGTATGGAGGCGGAATAATGGAGTGTATGCTGTAGCGTGGGGAAAATTTATTTATTATATTTTTTTTTTTAATTTTTTTTTAAAACGCAGAGTGGGAGTGAGGGACAGATCGGATATGAGAGGAGATGGCTACAATTTTTCTTTTAAAACCAATACTGTCCACAAGCACTTGAAAAAATCTGCAATTCTGGAATCACTGCTGAACAGTTTGGAAAGCAATACTGCACTTATTTAAAAAAAAATCCTGAAATTTCCTTCGAAATTCTTTAACCATAATTCTGGAATTCTGGAATTCCTTAATTCTGGGTGATCACACAGATCCCGAAGAGCGATGGCTCCGATACCAATGGAGTGTAAAAACTCTGGTAAACTTGAATAAGTATATATTATTAATGATGATAGATAAGAGATGATTACAATGGGGAATCACCGAGGCTTTAAATATAGCCTCATGGTGTCCCTTGGTGAAGAGGCATGATATTTGATCATGCCCTTTCACTTAATAAAACCTAATATAACTATATCTAACTAACAATTAATAAAATTTACATAACAATCTTCTGTATCAGTGGCCTTTTCTTCCTATTGCCCATAGGCTTCCAATTCAAACTCTACTTCTCTATCCTAAATCTCTCTCTATCTTCTATGCCTTTGACGCTTACAATTTATACAAATGGTTCTGAAACCAATTCTGGTTTTAGATCCTCTATTTTCTCAAAAAATTCCTAAGAATCCTCTAAGTCCTACAATTTCTTCTTAATCCCTAAGGATCCACTCTAATCCACAAAATCATGAAAAAAATTTCTAATCTAAGATTTACAATTAATTCCCAAATCTTCCAATTCCTAATTCTCTCATGTTTTCCAGCATTCGAGAACATTTACAACTGCTTCACCAATTAAACCCTATTTTAAAATATCTCTCATTATAATCATTATAATCATGATCTCTTGATCATGTGTTTTCAACCTTTAGCCTCCTGGATCCCATACTTTGTTTTGCTGCTGTCCATAAGCTGTATCATTCTTATGTTGTACTTCTCTGGGCTTCCATATTTTATTTTGCATCTTCCTGCTAGCTATGCTTTCACAGTCTGTTCTTTTCTTTTCTTTTTTGTTGTTACTTTGCTTCCTTGCTGCCTTTTTCTGAGACACCTTCATCATCAACCTCCTTATTCTTTCAATTTCTATGTCCAGTTTATCTTCTAACTGGTAACCACTCTGCCTTTTGTTGTTGCTTCCAATTTCTGCTGCAAATATTACTCCAAATACTATTGCTTTGTACATTGCTATAGATGTTGTTGCATATGTTGCCGCCTCCCAAGCTTCCTGAATATCTTTGAAGATATCTCCCTCTGTAGCATTCTTCTTCTGCTCACTACCTGCAAATTCACTTTTAAAAAATGAATTATCATTTGATTCTTTAACTGCAGTAACATATTCATTCATTCTGCTTTGTATACAAGTAAGCATAATTAATTTTGGAAAACTAGTATCTGCTCCTGCTTCTACCATAACTCCAAACATTTCCACTTCAGTGTCTGCAATTCCTTTCTCTGACACAGTTGTTTCGACAAGCATTTCAGCCATTCCCTTTGTACTTGTTTCATCTCAACCACATCATCAATATGTTGCAATTGAGTTTCAACACATCCTTCTTCTTCTTTTTTTACAACCTTCAGAAATTGTCCTTCACCTCCTTGATTGATTCTGGCAATCAATTCAAATTCCTCAAACATTGTATCTTCATTCAAGACAATTTCAAGAGATGGATTGCCTTCTACAACACCTGTAAACATAGTCAAATTGTCAATTTCAAAATCACAAGACCCGATGGTCTTATTTGATGATCCAATCACTAAATCTTCTTCTCGCAGTTCCAAGTCTCTTTCAGGACTTAGAAAATCTTCACTGTCTTTCTTTCCAGCTTCCAAGGTTATCTCCATTGTTCCAATCACCATGATATAATGATGATCCTCCACTATGTTTTCATCTAACATCGTTTCCCTTTTATTAGATTCTCTGACATTTTCCATTTGTTGTCCTTCTTTTCCTGCATAATTAACACATGAATTATCAGTATTAAAAATACAAGGTCTCAATGCCTCTTCCTCCTCTGGCAACATTTCAATATGTTGCTTTGAGTTTTTGTTTAATTCCTTTGTCAGCACATCAGTATGCTGATTTAAATTCTCCATGAGACTGTCAGCTAGTCTCTCCTTCTTATCATCTGTTTCAAGAATGTCTCTCTGCTTTGGTTCACAACAATGAACTTCTTCAATTTGCTGAATCATTCTTACATCCTTATCTTCTGTTTCCTGACTGTCATTCATGACAATTTCTTTGTCTTTCACATTCAGTAATTTATCCTGAGCATAGATCCTCTGCTTTTCCAACTCTCTTCTTTGAAGATCTAACTTTCTATATAACTCAACACTTTCAATTGGGATAGAATTTGGAAACTTCACATGACTTTCCATACCTTCACTTGTTGTTGACCAATCATCAGATTGCTCCTTTTCCTCTGCTTCAATACTCTACTTTTTATTCCCATGAGACCCCTCTGTCTCCTTTTGTTTCTGAGATCTTGCTATCTCAGCATCATTCTGAACAGAATTCAGATTCAACTTCTTCTCCTTAACAAAGTTCAAATTTTGTTCAACATCCTATGATGTACCTGCAATCATGCACGATTCATTATTTTTAAAAACACAAGACCTTTCAGTCTCGTTTGCTTCTTCAAGCATTTCTCCTTGAGCAGATTTGCATGTGGAATCCTCAAATTCTATCCTTGACTCAAAAAATTTGAGTTCTTCCTTCCATAAAGCAATCTCCTTCTGCCTCCACTTCATTTGTAATGGGTGCCAAATTACCTTCTTTCCCTTCAGTGGAAATATCCATCCTTCTCTCTGGTTTTCCGCATGCTACCATAACAGTACAGATTGAATTACCAATATATTCCAAATCTGTTGAATCTATATCGGGATAAGATCGTATTAATCAAGTCACTGATATGTGTCTTATAGCCGGTATTTTCCTAATTACAGCATGTGAAACCTCACCCCTTGTAGTTGATTTCATACTAAGCAGTATAACCTTGGCACTCTGATTTATGTTACTATTGGTACTGAGGCTAGAAATTATGAGGCTGGTGAAAATGGGAATATTACTGATGGGAATTCTCCTGTAATTGATCCTGCTGGTTCTAATGAAGCTGCTTGAAATGCTGGTTATTCTGCTTCAACTGCTGTTGATTCTACTTCTTGATCAATAGCTTAAGTCTTGCTTTTATGTCAGCAAGTTGTCTGTCAAGCTCCTCTTGACTCATCAACTCTATGTCACCTAAAATGACATCTTCTTTATTATCTTTATGGCATTCTTTAGAGCCTCTTCTTTGATCCTCCATGATCATCTTCTTCATCTCTATGAGCTCCTCACTCACTACGAGTTGCACTAAGCCTCTGCAACAACAAGTCCTCCCTGCTGCCACTTACCTCACCAATCCCCTCTTTGGACTTGGTCTTTTGGCAAGCACTGGTTCTCTATCTCTGGAACCTCTTGAGCACTTTCTTCTGCTCTCTCTAGGCTTATATCCTCAACTCACCTTCTCTTGAGAACACTTCAGCTGTTCTCCCTATCCAACCTTTAGCTGGAATATTAGGTTCACTGCCATCATCATCAAAATCTTTGTCTTCATCTTGTCTTCAACCAGAATTCTGCAATCACAATTTTCAAACCAGATTAAAATGATCTCACCTTCAAGATCTCTGCATGTCCTTGTCCTCTTCATTGATAGTACTTTGAATGTGTTGTTCTCATGTATTTTTTCAATTTCCTGTTACACATCAACTTTGTATTTCTGATGCTTACCAGATTTAGAATCTGATCTCCTCTTATTTTTCCCATCACACATGCATTTAAAAAAAAAATCTTTAATTTTCAAAAGAGATTTTCCTACTCTGATACCAAAATGATGCAACCTTGGCTGCGTTTACCCACTTCTACGCATATAAAAATGCCATACTCATTATGCTCAGGAATTTTTATTTCTATATATTCAATGATACCCTCTTAATCCAAACCATGCATATAAAATTTAATTATGCATACCCACATCTATTTCAACCCACATATATGGTGACTTTTCACGCGGAAGATTTTCTTCTTTACTTAAAACCTATGGTTAAAACCATAATAAAATTCACTTCATGAATATCGAATCAACATTCGACTTTGGTTAAAATACCAAAGATGCCAACAAATAATAATATAAACTTTTGGGCCCACAACTTAATACTCACTTATCCACCAACGATCTATCTGCTTCTTTCATCCAACGGTAGACACAAACCCAAAATGACATGCTTCTAATCCAACGAATATCGCGTTCCATCAAACACGATGTTTAATGTTTTAACTCTATGCGAAATAGATGGTTTCGTAGTGCTACGTGCCAGCCCACAACCACTATCGCTTGCTTTCAAAGATTACTGCCTTCCCTCTCAAAGTTGTGCGATAAAACCTCTTACCATTTTGTAAACCCACTTCAAGGTTTCACTGTGCTATTAGTAATGTGATTGCCGACGCGAAGTCGCAATGGCGATATCGCATCGCCACATCGCACTTCCCACATCTTATTGCAAATATGCTCCTAAAGAACATTGCAAATCACATAATTAACATGTATCATAGATCTCAAACCAAGGCTTTCTCCATCTAAATGTGATATGCGATGATGATATCACATCGCAACATCGCAACCCCCCAATTTATATCGCAAATCCATGTAGCATGCAATTTCACATCGCATCACAATATCGGCTATTGTATTAATAGGTGACTCTTCATCGTAAACCTGAACTTCTTCCGCCGAATCCGATATGCAATTTAATCTGGACTTTCCATCTCTCGCTTTAGATCTGCGATAAGATCTTAACCGTTCGCTCGTCCTTCCTGAGCTTCCTCCTGTATTTAAACGCGTTGATCGATCCTAAGCTTCAAACTTATCCTTCTCACCCACATACGCATCTAGAACATACAATTCCAAGTCCAATTTCTCTCTACTATGTCATCGATCCATTCTGTGATCGATGATTGAGCTTTGACACACGCAATTTCACGCAGGATTTCAAAGATTCATAAAACCTGAAAATTAAATACACCATGATAGAAAAAAAATCTTCAGTTATTTCCAAATTCTTCAACTCCAATGAACACACAGAGAATCAATCATTCAATGTATACAATATAAACTTAGAAATGAGACACAAACTCAGAAATTTAGTTTCTCTGTATTAAACCCAATATTTACATAGGAATTCTCTTCCTCTGGCCTGATCTTCTGTATCAATGGCCTTTTCTTCCTATTTCCCGTAGGCTTCCAATTCAAACTCTACTTCTCTATCCTAAATCTCTCTCTATCTTCTATGCCTTTGAGGCTTACAATTTATACAAATGGTTCTGAAACCAATTCTGGTTTTAGATCCTCTACTTTCTCAACAAATTCCTAAGAATCCTCTAAGTCCTACAATCTCTTCTTAATCCCTAAGGATCCTCTCTAATCCACAAAATCATGAAACAAATTCCTAATATAAGATTTACAATTAATTTCCAAATCTTCCAATTCCTAATTCTCTCATGTTTTCCAGCATTCGAGAACATTTACAAATGCTTCACTAATTAAATCCTTTTTAAAAATATCTCTCATTATAATCACTCAAACTCTAAACAAATTATTTTAATTTGTTACATAGGAAACCAACTTTCGTTAAAACACAAGGTCCCCTATGTCTACTAAATTATAATGAAATTTCTGAGCCGGATGCTCCTTCTTCAAAAATCATTAAGAATGCATAATAACTAATGCCTAGTTCCCTTACTATGTGTGATCTCTCTTTTTCTCTAGCTATCATGGAAACTCTTGAGATTATAGGGTTGAAGATTTTAAGCTTTGAAATAAATAGTGAAGATACACTATAGTGAATTATTTAGACCCAATATCCTTATAACAATGTTGGAGATAATGGGTGTAACTCATGGGCTCAAGGGAAGTTGAAGGACTTTTACCACTAATAAAAGAGTCGACTATAAATTTAATCCATGAATGAGCAAATTATGTTGGTATGTAATGAATAATTCTATTGTTTGTCATCTATATTCATGCTTTCAAGATGGAAAAAGTGGAGGAATAAAATCTTAGGAATATTTTTACCATCAAGACCTAGTTTGGAAAATTGGGGCTTGAAATATTTCGAGAGAGGCACCAAACGACATTTTTTGAGGGTAAAAATTTGCCATTTTTTGGGGGTAAAACTTTGTCACTTTAGCACATCACCTTTTTTTCTTATTTTACACACAAAAATATTTCCAACTATACAATAATTTCATCAATCATATAGAACTCTCCAATGGTGCAAGAATAACGTATTTATGCCACCATAATTAGAGAGGATGCAATTTTACCCCCCATAATTCATGGAAAAGGGGTTAGCCACATGTTTATGATGAAGAAGACTCTAGAAGAGTCTAAATTTTAATTATGGTTAAGAGTTGAGGTCATCAAATCTAACCACTAATAGGCTATTTTGTTGAGTTATAACTAAGGTATTATGAGGAAAAGGAGTTCCATTCTTTTGAGTGCATTTGTTCCATAGATGAGTAAAAATAGTTGAGAGGGATATGATATATAAAACACAGAGGGGAATTATGCATTGTAGTATCCCATAGGCAACAATCCATACTTCTTTGTACTTGCATACATTTTCTATTCAAATAAAGAGAGCATAGCGACCTCACCTTCCAACTAGGTTTTTCTCCCAAAATGGTTTCCTCGGTCAAATATTGTGTCAAATGTGTGTGAGATATTTTTTTGTTCTCTATTTTGGCATAATTTTAATCTGCATGCATATGCTATTAACAATAATATATAGATCTATATATCTAAAGAGAAATATAATTGTAATAGTGTATATTTTGGATTTTTAAGTGTAATTTTATCATATCTATTGTGATGAACTATCCAGTGGAATATCCAAGGATGTTTATGGATAGAGATTTGCAGGGGATCTATATCGACTAGGAAAAAAGTCTTAAAACCCTAATCATGGTCGATGAATTTGTGAATAACCCTCGTGATCTTACAAAGGAGAGGTTTCCATGGATGGAACAAAAAGTCACAGATATAAATTGTAATGTAAATCTTCTCATGATGATCCTAAGAAAAAAGATTTGGATTTTTAGAGAAGATGTGGATTCTAATGCAGAGGAAAAATTAGAGGAGAAATAAGGGGATCAAGAAGAAACAAAGAACCCGTCAAAGAAAGGACCCAAAAAATCTAAATCATTGGTTGCAACAACTTGAAGTGTATTTCAATGTCCATCAAATTGAGGGAAAATAGAAGATTTATTTTGTGCAACTGAAATTAGAGGGCCATGTCATGACCTGGTGGGAAATCCACATAAAGACCTTGATGTTGGGGGGAGAACCTCTAGTGACTAATTGGGACGACTTCAAAACCCTCATGAAGTCTCAGTTTTACCCTATTGGGTATGACTATGACCAGTTGATCCGGTAGCACTACTACAACCAAAAGCAAGGGAAAAACACATAGGAGTACATCACATAGTTTATAAAGATGATCATAATGTTGGTTATCTCCCCTAAGAACCTAGAATTAATCGTCAAATATTTTGGGGTTCTATATCGCCATCTACGGGATAAAGTGATGTTTTTCATTCCTAGATCAGTGGATGAGTCTTGTGTGTAGACACAATACCTGGAAACATAAGCCTAAAGAAATGGAAATCAAGTGGATCAAAGCAAAAGGGGAAACGTAACGGTTCTAAGGAGGGGAATAAGATGTAGAAAGGGGGAAAAAATAAAACTACATCACCCATGACACATTAGTGCAAATATCTTAGAAACTAATACAACATTTACATCCACACATAAGTGAAGTGCTAGAAGTTACATCTAGAGCTTAACCCGAAGAACAGAAAAAAGACAATAAGAAGAATCTCATGGCCATCGAATCGAGAAACCAAGTTGAAATAAACTCATATGTGGATGAGAAGATCATATGTACATCAATGTAAGAGGTGAATCTAAGTAACCTTCAACAACAAGAAAGAAAGAAGTGACCAAAATATATAGGTCAAGAAGGCCAATATTGATGCTATATTTGACTCACGATTGTAGGAAAATCTCATTGCAGTAAAGCTAGTCAAGAAGTTGGGGTCGGAAGTTCATGATCATCTAAGATCATATCCATTTGGATGGGTAAATAAGAATGTGGATTTGAAGGTAAAAAAATAGTGCACACTTAGATTTGCCATGGGTGTTGAATTTATTGATGAAGTAGAGCTAGATGTGGTTTCCTTTGATGTATGTGGAGTTATGTTTGGGAGTCCCTATATGTACATGTGAGATGAAATATTCATACAAAGAGCCAATTGACATCAACTCATTAAAGATGGAAAATCGTTCACCATCAATGTCCACAATGGTGAGTCGAAAATTTTGTCGCCTATTTCTAAGAGAAAATTAGTATATAGAAGAGTGAGTAACAGGAAAGGCATTCCTAGAGGGCTGTACTAAGAAACCAAAAAAAAAAACTAGAAGAATTATTCAGGAGCGCATTGACCCACCTCCGGAAAATCAACAAAAAAGACGAGATTCTATAAACAAGACACGACCATGAGGATAAAGTTTCCTTGAATAAATTGATTTTTTCGAGTTTCTAGAGATCATGAGCGCATTTAGGATTAGATTGTAACCTTTCAATGATTTGATCTAGATTGTAGGTATTGTTATAAATATAGTGTGCAAGCATGTAAAAGTGAAACCATTATATGAATATTATTCTCGTCAAGCCCAAAGAGGCCATATGTAATTGTTTTCATTTAATAGAAATATCCCTATGCTGTTAATTTGCATGTAATTATATTATTTCCTCAGATCCATACAAATTCTCATGGTTATTTATGAAAGTCTTCGAGTTCTAATTGCAGATTGATTGAACCTAAATCATGCAAGGTGAGATTCCATCAATGGTAGTTACCATCATGTGAACGACACATGGTACTAGGATGTTGTATCGAAAATACCCAAACACGTGATGAAAATTTTAAATCAGTTGAGCTAGCAAGCCAAATTCAAGCCAAATTATGATGCAAAAGCATTTGAGCTTCCAAGCCATCAAGATTTTTGAAGAAAGTCTCCAAAAGAGATTTCTATATTGTAAAATAATTATAATTACTCAATTGTAAATATTCTTAGTTCTTTTAATTATTATGGAATAGTTTTAGTAGAATCTATGGATAGGTGATATTTTTTCCATAAGGAAAAATCTAATTTACCTTGAAAATAATGAGATTTAAGGAATAAATCATGAGAGTTTTAGGGAATAAATTAAGGAATGATTTATGGATGTGGAAAAATTTAATTTTCTTCTAACTTTTTATTTATCATTGTAAGAATGCGAGAAAGGATAATGGTCAAATGAATGTGGAATTAGACCAAGAGAGAAATGTATGATTACGAGTTTATGCATGTACAAATTTCCTTTGTTTAATGGAAATCTAGATTTTCCAAAGGCTCTATGTATGAATCTTTGTATTAATGTGTGTTATGTTAAATTTTTTGAGATGTGGTGAATAAAAATTAGTTAGAAAATAACAGAATATTTTCATGCCATCAAGATTGGAAAATAGTTCACCTGTGTGAGAGATTGTAGAGGAAGTAAATGAGATTTATAGAACTTGTTTAGAGAATATTTTAGGTAGAATTCTCATTTGGAATTCTAGGTAGATAAAGATTGAATTTGAGTAGAACCTATTGAGGTTCCAAATTATATAGGGGTCTCAAGGATGTAGAACTGAGTTGCAGGAAAAGTCGAATTTACCTGAATGAAGTGGTATTAGAGAAAAAAATATTCCTATGTGTATTTTGGAGGAGAATCAATAGAAGAAGGTACAGGTTGATTGACAATCTGGTAAGAGATTTGTTTTCTATATTCAGGTGATATCAAAGGAAGATTTGCAGCACCATAGGGCAATGAGTACTCGTATGGTTCCAACAAAAGAGAACTAAGAATATTCCAAAATACCAAACTCAAGAGAAAGTTTGGTGAGATATCATGTAACAAGGTGGAGACTTATTAACTATAAATGCTTGTTGCAACTCACAATTAAATTTGTTACAAGAAGTTGATGAAAACAATTTTTTGTCTCTCTTCACTTTAGTTTTGTTTAGTCGCGCTCATGGATTTATGAATGATGTCCCCACTATGGTTTTGTTGTATTCTTTGTCGTGTGCATACATGCAACATCAATTCCTTAGGATTAGCTCACATGATTGTTACATGTAGTATTAATTCATGAAAAAATTCAATCAATTAATGCATCAAGACATCAATACATTAATCTATGATTGGCATACACAACTAATTCATAAAGAAAATTCATATTTAATTTAATTGTTATACTATTACATAGTATCTATTAGCACCTTGGAAGGTATGTTCACCCTTCAATGTATGCCTCGTTTCAATGCCCAAAGGCTACAATTTATAGGGGAAATTAAATTTTCATGGATCACTTTGAATCCAAGATTTTTTCCATGAATCTCTCAACAAAATCCATAAAATTTCTCCCAATCCCTGGAAACTAGGAAAAATAATACATTTGTGGAAACCTTATCCTCATGGCCACATCTTCTTTCTAGACACTCATATTTTTTGTTGATTTTCCATAGGTTTGTCTATGCTCCTACATTCTCTGCTTCTCTGAGCTATATTCGCAACCAAACATGGAGACATCCTTGGAGAGGAGGATGAAGAGAATGAGAGACTTAGTGCAAGTCTCATGAACTATTTGGGAAGTTCAAATCAACATCAGAAGTTGATTTCTGAGGCATCAAATAAGGCCACAAAGCCTTATGAATTTAAATATAATTATTTGTGTATGAATTAATGAAGAATTCCAACATCTTTGTATAATCTTGAATTAAGTGAGAGGTAAATTTTTTGTGCATGTGTATTTGTTTTGTAGGACAGATATGAGAAATATATGTATGAGCAGAGCGCGAACAAATTCAAGTCAAAGAATTCGAGGGAGGCTCTTATGAGTAAAATAACCCTGTAGGTTGAGGATAATATTCCTTATCATAATATGGATATGAATAAGTTCATAAGATAGTAAACTTATGAGGCTTCACAAATTTATTAATGAAGCGCTGTCTATTGTGGCTTATCTAAATGAGAATATACTTGATCTCAAGATTGAAATTGTAATATACATGGAACAACTTGAAATATTGATATAGAATTAACTTGAAGTTTTATTGACGGAATTAAATTAATCTAAAGCACTAATTCATTAGCGATTGGTCATGTGTGTAATATGATCATAAATCAATTTATGGTCAGTTGGGTTTTGGCCATATGTTTATTAGATAATATGCTACGTGAGTGAAATTTGTAGGAAAAGTCAGATTTTCCTTCTATCAAAGAGTTTATACAGGCATATAGGGATGTGCTCCGAGAGCCTAAAGGGTTGCCACCAAAGAGGGAAGTGGAGCACGAGATCCAACTATTTTCAAACTCCCCATTGCCAAACATTGGGTTGTACAGGAAGTTTATTATAGAAGCGAAGTGATGTGAAGAAACTATTGCAACAACTACTGGAAGATGGTGTCATTTAACTGAGCACATCATGTGGGTCACTTATAATCATTGCGCCAAAGAAGGATGGGATTTGGTGGATGTGTATAGATTACAAGGAATTGAAAAAAATCACACTCAAGAACAAGTACCCCCTACTTAAGATAGATGTTCTTCTATATCAATTGTAGCAAGAAAAATACTTCACCAAGCTAGACTTAAAGTCTATATATCACCAGGTTCAAGTTAGAGTAGAAGATACCTGGAATACCAACTTAAAAACTAAGAAAGGTTTGTATGAGTGGTTATTCATGCCATTTGGCCTATGAAATGCACCATCTACACTTATGAGATTAATGAATGATGTATTGCACCCTTTTATAGATTATTTTTCTATTGTTTATTTGGATGATATACTAGTATACAATGCTTCCTGTGAATATCACATCTCACATTTGATGTAGATGTTGGAGACATTAAATAAGCACCAACTACTAGAAAATATCATGAAGTGTGAGTTTTCACAACAATATTTTGTGTATTTGGGTTATGTGATAAGTGGAGGAGATTTGAAGATAAATCCTGCGAAGGTGGATGCCATCATAAAATGGTTGGTTCCTACAAATGTTTCTAAGGTCAAAAATTTAATTGTGGTAGCATAGTACCTGAGGAGATTCACAACCTCATTTTCAATGGTAGTTGTGCCACTCCATGCCATAGAAATAAATGGGAAGGGTTTCCAGTGGGGAAAGGTCCAGTAGAGGTCCTTTGAAGAGATAAAGAAGAAGATTAGTTAAGAAAAAGTTATGGAATTACCAAAATTACAACATCCATTTGAAGTGGTGACATATGAGAGTAGGTATGCTATGGGATTAGTCTTGATGCAAGGATGAAGGCTTGTATGATACCATTATGAAGTATTTCATGCGGTAGTTCTTAAATAACCTACCTATGACAAGGAGCTCTATGCCCTGGTGCAATATTTGAAGAAGTGGAAGTACTAGTTGATGGGAAAAGAGATAGTAATCCACACAGATCACCAACCCTTACAATTATTGTAGGCCCAGAGTAAGCTACAACATACTAGGAATTAAAAGTGGATTAGGTTTCTACAATATTTTCATTTGGTGATCAAGTACAAGACAGGAACAAAAATGTTGGTTGACATACTCTCAAGGCCACCCATATCAAATATTATAGCTTTGGGGACTATTATGAATATGAATCCATTCACCCATGATGCATAAAAAGAGGCATATTCAGAGGATGAGGAAGTCAAGGAGGTGTTTTAGTAGTAACCAATTCAAATCCATGTTCATTTTTATCACTGGAAAATAGTACAAGAAAAGGTGACATTATTTAATGTCAGGTAGAAATATTTACACGGTTGAGAGACATTAGAGAATCTGAAAGTATTAAAAAATCTATAAGGTCTGAGGAAAAATCAAGTTGCGTACAAGAATGACTAGTCAAAAGTTCTTTTGCGTGTAAAATCCTTCGATAAACGTGCCCTTGTGTGACTTTTGACCCAAAAAATGTGTAATCCTGGGAGTGGCGGAAGTCACTTTCCAGGACCACAAGGCACACTCTAGGACATTGATTCCACACTTGAAGCCACCTAAGGACAACCACCCAAGCCTAATTAGAACAGCAAGGGAGCACACAATGGAATAAATGTGGCACACAATGGAATCACCCTCCTCTCTTGGGTCACTATCCACAATGCACCAAGAGAGGGAAGGAGGATTTGAATTCTCCTATAAAATACTACCAAGAGATGAGAAATAGGATAGCAAATTGTTATGCTGGCCAGAATTTCCCCAAGCAATACCAATAGTGTGTGATCTGGAGTAGAGATAGAGGGGACTCAGTTGCTGGCCATCCAACAACTCCAGTCCACCATAGTAGAGAGAGGGAGACTTTGTGCCAAGGCAGCTCAGAAATAAATACATCCTTGCATTGGGACTTAAAACCCCTAGTTCTAAGGGCCCCTTGGAAAGTGGGTTAAAGTTTCATCCTCATTTCCTAACAATGCTCAATAAGAGGGGACGTAAGTGCCTTCGTTGGAGTATTGAAGTTTTTTGACTCTATTTAGAGATTTTGTGTTATTTGTTTTAGTTTTAGTTTAATTTTTATATTTGAATATGCATGCTATTTCTCTATCTAGTATGTTTATATTCTAGCATGTTCCACCAACTTGCTTGACTCAATTTATTTTCTTCTTGTGACCAATAAATTAAGAGGGAAAATCACACCCCTTAAGTTGGTGAGATTTCGTATATACATGCACCAAAAACACTAACACAATATTGGCGACTCCACTAACTTTTATTTCCAAGTTTATGTGGTTGTGCCCTTTTGCAGAGACATCTGTCTTTGCTTTGGAGTTGGGATGGAATCACCCCCTCTCTCTCCTTCATTCCCTAGTTCATCCCAAGTCACAAAATGAAGAAAAATAGCTCCCAAAAACTACTCAGCAGGAAGCTTGCGTGCATTTTCCACAGAAAGGCGTGCCCCAAGGTTCGCATTTAGAGCTGACCTGCGTGTAGACATCATGCCTATTTCAGCCTTTTGTGTGCAAAAAATAGAATAATAATTTTTGTCCAATAATTCCACCTTTTCCTACTTATAAAGTTGTCTGGCAGCCCATAATACATCTGCCAACATAGGTTGAGGTCCCCCACAGCTTGCTAAAACTCACTCGTAGTTGTTTTTGGTAGGCTTGGTGTTAGTTTTATTTCAAGTTGATTTTTGCAAATTTACACACATATTTTAAGTAGGGGGGAAATTAACTTGTATTCTGAAAAAAATTATGTTTCACAAATTTAAGTACCAAAACACCTAGATAATTAGCCAAAGTAAGTGGCCCAAGTCCATGCATGCTTAGCTAGTTCTTTTTCTAGTGTAAAAGTCATTAGTTTAGTTCAATTTTTTCACTAGGATTTTGGGAGCAGGATCGAAATTTTGATAGAAGAGCAAGTAATCTATGCTGCCTTTGCACCCTCCGGTGATCCTAGGAAAGCATATGAACACTCTCTATTCACAAATCGCCACCTCCCTATAGTTGATCAAAGAGATTAACTAGGAAAAATAGAAAGCGGTCCATATCCGCACATGTTTTTATTTTGAGCAAGGAACAATAGAACATAGTTTAATAGGGGATTTTCAAAAGGATCATCGCATATCCACATGTTCAAACTATGTGCTTGTTCACCTTTTTCTCACACACATCCACACACTAAGAAAATCAAAGAACCCTAAAATAACTTAACAAAACTCACTAAATTCTCCCCACAGGGGCCACAAAAGAATTTATAGTCTAAGTTAGGATCAAGGGGGTAGGCATCCAATAAGTTGCCTTGAATTATTTATCTTGAAATAGAGAAGTTGACTGTTTAGGGAGCTTTCAAATCCACCTATCAGCCCATGGAAAATAAAACCTGAGTGCAGTAGAGACTCGATTCAGAGGGGGTTAGGCTTAGGCGCAGTGTGTGCGATATCAGTTGGGGCTACCTGACCCGGCTAATACTCAGTAGTATTAGTTGAAATACCAAGAGGCCCAAGACTCGAATGCTCACGTGCGATGGTGGTGCTTAGTCGCTAAAATTAGGGCATCCTTTCCCTATAGGTGACGGTGTAGGCAAGCACTAGATCCTTTACCCTTACCTTGGTGGATTTTCTTCGGTTGACTAGGGGCATCGCCAACTCTTACAGGACGTTGTGTTAGCATTCACAAGATATCTTCACAAGGCCCATTTACATTTGAGTGTGTGAGGATGATTAGATATTCTAGGATTTGAGTATCATATTCAAACAACAAAAAACCATTTTTTTTTATTGACTGATCACATAGGATTAATCTAAAGGGAAAAATTATTTTATTTTCGCTTTGTTTTATGTATGCGATCATAATTTTTCTTTGATTGTAATATCTACCCAATCAAATAATTCCAAAACCATACCTATTCGACGCTAGAACAGACCCAATGGGACCTCATCAATCTAGACGTCTTTTGGACCTCTCGCCATTACCGGGAGGGGTTCCAAGTCTTTCACCATTTAGGCGTCAAAGACAGAACACAACCACCATTATTGGTTCATCCTTTATTGGGGCATCTTTAGTTGGAATCCCTAGTAGGTCTCCCAATGCCACATCGGTGAACACCCCCACAGGTTCACCACACACCACTCCTCCCACAACCCCTAGCGGACAGAGGAGTGCTACCCATTCGGGAAGCTAGTTGAACACACAACAGGGTACGTCACAGACACAGCCTATTCCTAGCCAGAACATTGTGTTTTCACAATTTTCAATGGCTACAACCTTGCAGTCAACTTTTCTAGCTTCATTATATCTACCAGATTTAACCAAGTTGACAAATGATCCCATTGCAAACAACCCCATATGTCCTCCCATGCCCACAAAGCTCCCTTTAGACATACAAAATTTCAAAGGAAAGCAAGAGGAAGACCTCGGAAATCATGTTATGAATTTCCACCTGTGGTGTTCGTCGAACAACATCGTTGATGATACTATTCAGCTAAGACTATTTCAATGCACTGTAACAGGAGTAATAATGAAATGGTATGTGGAGAAACCCTCTACTACACATGGAACCTTTAGCACCCTCGTCACTAGGTTTCTAACCTATATTAAGTTACCCATCTACCATGATTCCAGAATGGAATTATTGACCCACTTTAGGCAAACCCCCGCTATCCATATCTTGGACCATATCCATGAATGGTGGCGGTGTCGTAGTTTGTGTAAAGCCAAACTCGACGATCAAGTTCTGTTAGACCTTTTATTGAAAAATATTATCGCAAATATTTATAAATATGGGGCACAAAAAAATCCCATATCCGAAGAGGACACCATCAATAAGGACCAACAACTCAAGCTAATCTATACGCAGTTAGGGTATATTTACAATATCCTGTCGAACACCCCGCACCTGCAAACTTGCAAAGAATTTCTAGGCACGTTGAACTCTGTAGAAGGTTTAATTGGGTGATTGACCCAAAGTTACCTAGGCAATAACATTCAAAACCTCGGTTACATGTATGATTCTACCCAGAATGAACCACAACCTGGCTACCAAAGTCATCACATGCATCTGCAAAATTTGACCAGTAGGGTGTTGTCATATCACCATCAGCATAGAGGACCCTATCCTCTGGCTCATGGGACCCAACACGCAGAAAGACACGCTAAAAGAAGAGTTCCCCCTCAACATCCATTCAAAACCAGGGACCGCATCATGCTTAGTCCCCAGCACAGGACCCGCCCATGCAAAATAATGCACAAGTGAACTTTGTTCAAACCTCCCAAAACCAACCGTGCCAACCATATAACTAGGAGAACTACCCTCCTAATGCAATTAAGAAAAAAGGGAAAAGAAATCCTAAAGGAAATCCTGGACAGGGGGCAACAATCAATAATGCTCTCTGCGATCACAGGCTAGAGGCAACTCCAACCAAAATCAAAACCAGGAGCCAAGCAACTGCCAAAGGTAGAACAAAAGGCCACCTCTTTGAACAAAACACTCTTGTTCGACTTGTGGTGAGTACGAACACTCACCACTATCCCGACCTCCCTGAGCTGAAGAAGCTATAGAGTAACCAAGGAAAAGGGGGATCTTCCCAGTAGACAACAGTAATGTAGGAACCTTTCCCCCATCAAGGGGTAGTTAGCACACGGCAACAAACTCCTGATGACTCCAGAAAGAACAACCACAAAATCTACATGACTTGCAAATAATTTTCTTTTCAAACACGGAATTGAAACTACAACACCCCACCAGACTCCAATGTGTCAAGGGCTAGTACCAGTGCAACTATAGCACCTTTGACCATATCAAAGATGACTATTTAACCTTTACCAAATATGGCTAAGATACCAACTAGGCGTGCAAGAAACTATTCCAAAGAATCCCATAACTATAGCATTGTGGATGATCTAGATTAATATCCCACTATTATGTCAGCTTTGGAGGTATTACAGTCATTCCCAAAGCAGTGGAAAACCTTACTTTCCACATTAGGTGCCATCGACCCTGCCGATTCGCATCTAATCACTTTTGATTTAGATAAAGCCACCTCTAGGCTTCCTTCAATGGTCATCTTCCAAATACCAGTATCAGTTTAGAACATTACCATTCACTGATGTATCATTGACAAAGGTGCATCCACATGCATCATGTCAAAGAACGTTTGGCAGAAGTTAGGGTCTCCTGAACTAAATCCATCAGTCATCACGCTTAGAGCATAGGACAATCGCCCTTCGACCCCCGTAGACCTCTACCAAAACGTCTTAGTCTGCTTAGCAAGAAAGATGGTCCTTATAGACATTTAAGTCTTGGATGCCTAGTTTGATTACAATATACTCCTTGGTTGGAGTTATATGTACGCCATGTCAGGCATCGCCTCCTTCATTTTCCGAACTATGATGTTCCCCCATGAGGACCGGATTGTTACTGTTGACCAATCGATGCATAGCAAAAAGTGACTCCTAAAAAATACCAATTTCATTCTACCCTACATATATAAATTTGTGGATGTGATTTCATGATACCAAGAATATGGCCTTGGCGAGTTCAAATCGTCGTCCATCCTAGGGTCATTCCTAGGAGATCCAGCTGTCATACCCGAGTCATCACCTAATGTCACAAAAGCTCTGGTGTGCATGATGTCAACATCAAGCATTGAAGCTAGCTAGGACACAAACAAGAGCAATAATGACGCTGAGTCCTCAGCCTCGACAACCTATCTAGCCTACACTGCTTCCCAAACCCATTTCTTCTACCCTCCAGCTGGTTTCATATCCCAGCAGGTTTTGGCAACAGTGGTGTTACTAAACATATATTTCATAATACTAGTTTGGTACCTCATTCCCCCTACTAGGACAAGAGCCACAGACATCACTGCCATAGGGTTAAAGCTCCTCAGTCCCAAGGAGGCCCCACCCATACAAGAAACTGTCGAAAACATTCCTGCAAAGGAAATTTCCATTGCAAAACCGATGATTACGGCTAAGAAAAATGAGAGAGGAAAGAGGGTGGAGACTCCCACCATACAACGAGAATCACCTGGTTGCACCATATGTGATATAGTAGGTGACCCTACCCATATCTTCCCAGAGATAGATGAATTAAAACCGCTCCTTGGCTCTGAGGCAGACATCGCAACACCACATTCCCGAAAAAAGGAGCTTGCCACCAAAGGAAAAGAAAAAGCATTGCATACCAATCACGCATGTGTTATTTGCAGCAATTATGGGCACTATACTCATCATTGCCCAGAAATCCCATGATATAGGGACGCCTTACATGCCATTGAGCGATCCTATCAAGAATATCCCTCCACCTAGTCATCTGAAGATGAAACTCGGACCATCTTGTACCTGCAGGAGGAACGATAGTCACCAGAAAGATTCCCGTTCATATTTCCCCCTCCTATCATACGTTGCACGTTGTGCGATGAATGTGGTCACTTCATCGAAGAATGCGCAGCCCTGGAAATCATCCATAGATGGTATCCCATAGAACGAGTTTATTACGTTGGTTTTTGGACAATGCAATTCACATGCCCTTTATGTCTCGACAACCATCTTCTGAAAATTGCCACTATTTCCCCTGATTCCAATTAGCACTGACTAGTTTGTGCTCTGCTATAGTATGGCTCTCCCACAAAGATGGCACATACTCAGAATCCATGAACATCTCGACAACCCAAAAAGATGTGACGAGAAGATCCATCCTCTTCTTGTCAGCTAAAAAGAGACGAATCAGGGAACCCTTAGTTTCCCCTAACCGCTCTCTACAGAGAAGACCAAAATGTGTGTTATGTAAAACTTTGAATCATGTGATCACCACTTGCCCTAATTTAGCAGCGCTACGATGCCGGTACCCCACTAGACCATAAACTAAACACGATGGGACCCCCATATCTAGGCTATTTTCCCCAGTGTGTCAAGGAAATCACTATGGATAACAATGTACCTATATCCCACAATTTCGTCCTCTAATTGATACGATTCACACATTAGAGAAGAAAAAGGGGGATATTCTCAAACGATATAGAAAGTACATCACCCCCAGGCCAGCAACCCCACACCCACATCGTCATGATGGGCAAACTGGGATGGCGCACCAGCCAAGCATGACCTAGGCCCAACCTAGGATAACATGCAGACTATGTGACTTGAATGACCACCGGGTAAATCAGTGCAAAGAACTAAAGCCCCTCACAAACAGTTTTCACACAGTTTCATCTCTCCCACAGAGAATTCTGTCTAACCAATAGAAGATTATACGTACTTATTTCTATATTTGTTCACACTTTCATCATACAATTAAATCTGAGCATATCCCTAAGCTGAGAGTGGTAAGAACATCTTTAATCCTACACTCCCCAAAAGAGTTAGACACACCCAAGCCAACAATACAAAAATGGAAGTAGAAGACTTCGTCTTCTACCACAAATCCCTTCCAAGCATCCACATCTAGGACGATGAGTAGTGTTGATTCCCACACAATCTACTTAGTTGGCATAATGGTACCATACACCATTTTCACTGGCTAAAACCATGAACTAGAGCCATGCTTGCTAATGGAAACATTCAGGCACCTCTTCACTAGGCGCAATCTACACCAACAGGAAATTAACCAACCTAACGGGGAACCCAACCTTGCGCTTTCTCCCATCACGAACATCCTTCCCCCACCAAACGCCGATGACAAGATACACCATATACAGTTCATATCATCATGTATCAGAACTATGACTCGAGCTTTCTGCTCATATGCCATAGGTTTCAAGTCAGCTGCAACTACGAGAGTAGATGTACTATACGACAATAAAAACCCAATCTTTCTACACTCTATCGACTGCGTTTGGTTCCACCACATCGATGATGGAATCCTTCTCATGTCTCTCAACTAGCTCTGTGCAAATTGAACCCCTTCAGCATAACCTTACGCAGGATCAATCCCCCTTAGGATCCCTATTTCATTCAGGTGAGGACATCCTAGAAGCCATGAAGGAGTCGGATTATCCATGGGATGCAATGCATCACCGCTTGCTTTTCCTCCCTAAGAAAACGTTCAGTCCTGACAAGATAGAAGAACAAGAAATCTATGCGATCAAATAAAAATATTTCCTTCCATCAGGGAAAGTCAATTGGTTCAAGAATCCTATCCCGATGCCCGATGCATTCGAGCAAGGAAATACGTCAAACATCTCACCTGCCATCAAGGTGAACATATCCCAAAACCAGGGTAAGGCCGAAGAAATCTCACTAGGGGCAGCATGATCTCTAGAATAAATAAATTCTTATACCCAATTGCTACAAGAGTATTGATATATCTTCGCATGGGACTACTCAGAAATACATGGGCTTAGTCCCACTATTGTAGAGCATCATATTGACACCTGGCATGACATACCTCTAGTATGCCAAAAACAACATCAACTGCACCCATCCAAGGCAGAAGCAATAAAATGAGAAATCAACAAGCATCACAAATTCTTGGGTTTCTAACCTTGTTCCCCTCATGAAAAAAAAGGCACCATACACATTTGCACTGATTTTTGGGATTTGAAAAATATTGTCCCAAGGACAATTATCCCACCCCATTCATCAACCAGGTCATCGATTCTTGCATGGGAAATGAGGCTCTCTCCTTCATGGATGGATTCTATGGGTACAACCAAATTCAAATCCGCCATACAGACTGGTACAAAAATGCATTCACCACCCCCTGGGGCACATTCGCATACAAGGTAATGCAATTTGGCCTAAAAAATACTGGAGCCACCTTCCAAAGGGGCATGAATTATATATTTCATGACTTGGCACACCTTATCCTGGCCTACTTGGATGACCTAAACGTCCACTCCAAGAAGTGCTCATACCATGTCGAGGATCTGCGATTGGTATTCCAATGATGTCGTCAAGACAACCTATGCTTGAACCCCTTCAAGTGTGTCTTCTGCGTCACAACATGTAGTCTCTTAGGTTTTATATTGTCCCAACAAGGGATTCACGTGGACCCCCTCAAGGTCTAAGCTATCAAAGAGGTACCTCCACCTCAAACCCTCAGGCAATTTCAAAGCTTGCAGGGGAAGGCCAATTTTCCGAGACGCTTTGTCCCATATTATGCCACTTTCGCTCAAGGGTTCCTCTGCCTCCTCCGCTAGGACATCCCATTCAAATGGGATTATCACGCTCAACAAGTGTTCAAAGTGCTAAAGGAAACATTTTATTCAGCACCACTCATTAGTCCCCTAGACTATGACAAATATTACATCCTGTATCTATCAGCTTTTGAGTCCACCTTGGCTAGAGTTTTGATCTAGGAAGGCACGGATGGGAAGGAGCACATAACTTATTACATCAGTAAAACCTTAGTATGCCCAACATTAAGATATGAGCCGAAGAAAAGACTGCCCTAGCACTAATACATGAAGTCCAAAATCTTTGCCACTACATCATCTTCAAAACCACTACAGTCATCGCAGATATTAATCCCATAAAATATCTGCTGACACGCCGCCTAATGAACCATAAGTACGCCTATTGGATAGTCATTCTCCAAGAGTACAACTTATAGTTTTGATCCCTTAAAAGCGAGAAGGCGCTTATCTTAGTAGAGTTCATTTCATACCTCCCAAGAGATACCAAGGGATCACCAGTAAACGATTCGCTACCAGACAAACATCTCTTCTTTGTAGCAACCGATGACCCTTGATACGAAGAAATTATCCTCTTCCTACGAATTCAAAAGTTCAAACCTCATCTCACTCGAGATGACCGTTGGGGCATACGCTAAGAGGCCCCATGATATCTCCTCATGTGATATGTCTTGTACCGACGGGGCATCGACACCATTTTACGTCGATACCTCAGTCACGACCAAGCGGAACAAACCCTTGATGACTGCCATGGAGGAGCTTGTGGCGGCCACCTCTCCAGGATGGCCACCACCAAAAAAGTCCTATGGGCGGGATATTTATTACCCCCCCTGTTTCGCGATTGCATTACAGCAGTCAAGAGAGGCGAGCGATGCCAGCGCTTCACTCATAAAGCAAGAGCCCCTCCCACTCCTCTGCACCCTGTCATAATTTTCGACCCATTTTGTAAATGGGGGATCAACTTCATGACTTGAAACCCCGCATCATCCAACAATCATAAATACATCATAGTGGATGTCAATTATTTCACTAAGTGGGCAGAATCCATGCCCACATATGACAACACCGCAGAAACTATCGCTCGATTTCTGTTTAACCATGTGACTACTCAGTTCGGGGTCCCCAAGAAGTTAGTCTTCGACCATGGAAACACTTCGAGGATGAATTTTTCGAGGAGCTATCTCACCACCTCAAATTCACCCATGAATTCACTTCACCATACTACCCCTACTCCAATGGATAGGTAGAAGCTGTAAACAAGGTACTCAAAACTATGTTACAACACATGGTGAATAACCATAAAACCAACTTGCACCATATGCTCTTCTCAACCCTATGGGCATACCACATAGTTGTGAAGACATCCACTGGTTTCCCTCCCTTCCACTTGGTATATGGGGCCGAAGCCGTGATTCCCATAGAACGCAAGATCCAAAATTTTCATGCCACCATTGAATTCCTTAATGATACCCAACCTCTAGAACAATGTCTAGTGCAACTACAGCTTGTCAAAGAAAAATGATGACGGTCGTTGCAACACAATGAGGCATAGAAGAAATGGGTAAAAGTATCGTTCAACCACCACATTAACCCTAGCTCATTCACAGAAGGAAAATTAGTCCTCTTCTATGATGCTACAAAAGAAGCCCTAGGGCTAGGAAAGTTTGAAACCTTGTGGAAAGGACCTTACATCATAAAAGATTGCCTCCTCAAGGGGTCATACAAATTGATGGAACCGAACGGGACATACCTCAACAACCCCATCAATGGCCTTTACCTCAAGAAATTTTACCCATAAGGGCCAAGCAGGCCCTAACCTAGAGTACACATACACAAACCCAACTAATTTAAGAATTTGGACAAAAAGACTTGTTATAGAATGCGCTCGAGTGTCACAATGGATTACTAACCAGAACCTTACATTAGATTTGCCGATGGAGCATCACGATGGTCTCAAAGTTTAGCAGCGACCGCTTGGGTCATCTATCACCCTGACTGATCACCACTCTACACTAATGGTCTGTGCATCGGTTCAATAATAAACAATCAGGTAGACTATGACATCGTTATCTAGCTTAAGTGAGACGCCCTCCATCAGGGAATACACCATATGCATATCTACCTCGATTCCTAGTTAGTAGTATCGCAGTTAAACCAAACATTTGAGATACGAGATTCACATCTATTTAGAAAATATTTTCGTGCAAAAAGATTAAGCTGAAAATTTGACTACATTACATTCACACATGTACCAAGGAGTCAAAACCAAACAACTGATCACATAGCTAGCAATATTCTAAACTGGAATGCATCTCAAATAAACCATCATACAAAAAAAAAAAAAAAACATAGATATCCATCAGCACAACATAATCCAAAATCTGAAACAGGGGGCACACCATGTAGAGCCACAAAAATTATCTCACATATATATACATATATCAAAATGTATGTGTTTGAGTACAAAAAATAGTATCCCTCACCCATCGGCCAACCCAAAAATATAAACATATAAGTCATCAAAAATATGGGAAGCATTTTCATAATGGGTGCTTTCCCCATGTACAAAATGACTCTAGGGCGGTGCTCCCCTAGGCAGAGCACCTGGACCCACTGCCACTCCTGGTACCACTACTAGAGTCGTCGTCAACACTGAGACCACCACCCGATGTAAAACTGGTCGATAGTCCCTCTCCCGGATCATCAAGGTCTCCAACCATACCTCCTTGAGGTCATCTAAAAAGCCTCGAGAAGGCATCCCTTGGGTCAAGCATTCCACTTGATCCCATGCATCTTCCAGATCTGACACCCATGTGGTCAGCTTAGAAATACGAGGCTCCAACACATCAACATGAGCTCGCTCAGCCCCAGTCTCGACAACAGATGTGTTGCTTCCCTCCCTTGAAGGGTCAGCCTCACCACCGAGTGCCCCACCTCCTCCCCACCCCCCAAGAGCTCCACGAGGCCTCTGAATAGGATCGTTCCCAGCCAATCGAGCCACAGGGCAGCTAACCTCACCAACATCTGCAAGAGTAACCAAAACTATGTTAGTGTCACCATAAATACATATATAAACATAACTACTCAAAGAAATGTAGAAAAAATAAAGAGATACCTGTTGGCCCCTAAGCATAGCCAGGAGGGAGACCCATCTCTGGATCCCCCTGAAAGTCCATCCCTGCATTTGGGAAGCGCAGGAACATTTGAGGATTGGCCTCAAACAAAGCCTCAGTAGTTGCATTCCAGTAACGACCCACCATACCACCACCTCCTCAAGGCATCACAGGGGCCCACCTCCTCATGCAAGGCTCCCGTGGCCCCCCAGTAGGAACCACCACCACCGGCCTCAGTAGCACCACTCGCTCATACATGATGCTACATTAAATATTGGTGTAGGCAAACAAATTCAACCCATCCCGCATCTTGTAAAGCTGTGCCAACATCTCGTCATAACAGAAACGGGAAAATTCGAAAAAATGGTCGACCTTCAACCGGCGCAAGACCCCAACCTGCGGGCTCGATGCCCGATGTGGAGCCGAAGACCCTGATAGTTGCACAATAGTCTCCAAACCACACCGCTTGAACAAATTTGTCACTGATTCAATGTCAATGCACCCCTCCGTAAGGGGTGCCCCACCACAGTGTCGCATCCGGAACCACTCAAAATTCACCCTCCTTGTAGAAAGTGGAAACTAGAGTGCCTCACCCTGAGGTAGCAGCCCGTTCAAAAAGTAGATATCCATCTCAGGATGGATAGCAAGGTCACACCTAGGTAGCACAAACACCTTGCGTTGTCGGTTCCAATGCTTGATCAGGTAACACAGGAGTTAGTCCTGTGATCGAAGAAGGTCTTTCTCCATAAATTTTAGGAGACCTCATTGCACCAACTGTTGACGCACCTGACCATCGGAAGCTAAAGCAATACGGAGCTCGGGCCAATCCCGCTCCCTCCACAACAACCTGTCATCAAAACAACAACACATTAGCAGCATAAAAACATCAAAAGCAGGCAAAAGTTCTAAAAAATTTGGCCAAAAAGCACCTCGGCCTTTGCATGCCTGTCCCTTAGACATGCATGTGGAAGGTGTGCCTGTATATCTCAGAGGCGTGCAGAAGGCCCACTCAATTATGGAGAGAATGCACATAAGGCGTACAAATCCCTATTTTTTGTGCGCAAAATTCACGCCCTTACCATGATTGCCCACACAATCTAGGGTAAATCTAGCCCAAAATCCATACAAATTAGTATTGTACGGACCCCGACATGCTCAAACTAAAAAATTAAAATACAAGATGTCATGGGGTTTACCTAGGCATAATATCGCTAATCCCTGGTGCTCAGGCTGACCGCAATGGCAAAAAATACTCCGCAAAAGCCTCTGACCTCTTAATACTCAACAAACACAAATTAATTGAATTAGGGTCATATTCACCTATATATTTCCGTTTTCAAAAACTTTGGATGACTTTAAGGAGAGCTTTGAAGGTCTGATCACTGGCCTGAAAGCAGCATTGTGATCAATACTCCATAACGCACAAAGGTGATGCCACACATTCACACCCCTGAAAAAATAATTTTTCAGCACCAACAAGTATGCCCTCTCTCATCTTCTTTTTAAAAGCACATTTATTTCAATAATATTTGATAAAGAAGACCCTTTCACTTGGGGTAGTTGTTTTTATAGGTAGAACGGAAGCCATCCACAACTCCATCCATTGAAATTTCCAGAGCAGGTATCATTCTACCCCCAACATGATAGTCCTAGAGAAACTCTGCATATCCTGACATCATTTCTCCATCATAAATTAACCATAGGTTCCAAACACCTGACCGTGTTTATCATCACCTCACCTTTCACATGATAAGCATTCTCATTGGTCGGTAGAGCCTCCCCTCCATGGCACTCTTCACCCAAAGTAGACCATATATCACAAACAATAGTGACGCCATGGCCATACCACTGTAGTCTAGGAAGCACCTCATGCCCATTCACTCACCATGCATAAGGTCAAGTTTTACCATATGAAATAAAACCCCTTTCCCAGACAGCCAGGTTGTATAAACATATCAAGAGTGCACTATCGTGCCTCGCATTTGTCCCACCATACCTCCATTAGCATAACCCATCTGCGATACATTTTCATTCGCTTCATCAAACTCACACATGAGACAAACCAATGGGGCCCCCACCCTCAGCAAAACACCTTCCTCACATCATCAGTGAGGGAACACTTTCATGTTTTGGGGCACCCGTCTCTATGTTTTTTACAAACCAAGCCCCATTATTTTATTCTTTTGGTAAGTGTACAAAGACCACAAACGGTGCACTATGTCCCCCACCCACTCATTCATTTTTTCTCCCATGGTAATAATCTTTGACCATCCTTGGTTAAAGTATACCACCATCACGCAAAAGCCACTATGACATTCATAACTAGTTTGTACCCACCCTGGAAGTCCTATCGACTCCAGGGATTTCCCCATCAGAAATAGTTATGACTGCAGCTAAGCTACCTTTTACACTTTGACTCTGGGTCATTGAATCCCCATCATCAGTTTTTAGTAACCCCTCACCATCATGCCTATGTTAAACCTATCACATCCAAGATCTTGATCCTCCATATTAGCAACCCCCTCGTTTAGTTGAGGCTTCCTTTTTGTCGACTTCAACACCTCTTTTCCAAAAAGGAAGTGGTAGCTTGGATCGCCCCTCTCCATAAAAAGGACATCCTCAGGTGGCACTATAAGAGACATCATTGCCCATAGATGTCATTGATCCTCCTGAAATTCGACTACAACATAATCTTTCATGTCAAGATGGTATTGTACCTTACAACCATTTCAATTTGATCAAATCCGTTGAAGACCTGTGCCTTTATAAGCGTCTCTGTCAGCAATTCTTACATGGGAGGTCCTAGCCAACACCTATGTATACAATGCACATTTACGTGCCATACAAATTTTACGCATATGGGTACCACATTCTACCTATTGTCAAAGAAAAGACACCCTTGAGGGCATCAACAGTCATCGTCATCAACCAACGGATCAATACCATATTAGTGACACAGACAGAATATGTATTTGTCAAATATATTTGTTTAACTAGCCAAAGCATCACGAGCATGGGACATGCCCACCTCGTAGAAAATTTGTATATATTGTATTATACCATTGCTTACAAGGGTCCCATAGGACATGGTCATTCTTCAACCCGGTGTAGGGTGTCTCCAGTTTCGAACTACACACAGGTCTCTGTCTCTCTCTATGCACAATATACAAAAAAGAAACTATAATGAATTTCATCTATACATTTCTTCCTAGACCTCACACATTAGGGGGCAACTGTTATCACTAGAAAATAATAAAAGAAAATGTGACATTATTTAATCTTAGGTAGAAGTATTTACAGGGTTGAGAGACATTAGAGAATCTGAGAGTATTTAAAAATATCTAAGGTTTGAGGAAAAATAAAATTGTGTACAATAAGGACTAGTCAAAAGTGCTTTTGCGTGCAAAATCCTTCGATAAATGTTCCCTTGCGCACATTTAGACCCAAAAATCACACAATCTAGCTGGGAGTGGTGGATGTCACTTTCCAGGACCACAAGGCACACTCCAGGACATTCATTCCACACTTGAAGCCACCTAAGGATAGCCACCCAAGTCTCCTTAGGACATCAAGGTAGCACATAATGGAATAAATGTGGCACACAATGGAATCACCCTCCTCTCTTGGGTCACTATCCACAATGTACCAAGAGAGGGAAGGAGGATTTTAATTCTCCTATAAAAGTCCACCAAGATATGAGAAACAAGAGAGAACATTGTTATGTTGGCTAGAATTTCCCCAAGCAATACTAGTAGTGTGTGATCTGGAGCAGAGATAGAGGGGACTCAGTTGTTGGCCATCCAAAAACTCCAGCCCACCATAGTATAGAGAGGAAGACTTTGCGCCAAGGCAGCTTGGAAGTAAAGACATCCTTACATCGGGACTTAGAACCCCTAGTTCTAAGGGCCCCTTGGCAAGTGGGTTAAAGTTTCATCCTCATTTCCAACCAACACTCAATAAGAGGGGACGTAAGTGCTACCGTTTGGATTATTGAATTTGTTTGACTCTATTTAGAGCTTTTATGTTATTTGTTTTAGTTTTAGTTTAATTTTTATATTTGAATATGCATGTTATTTCTCTATCTAGTATTTTTATATTCTAGCATGTTCCACCAACTTGCTTGACACCATTTATTTTCTGCCTGTGACCATTAACTTAAGAGGGAAAACCACAACCCTTAAGTTGGTGTAATTTTGTACATACATGCACCAAACACACTAACACATTCATGATGACAACACCACCTTTCACTACCATCTCCAGGATGGGTTACTTTATAGGATAGATAAGATATGTGTTCCTAAAGGTGAGTGATTGCAACTAATTACAGAGGCTCACACATCCAAGTTTGTATGAAATGTTTGTGTAGCGAAGACTATGGCCAACTTTTAAAGGTATGTGTATTGGCCCAAGATGCAAGATTAAGTAGCTAGGTTCATAAGAGGATGCATGCTTTGTTGTACTAGAAATCCTAGCAACATGAAACATGGTCTATATCATTCGTTACCTATCCCAACAGGTCCTTGGGAGAGAATTTTAATGGAATTTGTGGTAGGTTTACCAAAAAATAATAAGGGGAATGACTACCTATTGATGGTCGTTTACAGGTTCAACAAGTTGTGTTTCCAATTCCCTGTAAAAATACCATCAGTGGAAAATAAGCAATATAGGTCTAGGTGTACTTTGGGATACCAAGGAGTATCATTTCAGATAGGGACACGCCATTTCTCAATGCATTCTACACTACATTGTGGGAGAAGCTGGGCAAAAATTTGAAGAGATCTACAACATTCCATTCACAGACAAATGGATAAATAAAAATAGCCAATAGGACTTTAGTGCAACTTCTAATGTGATACAACTAGAACGATCTGAAAACCTGGGATGAAAATCTAGTATTGATCCAAATATTTACTTCATGGGTGCATACATAATTGCACAGAAAAGACTGTATAAACAAGTAACTTAAACACATTAAAAGAAGAATAAATCATAATAAAACATGAGATCGAAGACACAAGATTATTTAGTTACGTATTTTAGCTAGTGTGGGCTACGTCTTCAAGCCCTGCTCAATGTGGGGAGGCCTCTTTCATCAAATGGTAGCAAAAATGAATTACAAGAAATTTACAAATTGACACCTTATATCTCCAATTCCAGTGATGGCCTGAAAATGGAGACCTTAGCTAGAGAAGAGGATTGCATGGTTGGATTTCTGGCAAAAAATCATGTAAAATGACTATAAATTTTTCTTGTTATGATACTGGCACTTATAGACCCCAAAGGAATCTTCTCAGCATAAAAAACATACCCTATTCAGGGTTACACCCCCTAGACTACTCCTAGTTCTGCACTGGGCCTCTGCTCCTCTCTCCATCAATTGAATGGTAAAATTAGTTGAAGTTTTATATAAAAATTTCAAATTTTGGTGGACCTACCAGCATTACGACCATTGGCGGTGTTGTGTTAAGGTGTTGTTGGACCGTAGGTCCCGAGGTCCAATTGTTGTGAAGATAAATCCCCTCTGCGGATAGAGGCGGTCTATCTAGCCCTAAAGTGGGTCTAGCAACACGATATTCTTTCTAATGCAAAGCTCTCTTAACTAACATTTACAATGTGACAATAGAAGAGACAAAAGTACCTTTTCCCAACACTATGCTTGAGTTCGCTGATGATGACCTTGATCTATGATCCTTTTAGGCCTGCTCCCTACTACTCATGGCATGTGAATACTTGTGGATGATCAAGAGGCAACAAAAAACGTGATACAATACATAATAATCATAAAAATTAGGCATCTAGCAGATCAAGGAGTACCAAAATATTTGCATAAACATTTAGACAAATATAGAAAAAAACATAAGATGTTATTATTGATAAATATAAAAGGAGAGCCTATAACCCAGGCGTTGACATTGGAGCCGTCCTCTGATGAAAATATGAGACTTTCAATGAAGCTCTAAATCATTCCTTCTCCCGAACACTTAGGCGTTATCACAATGCTAGGATGCAAGGGAATAAGAGTTCAAATGAGTCTGAAAATGACCAACCAAGCTCCCAAAATTGTAGGAATGAGGGATATGAATTTATAGGACGGGAGAAGAGGTTGGGAACCCATGAAAGGAGGAGGAAGGCCTACTTTCTAAGGGATGAACCCCCATGGATGAGATC